>CM040240.1:297819348-297848037 GCA_022545495.1 Chrysanthemum lavandulifolium
GACCACGAAAACGGTAATGAAAGATCATATAAGAGTTTATCAATTTTGGAATCCTATCTTAGTTTGTCAAAAAAGGAGAAAAGATAGGTATAAGTCTCAATCTTCTTACTAGGAAAAGAAACTAAGTTTGTCTTTCAAAGAAAAAACAAATTTTTTACGAATTATGTTGCAATAACACAATTAATCAGAACATAAAAAGTTCAATTCTAGTATTTTCGATAATTACATTCTTAAAAGAATTAACTACCCAATTAATTACTAATAAGACTAAGATCCATCTTGCAACCCCATTTAATTACCATAGATCTGACCAGTGTATAAAAAAATAGGACGAGAGGTAAGCGACGAGCATTAATTGCATAATGCAACTCTTAGATTTATGAGACTGTTTAAGGCATTAGTACCAAGTAATAATGTCAAAAGCATGTTTAGTTCTCATCTTATTCCTCGGGTCCGAGGTCTGACCAGGTTAACTCGATATAAGTCGACCAAGTATGAACGTGTAAAAATAACCAGAGGTCTGACCAGTGAGAAATAATTACCATGGGTTGGAAAGGCCCTTAGGTCGACCAAAGAAGTCAATCCAAGTGCACGTGTCCATAGTTGGGTGGCATAGACTTAATATTAACAAATAGGTATGCACATATAAATGTGGTAAAAGTCGTGTACAAAGAAGCATGCAAAACAACTTTGTAACACTAATTTTAAAACTTTGGTAATGACAACGTAGTGATCATCATGGTTCACGGTAGCTCAATCGAACGCATTGTGAGGCGGAGGACCGTGTAAGTCAATCATAACCTAAGACATCCTTTCGTGCGACTGTGCACCTCTTTAAACCCCCTTTTTAGTTTGTTCTAGTGGGTGAGCCGTACATCCCAAGTGTCCATAGCGTCTAGTTTTTAAATTCTTGAAAACGTGTTCCATATATTAGGTTACTTTATTTTACAAAAACAATTTTCCACGAAACAAATAGCAGGTCATAATGAGCAGGGTATTTTGGCGTGTGAATAAAGACCAATATTAATGTTATGGTTACGATATGTATTATTCCATATTGCATACAATTAGGTGTCAAAACAAGTAATAATGCATATATCGGAATCACAAACATACAAGCATAAACATCAATATAAATAACCACATATTGTTCCGAGTTCTCTTGCGAGTCTTCCCCAAACGGATAACCATAAGACCGTCACTAGGATGTAATACCTAGATCGCCCCATACATCACTTAGAAAAGCAATTGAGTGGGTCTTGTGGCCGGAAAAACACATAAAGCATGGCAATCTCAATTAACAAGTAATTACGCATTATATGTATTTAAATCAATATGTAATTCTAATTATCACAATAATTCTAATTAACAATTAATTAACAATAATCATATGTAATACAAATTAACTTTTAATTCTAATTAGCAAGTAATTTTAATTTAACATGTAATTCTTAATTAACAATTAAATTTTAATTAACAAGGTAATTATAATTCACATGTAAATTAAATTCTAATTAACAAATTAATTCTAATTATCGATATAATTTTAATTTGTGTGTGACTAGTTATTATTTATTAAAAATTGACAAGTATTGCATGTAGTTGTCAAAAAAAATAAAAAAAAAATAACTAAACTAGGTTTCATGCAGCCCTTTTAAAACATATTTATTAATATCAGAAACGTGTAACCCATAATCACAAAAACGAGTTGACTCGTGATGCCACTGTTGGGATTTTAGAACCAGTTAACCATTAACCTCTACGAGTATGCAGCGGATAAGGATCTAGTTAATGCAATTATGTTAAGCACGTATTTAATAAACAAATAATTAATACAATATTAATTAATTAAAATAGATAAAAGAAACCCTAACCTTGCTTGGCAATTGATCTCTATTAACGGAACAAGAAACCAATACGAAACCTTAAGTATCTAAAATAGATACCTCGAAGAGTATCACACACAAACCCGATAACGTATACGTTCGATATAGAAGCTAATCGAGAACGTAATTAATATCAATCACCATGTGACATAATACTTTAATACATCAAACTAGTTAACTCATGACATGCATGCAATCAGTTCGTGAATTCCAAACAGCCAAGTTGCTGTTTTAACATATACCCGATATTGGTCCGATATCCTTTCCAGTTTGTTATCCGAGAAGAACAAAAACCAGAAAACCCCTTTATCACTTGATGTTGTTGCTATCGATCAAGAGGAACATGAATCAAGTAATCACTAAATGATTTAAACCTAAACACTTGAATCAAAAGAGATTGATGCAAGTTTAGGAATCAAAACAACCAAGAACCCTAGTCGATCATGTGAACTACACGATGGAATATGAAGTCGAAAAGAATCGGTTTATTGATGTGTTTTAGGGATGTGATATGTCGTACATTGTGAGGTGAATGAATTTACTTATATAGGGTCACAATCTGTCCCATGTCTAGGTCACCTAGTCTTGGTCAACAAGTTACCAACCCAAGCAAACCCACATACCTTATGTCCGATCGTTTGGAGAACCAAGGCCCAAGGCAACTCACTAAACCAACTCACTTAACTAGCTAAACAGCCCATGGGTCGTAGCTATGATCGGGTCAAGTAATATGCATATCGGGTAATGTTATTCAAGTATATATTAACGTTAAACACGTATACTCGTTTTTATCGTGTGCCCCATCGGCTCACACACTTCTAGTCGTTCGTGTGTTTTAAACTCCAACAATCCAACAGCTCCCACTTGGGAGTTGGAGTGTCGAATGGCACACAAAACTAACGACGGAACGCCTAGCAAACGCTCTCACTCGCTTTTTAACTAAAAGTGTCCGAGAGAATAGTTTCGTAAAGTTTCTCAAGAGCATGGTCATTCAATGTCTTGCTCTAATCATCCTTTGTTATAGATACCGTTAAACCATGGATTATGGATCTTAAATCATTCCATATAGTTTAACCATTTAGAATCTCGTTATAGAATTTAATTAGATATACCAAATGTAATCAAGTATCATCTTGCATTACCCTTTGGGTTCGGCCGAACAATTATCTTATTAAATCTGGAGAGGCGCCATGGTATCTTTCTGCACATATCAAGTGGAGTAACAAATCCTTTATTGACTACAAGTGTTGTGAATGCTGCTTCACATCACTCCGAAATATAGCTTTTATAACTACCTTGTTCAGATAGCGTTTTGCGTATACTTACAAAGAATGATATCCACACATAACAGAACTTGCTTGTATCTCAAGTCTAAGGATGAAGATAACAAACCATTTTCAATATTTTACTTATGACAAGGATCAAAAAGTAAATGTTTGAAAGTTGGGGAATCCAATATGCATTTCTAGTGAATACATATGAGTTTATGGGAACAATCCAATTCTCGTTAGAATTATAACCAACACTCACATTTGCCTTATCATAACAATATTCCCATATTATTAATCGACAATGGACATATTTAGAATAATAAAATTATTCAAGGATTAAACATGCAAATATAGGATAACAATTATTATATGAATGAATAACAAATACCAACTATCTTTATTCATCATAAAGTAAAAATTGTCTATCAATCCCAATTATCCAAATACTAAAACAGATATGCATGAAACTCATTTAGTAAGTTGAACCCTAATGTTTCCAACATTCTCAACCTTTCTTTAAAAGAAAAACTAAATAGTTATTTGATTAAGCTTTCCGAATACTTGTTTCAAATTTCACCTATAGTGAGTGATTTGAAATATAAGATGAGTGTCTTATCTCATATGCTCATACTATTGCAAGAATTATAGTATGGAGATGTCGTCATACCTTGCATGAGGTATTATAAATCAACGACATACTGACAGTCATCTTTACAGTTTCTAAAAGTGTAAAGTATTCTCATTCATTAATGTGTAATGCAACAATGCTCTATGTTGAGCATAACTAGTTAGCAGATTTTTCATAAATGATAAAATCCTACTACAACTAGTATTAATAATCCTCTAGCATCATTTGTACTTACACAACACTATGCTTTATAATTCGTAAACATTTATAAAAACAATAATCTAAACACTCTCAATTAGATATTGTTGTTGTCAGCTCATTTTGTTCTTGTACAAACGCAACAACTAGTCTTATACACAATATAATATATACATGATAAACCCTTAGTTTAAAAACACAAGGTTTCCATCCATGTAAATTATTCCAAGTGAAATATATCATTGAAGACTTGCTTGAATAATATATTGCATTTGTGTTAGACTTTATTTTCCACATTTGTTTATTCCGATAAACATTTATTCCAAGGTTGTTTGTTTTATTCCTAAATTCCAAGTGAAGTTTCATTTCAAGCTTAAGGATCAATATCTAGCTTAAATAGAATGATATCTTCAACATGTAAATTTTAAAGAAAACACAATGCTCCCACTCAATGTCAAATGTACTCAAGAGTTATCTTAATTCAATTAGAATCATATTGTAATTAAATTCAAGATCTCACTCTTACATGCATGATTCAATCCAAAACCGGATTGCTCAAATTTTTTATACTTCATAAAGATAATATAGATTCATAACCCTTTTGATTACACACCGTCCTCGCAAAGGTAATCATAATGAAAGAGTTATAAAATCTTAATTGTCATATTCTTCATACAAATCACATGTATGACAATTAAATATCTTTGCATAATTAATGCATGTATTATATAAGAAAATTTAATCACAATCAATTGCTTAAGTATGATTAAAAAACTTCTTATTAAATGCCAAACATTAATACGTATACAATTTTGTCCTTGTGAGTCATTCTTCAAAAGAAACTCATTCCAACCTCATAGGTTAACTGTTAGGTGAAATAACAATCAATCACAAAACTTGATTTGCCTTTTAAGGACTGCATCTTATCATTCATAGTTCGAAAACATTTATCAGATTCAAGATATGATAATATATTTTAGTAGTTAGCTGATTTACTATAATATTCTAACTTTTATCCCTCAGCATTGACATAAAATATCACTCAAGTGATGAGCATCCTTTTGGATTTATGAATGAGAGTAATCATTATACTTCGGTCGACATTTACATGTTTAACCTTAGTATGACATTAATAAGTGCATTTTAGAAGGTTAAGTATTTTGTTCTCAAAAACTTTGAGATATGTATATACTCCCACTTACTTTTGTAAGTAGAGACAATTCTCTAAATAATAAGTATTTAAGCAACAATAAATTGTTCTTTATGGAGAACCACAAAATACACTTTAAGTTCTCATCTCAAGATTTGTTAATAAAATGCTTCATAAGATTTTAACAAATTTAGAACTTAAATCAAGACACAATGGAATTCCTTCCATCAACTCAAACTAGGGTTTATAGAAAAACTCTAAATTAGTATCACTCTTTAACCAAATGTTCTAGCAATAGTTTTGTGTTTCGTCAAGCTAGGAAGAACACCAAAACTACAATCTTCAAGCTAGGAAGTGTAGATAACTCAAAAATGAAAAGGATTTAGGATTCAATTGGTTTGAGTGAAAAAACCTCAAATCCCTAATGAATTAGGGTTTTCAGTTATAGATCGTCTTGAATACCTTCTAGGTTTGAACTATATTGAGTGTATCCATGACACACGCAATTTCTAACCTTGATATGTTTTGGAGGTAGAGCAATTAAAGCTATCAAGAACCAAACTTTATGAATAAAGTTTGATCCAACACATTAGACATACCATAATGAAGTGGTATCCTATGAGTTATTAGAATTGTGAAACTGTATCAGAATTCTATAGATAACTTAATTCTCTTTGGACCAAATACTTGTCAATTTGGTCGGGCCAAATTGCATATAAAGTATTTATGAACCAAGTGCATGCAATAATGTATATTCATTGAACAATATAAGAACTTTATGTTCACGTGTTCACAATAAGACAGAACTGTTCAAGGATTATATGTTCATGTGTTAACAAGAAAACATAACATTTCAATTAATACATTATAAGTCTTTGAATAATTCAAAAGCCTTATGTTTACGTGTTAACGAGAAGACATAACACATTTACTATATATACTTTATGTTATAAGTCATTGATTAATTCAAGGACTTTATAATTATGTCTTAACATGTAAGCATAATTATACTAAAAAAAGTAATCATGAACGCAAACTCTTGAGTTCTATAGTAATTTCAAGTTAATTTTATACTTCAGAATTATGATCATTATCATATAACCATAATTATGTTGACTAAACATATAGTCAAATGTTGAAGTATCTTTACACTATATTATGACATTTGAATGTAGTAGGGCAACAAACATCTAGCGTGTTTAAGTCCTAGTAGAATCATTATTAGAATGTAGTAGGGCATTAAAAATCTAACGTGTTTAAGTCCTAGTAGAATTCTTATTTACATGTAGTAGGGCATTAAACATCTAACGTGTTTAAGTCCTAGTAGAATTATTAGTTTCCTTTACCTTGCGGTCAAGAGATACCAATAATATTGTTGTTCCTTGCACACACGTTCAGATTTCTCCCACTTGTGAAAGGTACAACATCATATTATGAAAACAAACAACACGTGATTGATTGTTCAAACGATATGATAATGTCATAGATATCATAAGTAGTTTTAGAACCATAACCTTTAATAAGGAATTGTGGATTATTATTCTATAGATAACGTTTCAGGAAGTGACAGCAGGAAGGCAACGTGTTATTTTATAAAATGCAATTTTCCTTTAAGCAATGGTTGTTCATATTTGGAAATTAATGGATTATTTCAAAGCTAGTTTGAAATGATATGGGTGACTAACAGGAAATAAATCCCGTAGCTCCCATTGAAATTGAAAACATTACATGAATGATATTTCAAGAATAAAATGCAACCGCTCCCACTAGATTTGTCAACATTGTAAGTGTTACATTTCCGAGAAAGCATATAGCGCTTTTATATACATTCCTATTCTCTTCAAATGCCTACGAGTATCATGTACTTAGGTATTGGGCGGTATATGAAGTTCTATACAGACAATGGACTAGCCATTCTTTTATTCAATTAACTTGAATCTTTAGCATGCAATTCCTCCTTTATCGCTACATAGCCCCAAGGGTAATTAGCACTTTAGGAATAATAAGAATCCAAAAGATTACCTAGCAAATATGCTAGTAATTCATTTACTCTTTGCGGTTTAAACTCATACATCGTGAGAAGTGCAGGATGTTATTTATTTTGGTAGCTCTAAACAAAATGTTTCCAGTTACACAAAATATTCTATCTTTTAATTAACTCTAGACCACGAAAACGGTAATGAAAGATCATATAATAGTTTATCAATTTTGGAATCCTATCTTAGTTTGTCAACTAAGGAGAAAAGATAGGTATAAGTCTCACTCTTCTTACTAGGAAAAGAGACTAAGTTTGTCTTTCAAAGAAAAACAAATTTGTTTACTAATTATGTTGCAATAACACAATTAATCGTAACATAAAAGTTCAATTCTAGTATTTTCGATAATTACATTCTTAAAAGAATTAACTACCCAATTAATTACTAATAATACTAAGATCCATCTTGCAACCCCATTTAATTACCATAGGTCCGACCGATGTATAAAAATAGGACAAGAGGTAGCGACGGCGTTAATTGCATAATGCAACTCTTAGATTTATGAGACTGTTTAAGGCATTAGTACAAAGTAATAATGTCAAAAGCATGTTTAGTTCTCATCTTATGCCTCGGGTCCGAGGTCCGACCGTGTTAACTCGATATAAGTCGACCAAGTATGAACGTGTAAAATAACCGAGGTCGACCGGTGAGAAATAATTACCATGGGTTGGAAAGGCCCTTAGGTCGACCGCAGGAGTTAATCCAAGTGCACGTGTCCATAGTTGGGTGGCATAGACTTAATATTAACAAATAGGTATGCACATATAAATGTGGTAAAAGTCGTGTACAAAGAAGCATGCAAAACAACTTTGTAACAATAATTTTAAAACTTTGGTAATGACATTTGTAGTGATCATCATGGTTCACGGTAGCTCAATCGAACGCATTGTGGAGGCAGAGGACCGTAAGTCTTGAAGCATAACCCAAGACATCCTTTCGGTAGCGACCGTGCTCACCTCTTTAAACCCCCTTTTTAGTTTGTTCTAGTGGGTGAGCCGTACATCCCAAGTGTCCATAGCGTCTAGTTTTTAAATTCTTGAAAACGTGTTCCATATATTAGGTTACTTTATTTTACAAAAACAATTTTCCACGAAACAAATAGCAGGTCACAATGAGCATGGTATTTTGGTGTGTGAATAAAGACCAATATTAATGTTATGGTTACGATATGTATTATTCCATATTGCATACAATTAGGTGTCAAAACAAGTAATAATGCATATATAGTAATCACAAACATACAAGCATAAACATCAATATAAATAACCACATATTGTTCCGAGTTCTCTTGCGAGTCTTCCCCAAACGGATAACCATAAGACCGTCACTAGGATGTAATACCTAGATCGCCCCATACATCACTTAGAAAAGCAATTGAGTGGGTCTTGTGGCCGGAAAAACACATAAAGCATGGCAATCTCAATTAACAAGTAATTACGCATTATATGTATTTAAATCAATATGTAATTTAATAATCACAATAATTCTAATTAACAATTAATTAACAATAATTATATGTAATACAAATTAACTTTTAATTCTAATTAGCAAGTAATTTTAATTTAACATGTAATTCTTAATTAACAATTTAATTTTAATTAACAAGGTAATTATAATTCACATGTAAATTAAATTCTAATTAACAAATTAATTCTAATTATCAATATAATTTAAATTTGTGTGTGACTAGTTATTATTTATTAAAAATTGACAAGTATTGCATGTAGTTGTCAAAATAAAATAAAACACAATAACTAAACTAGGTTTCTTGCAGCCCTTTTAAAACATGTTTATTAATATCAGAAACGTGTAACCCATAATCACAAAAACGAGTTGACTCGTGATGCCACTGTTGGGATTTTAGAACCAGTTAACCATTAACCTCTACGAGTACGCAGCGGATAAGGATCTAGTTAATGCAATTATGTTAAGCACGTATTTAATAAACAAATAATTAATACAATATTAATTAATTAAAAGAGATAAAAGAAACCCTAACCTTGCTTGGCAATTGATCTCTATTAACGGAACAAGAAACCAATACGAAACCTTAAGTATCTAAAATAGATACCTCGAAGAGTATCACACACAAACCCGATAACGTATACGTTCGATATAGAAGCTAGTCGAGAACGTAATTAATATCAATCACCATGTGACATAATACTTTAATACATCAAACTAGTAAACTCATGACATGCATGCAATCGGTTCATGAATTCCAAACACCAAGTTGTTTGTTTTAACATATACCCGATATCGGTCCGATATCCTTTCCAGTTTGTTATCCGAGAAGAACAAAAACCAGAAAACCCCTTTATCACTTGATGTTGCTGCTATCGATCAAGAGGAACATGAATCAAGTAATCACTAAATGATTTAAACCTAAACACTTGAATCAAAAGAGATTGATGCAAGTTTAGGAATCAAAACAACCAAGAACCCTAGTCGATCATGTGAACTACTCGACTGGAATATGAAGCTGAAAAAGAATCAGTTTAGTGATGTGTTTTAGGGATGTGATATGTCGTACAATCGTGAGGTGAATGAATTTACTTATATAGGGTCACAATTGTCCCATGTCTAGGTCACCTAGTCTTGGTCAACAAGTTACCAACCCAAGCAAACCCACATACCTTATGTCCGATCGTTTGGAGAACCAAGGCCCAAGGCAACTCACTAAACCAACCCATTTAACTAGCTAAACAGCCCATGGGTCGTAAGCTATGATCGGGTCAAGTAATATGCATATCGGGTAATGTTATTCAAGTATATATTAACGTTCGACACGTATACTCGTGTTTATCGTGTGTGCCCCCATCGGCTCACACACTTCTAGTCGTTTACGTGTGTTTTAAACTCCCACAATCCAACACCCGGAAACACCTTTTAACATCACACCACCAGTCCCTTGCTCACTAGACCAAACAACACTTTTCCGGTCGACGTTTTTTGTCTAGTCCCTACGACAAGTCGTAGGGATAATAAAATCCATACGACATGTCGTAGGCATTCACTTGTCGAGAATGCCCGTCGGCGATCAACGTGCGACGACATTCCCCTAAGACAAGGTGGCGCCAACACCCTTTTGGTCAATGGTTTTGTAATTTCGCTATATACAAAACATGTTAAACGGATGAGTCGAGATGCTATGGACATACATGACATGTTAAGCGGATGAGTTGAGATGTTATGGATATACATGACATGTTAAACGGATGAGTCGATATGGTATGGACATACATGACATGTTCAACGAATGAGTCGAGATGTTATGGATATGTCCTTTGTCATGTTATGGATATGCATGACATGCTAAACGATGAGTCAAGATGTTATGGATATGCATGACATGTGATCTATGCTAAACCAGTCAAGTCTAATCACACAAGCTAGCCACTTGTAAATGGCTAACCGTAATAGACTTAAAACTGCTTAAAACACAAATACAATGAAGATCAGAGAATATAATGAATTCCGGTCGTTATGTCCCACTGAGACTCAATGGTGTGTCAAAACAAACTCAGATGATAGAGTGATCACTAAGGATAGTGATCAAGAAGGTTTTGATTGAGAAATTACACTCTTGATTGATTGGAATGGAATAGGATACGAGCGGAAAGCACAACAATCGATAAAAGAACGTAAATACGTGACGTTTAAAAACTACGCAAACGTACCAAATACAAAGTAAAATCTAAGAAATAAAAGACCTAAAAAATATGAAAATGACATTTTTGAAATCCTAAATATAAAAGAAATTTATTAGAAAAAGAAAATTATTTTTAACACTATTTAATTAATTATTTTAATTAAAAACTATTTTAACTATTTAATAAATACTCTAAAATAGAAGAAAATACAAAATAAGGCTAGAAAAATAAACTTATGATTCAGAAAAATCTAAAATACTATAAAACTTATTTTAAAATTAAAAATATATTTTTCACACTTTTTATCTAATTATTACTAATTAATTAATATTTAAAATTCACTTAAATACTAGAAAATATAAAATAAACTTGGAAAAATAAAATTTTAACTTGGAAAAATCTAAAATATGATAACACTAATTTTAAAACTGAAAAGATATTTTTTATGCTTTTTAATTATTTATTACTAACTAATTACTATTTCTAACTATTTAAAATTATAATAAATACTAAAAGATTAGGAAAATTATGAAACTTTTCTAAAAATACTATATGATGATGAAAACTAAGAAATATAGAAAACAAGATTTGCTTATTAATAAGCTAAAAAGAAAAATCAAAAAGCTAGGAAATATTAAATAAACACTATCACCGATTTTAACTTGATATTTTTCTGGATTTTCTTTTTGAAAACTACTTTACTACTGATATTATGAAACTTTAATAAACACAAAAATTATAAAAACTACAGATAAGCTGTTTGATGAGCTTATTACCCCAACAATTATGCTTATGAGCTTATTTGGTGAAATAAGCTCAAACAAGCTAACCAACTGAAACAAAAGCTTAAAATAGATGCAAACAAGCTAGATGAACCGAAATGAGGCTAAAAGAGATGATAAGCACACCGATAAGCTAGAAACAAGCAATAAGCACTTGGCTTAAACTCGAAATGGGACAAGATTAGGGCTTATTGCAGTTCTAGCAAACAAGCTAGAAAAGGAAAACTTAAGCTAAGGACTCAAAGATGACCAGTTGGCTTTCCAAAGAAACAAAGATCACCAGATTCGAACAATAATTAAGCTTTGTGCAAGCTTTTGATGGAGCTTATGTAATCGGTGCATGTGGCACTCTTTTCGCACAAGTACCCAAAAGAAGCTTGAAAATAAGCACTCAATCGCCTAGATGTAGTGAACTAACATTTTCTAATTTAGTATAGCAACCGAACTTTGATAATCCAAAAGCTTATAAATTGAATCTTACTAATAAACACACAAGAAAAGATCTATTTTATTCAAAATGACCCAAATGAAAATTTTGACTTTTAAGAAGAACTAAAGGTTTGACCAAGATGAACTTTGATCGATTTTAAGCCTTCGAATATGTTGTATTAAGGTTATATAAGACCGATTTGATCAACACTAACAACTTTCTAACACAAAATCATGATCCCGACTTTTAAAATCCAACAAAGGAGCACAAAAGATTTGATCCAAAGGATTTTTGACTTTGAGCTTATGAACACTTGGTTTTCTTGGTTGATATGAGATATTAGGACTAAGTTAAACACGTAACAACCAAAAGCTATAACACAAACACTCTAAATCACAGATAAACAAGCTAATGCAAACACCCTTATGATGACTGTTTTGAAGTTTTACAAAGCAAATCACAAATTTAGACCATGAACTTGATTTTAGACCTTATATAATCACTTTATAGGACTAATGAACCCTTAAACAACAACCATAACAATATCAAACTAAGAATTGACCAAGATGCCGTTTTAACTGTTAAAACTAACTTTTATAAACCGCAAAGTAAAAGAACTACCAACCGATTTTATGGCTTAAACACACTTAACTATATCTAATAAACAATAAGAAACAGAAATTGAAGCTAATGAACAATTACAACAGTGAAATGCCAAAATGGTCAAAAAGCTTACAAATGGGTATCCAACTGCAATCACAGAACCAATGATCAAGACCAATCCTAAAGGCTTACCACTAAGCCACTAACCCAAGGCCATCCAAAATTTACCCTGCTCCAGCTGTATACACCATTTCCAACTGATTTTTGATTTTTTCACTAATTAATTTGTATTTTGGGTGATTTTCTGATTTTGCTTCTAAACTGAGTTTTAGTGTTTCTAAAAGCTTGAATGAGCTTTCTGGGAGCTTATATGATCTATTTCAGTCCATACAAACACCTAACAACAACATTTGATAATTCATGAAATTTTTGAAATTTTAAAAATGCATAACTGGAATTAGAACTTGAAACTAGAATTTTATTACTGATAAGGAATAAAAGTACACTAAGAATACTTAAGAAAGTATTTGGAAGCTAAAACATACACTGGAAACTTGAAAAATGATTAAAACGACAATGGAAAACTAATTTTACACTAGATGATTTGATACAATGCATCTCAGCTCCACTTTATAGACTTTTATCACTCAATCTTGACCTCTGAATCTTTCCCACCATATCTGAGCCATTGGATCATTGAAATGCATCAAAACCGTCCACTTGTGTTTTTGGCGCCAATTTCTTCAAAGCAGGTTTGAGCTATTAATGAGAGTTGGTTCCAATCAATTAAAGGTTTTGGTGTTTAGAGGAGGTGGAGGGACAAAGTATGGAGAGGGGTTGAAAAGTTGGAAACCATCACCGGTTTTGGGGAATCGAGGTTGTGAGGATGATGCATGTGGAGGCGGTATTTCCTTTGTTTGACTTTTGTTGACCGAGGGTGGGTTAATATTAAACGGGGTCGGGTCAAGGGTTTGGGCCACCGGGTAAGGATTGGATTTGGGCCTAGGGATTGTGTTTTGGACTTGGTATAATATAAGGGTCCGTTTGTTGTTTAGTTAAGCACAAGGACCAAACATGTAAATTATCCAAACCTCAAGGACTGAAAATGCCACTATTACAAACTTATCACAAGGACCAATTTTGACAAACTTTGATAGTACAAGGATCCTTTTTGCATAAATTCCATTTTAAAAGGTCCAAGGACTAATTTTGCAATTTTCCAAAGTTTAAGGACCTTTTATGCCATTTGACCAAAAACTCATTCAAGGACCAATTTTAACAACTTAGAATATTTCAGGGACCTTGAATGACAAAACTTCACATTTTGAATTCGTGGACTAGATTTGACAACTTTTAAAACTTGGGGACTAAAGCGCCAATTTTGCAAACTTGAATCATTTTTCATCGATTTTGATATTTTGCATTTAAAACACATAAAACACCGATTTGTGATATTTTGATCATTTTGATGTGTTTCGAGTGTTTTCGATGATTTTGCGCCTAGATAGTACAAAATGATGAGTATTTAGACACTCATCAATCCCCACATCGAGATATTGCTAGTCCCTAGCAATGATTTGAGAAAACTTAATGGATTTGAAAACTCTTTACCAAAAGCCATCACTTCGGAGTAGCCAAATGTTTCAGTTCAAGTAAGAACTATGGTACATCGATAACCATCTCGATTTATTGGCAAATCATAAACCATATAACGGATTTGATGTGTCTTTACCGTGTTGCACCTTCCGGACTAGCCAACTCTTAGATAAATTATCGAATTATCTTTGGTGAGTGATTGTTAGAAACTCAAGGCCTTTTAGGCTTATATTTGATGAAGAGGTTGTAAGTGAAATTTAGGAAGAGAGAATACTTGTGAAAGGTATGGAATATTATTGATTGCTTAAGCTTTGCTTGATTTTCTTCATTACAAATGCATCACCACAACACCTATTTATACTACTCCATGGAATGTTCTAGAGATGAGATATTTCCATGGATATTCTACTACGATCTAGATACTTCCTACATCATCTTGATTATTCCTAATACATCATCATCCTTATCCTAGTTCTAGATATTTCTATAACATTTAGCAACAATATTCTAGACATATCTATGGATATTTTCTAGGATTATTCTTTGTCGTTCTAGAAGCTTCCATACCATTCTACGACTTTCTAGAAGCTTCCACTATATGGCTCGGACTAAATCAAGTTTGCGATCCAACACCCCCTTTAAACTTGATTTACCGACTCAAGCATCATTCGTTGTCTTGAAAAATCTTTCTCGTTGATCGGCTTGGTGAGGATATCCGCAACTTGGTTTTCGGACCTCGTATGTATCACTTGGACATCTTTCCTTGCAATGCACTCTCGAATAAAGTGATAACGAGTGTTGATATGCTTACTTCGATCATGGTATATTGGATTTTAGCTAAGTCAATGGCGGACTTGTTATCCACATAGATCTCGATCGCATCTTCTTGTTCCATGTGTAGCTCCTTTAGCATACTTCTAAGCCAAATTCGTGACATACACATGATGTTGCAACTCACGCTCCGCTCACAACTAGACAAAGTAACAATAGGTTGCTTCTTTGAAGACCATGTAAAACCATTGTTACCTAGGAAGAATATGAATCTGTTGTACTTCTTCCATCGCCTTTGTCTCCAGCCGAACATCGTCGCTATATCCAACCAACTTGAAGTCTTCACTTGTTGAATAAAACATTCCGTAGTCTACGGTACCTTTGATATAACGGAGGATCCTCTTTGCAATCTCCAAATGCTTTGTCGTAGGCTCTTCCATGAAACGACTAATTAGACCAACCGCAAAGAGTATGTCGTGTCTTGTACATGTCAAATAGCGCAAACTTCCAACAAGACTCTTGAATTGAGTTGAGTCTACCGCTTCTCCTCCGTCATGCTTAGAAGGCTTTGCCTTATGTTCTATGGGGTGCCAACGGATTGCACTTATCCATGCCAAACTTCTTTA
This sequence comes from Chrysanthemum lavandulifolium, assembly GCA_022545495.1. Lineage (NCBI taxonomy): Eukaryota > Viridiplantae > Streptophyta > Magnoliopsida > Asterales > Asteraceae > Chrysanthemum > Chrysanthemum lavandulifolium. Next base: position 297,834,979 of record CM040240.1, read on the forward strand.
ATATCTCCTTGGCATATCCTTCTTGACTTATGAAAATTCCATCATCCGTCGCTTCACCTCAATGCCAAGATAATAAGACATAAGTCCTATGTCCGTCATCTCGAACTCTTTCGTCATTGATTTCTTGAGCTCATCAATCATACTCGAGAGTTTCTGTAAAGATCAAATCATCCACGCACAAGCAGCATTTGAGCAAGATTCTTTCATTTGCAAATTTCACATAAAGTGCATATTCACTTAGACATTTAGTAAAACCATGTTCTTGGAAATACTTGTCAATTCTAGTATTCCAAGCACGTGGTGCTGCTTAGACCATATAAGGCTTTCTTCAACCTTAGCACTTTACCTTCTTGCCCTTTGGCAACATATCCCTCTGGTTGCTCCACATAAACTTCTTCTTCAAGAAGTCCATTCAAAATGCGACTTTACATCCATTTGGTGGATCTTCCACCTATATTGAGCAAAGAATAGCAATAATCATTCTAATAGTTTCTAAGCGAGCAACAGAGCAAATACCTCTTCGTAGTCGATACCATGCTTCGCTTGTAACCTTTGCCACAAGTCTTGCCTTGTACTTTTCCACTTCGCCTTTGGCGTTTTCTTGGTCTTGTATACCCACTTGACTCCAATAGCCTTTTGGCCTTTCGGAAGGGTCGTCAACTCCCACGTATCATTCTTCACTATTGACTTTATCTCCTCGTCCATGGCTTGTCTCCATTTCTTGCTTTTCATAGCCTCCTCAAAACTAAAGGTTCACAATCAACGATAAACAAGTAAGGGGTATTTCGTCGATTACCTCGTGAGCTCCCAAACTTCTTGTCTTGGTTCTCCTTCACTTGAACTTGAAGGTGATTCTTGGGTTGGAGTTGGACTTTGAGGTTGTTGGACTTCTTCACTTGATTCACCCGTCTCTTCTTCATCACCATAGGAAGAAAGTCATACCTTTCATTTTCCTTGATGCTCCAATCCCATGTCTCTTCTTCATCGAACTCACGCCTCTACTCACTACCACCTTCTTTGTGATTGGATTATAGAGCTTATAACCTTTCGAATGCTTGTCGCACCCAACAAACACATGCTTCTCACTTCTATCATCAAGCTTCAATCGCCTTTGGTGGGAACGTGGACATATGCTATGCTTCCGAATACCCTTAGGTGAGAGACGGTAGGCTTCATCCCATTCCATGCTTCTTGTGGAGTCTTGTTATCTAAACTCTTTGACGGACACGGTTCAATAGATATCTTGCACAATCAACCGCCTCGCCCAAAACTCCTTTGGCATCTTCTTACTTTTCAACATGCTTCGGACCATATTGAGAATGGTTCTATTCTTTCTCTCAACCACTCCATTTTGTTGTGGGAGTAAGGAGCGTTAGAAATCTCCGGATCCCATTATCCTCACAAAATTTGTTAAATTCTTTGATAAAATTCTCCACCTCTATCGGATCTCATTGATTTAATTTTTAAACCTTTCTTTTTCAACCATAGTTTTAAATGTTTTAAAAGTTTCAAAAGCTTGGGATTTTTCTTTAGAAAATATACCCAAGTTTTTCTTGAAAATCATCAATAAAGAGCATAAAGTAGAGATTCTTACTATAAGAGGGTGGAGTAATGGGACCACACAAATCCATGTGAATTAGATGTAAAGGCTCCTTAGCTCTTGATGTCGCTTCTTTCGAACGAACTCCTAGCATGCTTCCCAAGAAGGCATCCTTCACACGATTGATTGGGATGATCAATTTGATCTAACCCTTTCACCATTCCCTTGAGGATAATAACTTTAAGTCACCAAAGTTTAAGTGCCCAGATCTCATGTGCCAAAGCCACGAATGATCCTTCAAACAACTCTTTAAGCACTTAGCTTCATCATGTTGAATGTTTAGAAGGAACATTCGGTTTTTGGTCATAGGCACTTTGCTATGAGCTTTCCTTCGATTCCTTATTGTAGCACTACGATCCTTGAAATGAATATCGTAATTTTTCTCTAAAAGTTGTCCCACGCTTAAAATATTACTTTTAAGATTGGGTACATTGTATACGTCCAAATATATTGGTGACTTCCATCTTTAGCTCGGATAAGTATCTTACCTTTTCCTTTCACCGGTGCCTTTGATTCGTCTCCAAGGTGACGTTACTTTACTTTCTTCCATCTCCACGAACAAGTCTTCTTCACCGTCATATGGTTACTTGCGCGGAATCTATATGCCATGGCTCTATCCTCTTTCTTGTTCGTCATGTCTTGCCATTAGCAAGGTAAGCTCATCTCCGCCTTCTACCTCCACAAGATTAGCTTTTTCTTCCACTTGTCTTGAGCTAGTACACTCATTGGCATAATGACCATATTTACGACAGTTGTAACATTGTGTTTGGGCTTACCTCCTCTTTGAGATTGAAAGCTTCTCCCACGACCTCTTCGATATGAAGACCATTGGTTTTCATCTTCTTTGTTGACATCTTCTCTTCCTCTTCCTCGCCCTCGGCCTTGAAACCACCACGACCTCGAAAAGTACCGCGTCTCGTCCTTGCTCCTTTCCATGTAGAAAGTTCTTTTCTTTTCTTTGAAAGAGACCTTTGAGTATAAAGCTTGCTCCAAGGGTTCTTTCCCCTTCTTTCTTCAACTTCTCTTCATGGGCTTGTAAAGATCCCATGAGTTGATCAATGGTCATTGAGTCTATGTCTTTTGACTCCTATGGCCACGACAATGTAATCAAAGCTTGGGGCAAAAGAGCGAAGAATCTTTTCTATCACCCTGTGTCACTCAAGCTTTCACCATTTCTCTTCATTTCATTTGAAATGGTCAAGACACGAGTGAAATAATCCGAAATGGTTTCGGATTCCTCCATTTGGAGTTTTTCAACTCTCCTAAGAGTTTGAAGACGTACCTTTTCACCTTGTCGATTCCTTTGAAAGCATTTTGAAGGATCTCCACGCTTCCTGGAAGTGTTGGTTTGCAACTTTCTCAAACATCGCATCATCAAGACATTGATAGATGAGTGTAAGAGCACTTTGATCCTTCTTTTCTTGCTTTTGCAACTCCACCCTTTGGCGGCATTCATGGAACTTTCGTCATCTACTTTCTCAACACCTTTCTACAATCTCCCATACATCATGTGAACCGAGTAACGCCTTCATTCGAATGCACCAACTACCATAGTTGTCTTTGGTAAGACGAGGATATTGGAACAAGTTCATCATGCTTGACATCGTGATCTTCTAGCTCGATACCAATTTGTTAGAAACTCAAGGCCTTTTAGGCTTATATTTGATGAAGAGGTTGTAAGTGAAATTTAGGAAGAGAGAATACTTGTGAAAGGTATGGAATATTATTGATTGCTTAAGCTTTGCTTGATTTTCTTCATTACAAATGCATCACCACAACACCTATTTATACTACTCCATGGAATGTTCTAGAGATGAGATATTTCATGGATATTCTACTACGATCTAGATACTTCCTACATCATCTTGATTATTCCTAATACATCATCATCCTTATCCTAGTTCTAGATATTTCTATAACATTTAGCAACAATATTCTAGACATATCTATGGATATTTTCTAGGATTATTCTTTGTCGTTCTAGAAGCTTCCATACCATTCTACGACTTTCTAGAAGCTTCCACTATATGGGCTCGGACTAAATCAAGTTTGCGATCCAACACCGATTACCAATTATGGATTTTCCATCGCCTTTACCACAAGCCATAATCTTGCGGGCTAGCCAACTCTTCACTTTTAGGATATGGTGGTGAATACCATACAATTTTGGGCAAATTGCAAGTCGTAAACGGATTTGACATATCTTTACCAAGAGCCGTTTGCTCTGGATTAGCCAATCCTTTAGTTTATTAGACAAGGCGGATGATAACCAATTGATTAAGTGAAAACACTTACTCCAAAAAAAAAAATTTGGCCAAAACGGGGAATTGGGTAGATAATATATGAAATTGTGAGAATTCCCCACACTTAGAAATGAATATTGCCTCAATATTCAAAGTACACCATGTTATGCCGAAACAAAGAACGTAAAAGGGAAATACTACGGCCATTATTTAGAAAGAAGATTTTTTTTTTTTTTTTTTTTTTTTCACAAACTTATATATATACACAATAAGTGGGCAACCCCCACACGAGGGTGATAGAAAGAGGGTAAGAAGACAGAAATATGGGTGAAAACCCATATGGTGTGTGCTAAAGTTTTTGATTTCCGAGTCACTAGCTTGACTCGATCCCGCATTCATTGGTTCATGGGGAAAGTTTGAAGATCCGGACAACCACGGGGAATGTCCTCTCCAAAGTAATGCTTCACCGATGACCATTCACTTTAAAATTTGGACCATCGGGTTGAGATAACTCAACGGTACCATAAGGATAAACCTTAGCAATAGTAAATGGACCGGACCGGTGATTTGAGCTTTCCAGAAAATCTTCAATCTTGAGTTGAAAAGAAGGACTCGATCACCAACGTTGAAAACGCGGTTCTTGATTTTGAGTCATGAATCTTCTTTGTCTTTGCTTGTAGATCAAGGAGTTCTCGTAAGCTTGATCACGAAGTTCATTTAATTCATTCATTTGAACTTTTCTATGATCACCACCGTCAGATATCGAAATTTGCATGTTTTAAGGCCCAAGATGCCTTGTGCTCTAACTCAATCGGAAGATGACATGCCTTCCGTACACTAGCTTGTATGGAGTACACCCGATGGGTGTTTTGTAAGTCGTCTGGAAGGCCCAGTGCGTCATCAAGCTAGCCACTTGTGAATGGCTAACCGTAATAGACTTAAAACTACTTAAAACACAAATACAATGAAGATCGAGAAATAAAATGAATTCCGGTCGTTATGTCCCACGGAGACTCAATGGTGTGTCAAAACAAACTCGATGATAGAGTGATCACTAAGGATAGTGATCAAGAAAGGTTTTGATTGAGAAATTACACTCTTGATTGATTGGAATGGAATAGGATACGAACTGAAAGCACAACAATCGGATAAAAGAACGTAAATACGTGCGTTTAAAAACTACGCAAACGTACCAAATACAAAGTAAAATCTAAGAAATAAAAGACCTAAAAAATATGAAAATGACATTTTTGAAATCCTAAAAATAAAAGAAATTTATTAGAAAAAGATAATTATTTTTAACACTATTTAGGTAATTATTATTAATTAAAAACTATTTTAACTATTTAATAAATACTCTAAAATAGAAGAAAATACAAAATAAGGCTAGAAAAATAAACTTATGATTCGGAAAAATCTAAAATACTATAAAACTTATTTTAAAATTAAAAATATATTTTTCACACTTTTATCTAATTATTACTAATTAATTAATATTTAAAATTCACTTAAATACTAGAAAATATAAAATAAACTTGGAAAATAAAATTTTAACTTGGAAAAATCTAAAATATGATAACACTAATTTTAAAAGCGAAAAGATATTTTTATGCTTTTAATTATTTATTACTAACTAATTACTATTTCTAACTATTTAAAATTATAATAAATACTAAAAGATTAGGAAAATTATGAAACTTTTCTAAAAATACTATATGATGACAGAAAACTAAGAAATATAGAAAAACAAGATTTGCTTATTAATAAGCTAAAAAGAAAAATCAAAAAGCTAGGAAATATTAAATAAACACTATCACTGATTTTAACTTGATATTTTTCTGGATTTTCTTTTTGAAAACTACTTTACTACTGATATTATGAAACTTTAATGAACACAAAAATTATACAAACTACAGATAAGCTGTTTGATGAGCTTATTACCCCAACAGTTATGCTTATGAGCTTATTTGGTGAAATAAGCTCAAACAAGCTAACCAACTGAAACAAAAGCTTAAAATAGATGCAAACAAGCTAGATGAACTGAAATGAGGCTAAAAGAGACAGATAAGCACACTGATAAGCTAGAAACAAGCAATAAGCACTTGGCTTAAACTCAGAAATGGGACAAGATTAGGGCTTATTGCAGTTCTAGCAAACAAGCTAGAAAAGGAAAACTTAAGCTAAGGACTCAAAGATGACCAGTTGGCTTTCCAAAGAAACAAAGATCACCAGATTCGAACAATAATTAAGCTTTGTGCAAGCTTTTGATGGAGCTTATGTAATCGGTGCAGTGGCACTCTTTTCGGACAAGTACCCAAAAGAAGCTTGAAAATAAGCACTCAATCGCCTAGATGTAGTGAACTAACATTTTCTAATTTAGTATAGCAACTGAACTTTGATAATCCAAAAGCTTATAAGCTGAATCTTACTAATAAACACACAGTAAAAAGATCTATTTTATTCAAAAATGACCCAAATGAAAATTTTGACTTTTTAAGAAGAACTAAAGGTTTGACCAAGATGAACTTTGATCTGATTTTAAGCACTGAATATGTTGTATTAAGGTTATATAAGACTGATTTGATCAACACTAACAACTTTCTAACACAAAATCATGATCCTGACTTTTTAAAATCCAACAGTGAGCACAAAAGATTTGATCCAAAGGATTTTTGACTTTGAGCTTATGAACACTGGTTTTCTTGGTTGATATGAGATATTAGGACTAAGTTAAACACAGAACAACCAAAAGCTATAACACAAACACTCTAAATCACAGATAAACAAGCTAATGCAAACACCCCTTATGATGACTGTTTTGAAGTTTTACAAAGCAAATCACAAATTTAGACCATGAACTTGATTTTAGACCTTATATAATCACTTTATAGGACTAATGAACCCTTAAACAACAACCATAACAATATCAAACTAAGAATTGACCAAGATGCCGTTTTAACTGTTAAAACTAACTTTTTATAAACTGCAAAGTAAAAAGAACTACCAACTGATTTTATGGCTTAAACACACTTAACTATATCTAATAAACAATAAGAAAGCAAATTGAAGCTAATGAACAATTACAACGTTGAAATGCCAAAATGGTCAAAAAGCTTACAAATGGGTATCCAACCGCAATCACGTAACCAATGATCAAGACCAATCCTAAAGGCTTACCACTAAGCCACTAACCCAAGGCCATCCAAATTTACCTGCTCCATCTGTATACACCATTTCCAACTGATTTTTGATTTTTTTACTAATTAATTTGTATTTTTGGTGATTTTCTTATTTTGCTTCTAAACTGAGTTTTAGTGTTTCTAAAAGCTTGAATGAGCTTTCTGGGAGCTTATATGATCTATTTCAGTCCATACAAACACCTATCAACAACATTTGATAATTCATGAAATTTTTGAAATTTTAAAAATGCATAACTGGAATTAGAACTTGAAACTAGAATTTTATTACTGATAAGGAATAAAAGTACACTAAGAATACTTAAGAAAGTATTTGGAAGCTAAAACATACACTGGAAACTTGAAAATGATTAAAACGACAATGGAAAACTAATTTTACACTAGATGATTTGATACAATGCATCTCAGCTCCACTTTATAGACTTTTATCACTCAATCTTGACCTCTGAATCTTTCCCACCATATCTGAGCCATTGGATCATTGAAATGCATCAAAACCGTCCACTTGTGTTTTTGGCGCCAATTTCTTCAAAGCAGGTTTGAGCTATTAATGAGAGTTGGTTCCAATCAATTAAAGGTTTTGGTGTTTAGAGGAGGTGGAGGGACAAAGTATGGAGAGGGGTTGAAAAGTTGGAAAACCATCACCGGTTTTGGGAATCGAGGTTGTGAGGATGATGCACGATGGAGGGCGGTATTTCCTTTGTTTGACTTTTGTTGACCGAGGGGTGGGTTAATATTAAACGGGGGTCGGGTCAAGGGTTTGGGCCAGCTGGGTAAGGATTGGATTTGGGCCTAGGGATTGTGTTTTGGACTTGGTATAATATAAGGGTCCGTTTGTTGTTTAGTTAAGCACAAGGACCAAACATGTAAATTATCCAAACCTCAAGGACTGAAAATGCCAATATTACAAACTTATCACAAGGACCAATTTTGACAAACTTTGATAGTACAAGGATCCTTTTTGCATAAATTCCATTTTAAAAGGTCCAAGGACTAATTTGCAATTTTCAAAGTTTAAGGACCTTTTATGCCATTTGACCAAAAACTCATTCAAGGACCAATTTTAACAACTTAGAATATTTCGGGGACCTTGAATGACAAAACTTCACATTTTGAATTCAGGGGACTAGATTTAAAACTTTTAAAACTTGGGGACTAAAGCGCCAATTTTGCAAACTTGAATCATTCTTCATCTGATTTTGATATTTTTGCATTTAAAACACATAAAACACTGATTTGTGATATTTTGATCATTTTGATGTGTTTCTGAGTGTTTTCAGATGATTTTGCAGTCTAGATAGTACAAAAATGATGAGTATTTAGACACTCATCAACATGTTAAACGGATGAGTCGATATGGTATGGACATACATGACATGTTAAACGGATGAGTTGAGAAGCTATGGGTATAAATGACATGTTAAACGGATGAGTCGAGATGCTCTGGATGTACATGACATGTTAAACGGATGAGTCGATATGGTATGAACATACATGACATGTTAAACGGATGAGTCGAGATGCTATGGACATACATGAAATGTTAAACGGATGAGTTGAGATGCTATGGAAATACATGACATGTTAAACGGATGAGTCGAGATGCTCGGATGTACATGACATGTTAAACGGATGAGTTGATATGGTATGGACATACAAAACATGTTAAACGGATGAGTCGAGATGCTATAGACATACATGACATGTTAAGCGGATGAGTTGAGATGCTATGGATATACATGACATGTTAAGCGGATGAGTCGATATGGTATGGACATACATGACATGTTCAACGAATGAGTCGAGATGTTATGGATATGTCCTTTGTCATGTTATGGATATGCATGACATGCTAAACGATGAGTCGAGATGTTATGGATATGCATGACATGTTAAACGGATGAGTCGATATGGTATGGACATACATGACATGTTAAACGGATGAGTTGAGAAGCTATGGGTATAAATGACATGTTAAACGGATGAGTCGAGATGCTCTGGATGTACATGACATGTTAAACGGATGAGTCGATATGGTATGAACATACATGACATGTTAAACGGATGAGTCGAGATGCTATGGACATACATGAAATGTTAAACGGATGAGTTGAGATGCTATGGATATACATGACATGTTAAGCGAATGAGTCGAGATGCTCGGATGTACATGACATGTTAAACGGATGAGTCGATATGGTATGGACATACATGACATGTGATGTTTAAACTTTTATCGATCCAGTAATGTAATTTGTGCGCTTTAATATTAGACGCATTTCGACTTTGATGTTTAAACTTTTATCGATTTGTAATGTACTTCATGAAATGCGCACTTTTGATGTTTGAAATGTAAATTATGCCTACGCACTAATATTAGAAGTATATCGACTTGTAATGTAAAATTTATTAGGAATATATGCCTACGACATGTCGTAGGAAACAAAAAAGGAATGGTTGAAAATACCGCCAAAAGTGCTAATATATGCCTACGACATGTCGTAGGCATTTCATAAAATACAAAATATCGGTTTTCATTCCCCTCTCTTTCTCTGCCATATTTCTTGCAGCATAATCTCTATTTATCAATGAATATGAGAAAATTAGAAATAAGATCGATATAAAGATTTCAAATCAACCAGAAAATACCAGCATATTTCTTAAAATCATCAAATTGGACGAGACCAAATCCTACATGACTTAAAAGGAATTCAAATTGATCCTCTGTTAACCACCCTGCATGTTTAGCAGCCTACGGGGATAAGATTGTTGAGCTCAATACGTAATCAAATTCGATTTCTTGATCTTTTTCTGGAAGGTGTTATCTGTTATGGTGTATAAAAGTTACTTACACTGATGCACATTCCAATATAGTCTCGTTGCCCTACATCAGTCACATAAAATATCTGGTCTGCTTTTTCCGTATAAAGTGCATGCCTACGTATGCAAACAGAGAGGTTTTGAGCTTTTTCCCCAAAAAATGTATTACTACTAGCCAATTGAAATATTTTTGAAAAATCGACATTTATAGCAAGTAAACTAACCACAAAGTCGTGAGATATACAAGAGGTAACTTTCGTCCTTCAATAAATACCGCCTCATCCCCATCATCGACCGTAGTCAAACCCGATTTCCTCCATAAATCTAGAGTCTTTTAACGGGATCATGAAAGCTTTTACCACGAATATGAACGGAATTAAACTCGAAAATAAGAGGTATATTCCTATTTTACATTTAATAGACATTCAAACAACTTTTACGTATTTAATATTTTATATAACATACGGTATAATACGATTATATTTGATGAGACACTCAAACAAGAAGACCAACTGCATGTACCTTAATCTCCGGATGATTAACGTCCGGATGATCCCCATCATGGATTCTTTTTAGACCACAACAACTCCGAATACTCGAGCATAAGAGCTAACGCTTCTCCAATAAAAGTGGATCGTAAATGACCCATATGCATTTCCTTGGTTATATTTCGTGACGTAAAGTATATAATTGCTTTTTCACGATAGTTTTGATGCCCATGTCTATGCCATCCCTTAGCATCTTATGAATACTCGCAAAAAAGTGCCGATATTAAAGTAGACAAGAAATAAGGTCGAATTGTCATGTGCGTTTTACAACATTTGAAGAGTAAATAAAATTACCTTAGCTATCCATTTCCTACATAACTTAAACTTTACAAAACCGGGACCACATACGACGCATCTTTCCATCATGTCTTCGAATCCATAATATTATCCTTGACGGCCTATATATATAAAAAAAAGAAAAGAAAAGAGAGTAAACAAACCTACGCAGATATTCAAAATCCATGATATTTCCAACGACAAAAATATTACCATCCAGCATGTTTTGGTCCTTTATACTCAATGTCCCTTAGTTGAGGCCAAATGTGCAAGACACCTGGAGCTATTGCCAAATGAAAATGTTCGGATTAGTACTCATCATTCGTAAAATAAACAAAGTAAAAGTGCACAAGTATGAGAAAGAACATATATAATTACCATAGGTAATCACCATTGTCGACATCTTTGGTGCAAGTAGAAATACTACAAGGATGATCACCGCCGAAAGTACGCTCGGTGAGGCATTAAATACCTTTTCAATTTCTTCTTAAAGGCTCCATCTATTATCATCCCGCATGTATTACCATACAAAATCACTTGTTAAGTAGTTTTATATATTAATTAGCTTCAATCACATGTTAATAAACCGACTTACATCAAAATCGCCATGCTTGATGCTCCAGATTTTCTTCTTTCAAACAATAGGGATGGAGCAGACGATGGCGGATGAGTTTGAGGAGAAAGGGTCGGAGGCAAGGAAGGACTTTGATTTTCAAATGGCGCTTCCATTTCACTTGTCACTTTAAGGAGCAATCCTTACCCTTAATATGACCAATGGAGCTGCGACCATCATGTGGCACGGGAATTCATAATCGCCGACAAAATAACCCCGAGGTGTCATCATGTAGTTCGCCTCAACTATGAGTGAGAATTGGGATGGTACACCACTCGGATCGTACAGTTTATTTTGCCATGCTCAAGATATGCAAAAGAATTGGTTTGAGAGAGAAGTACATAGAAATAACAGGAGGATCTAGATAATCAATTTTTTGCCATAATAAGCTACTATCCTTCAAGTAACTTTTGATTCCTTAGAAGGTGGAACAAATTCAACTTCCGGATGTGCGCTCATCGCATCCTTTAATGCAACGTAACACGGTCTAGAGATCCATCTCGCTTTTATAATATTCCTACCGAACCGCCATTGGGTTTGTCGATAAGTTTATAAACTCATGGCCATCACAAACTTGAAATGCTTCAAGATTATTAAAGCGTTTCACGCTCCCACTGCTTTTGAAACGTAGAAGCGCTTCGAGTTGCAAGCGGTTGTTTTGATGTTTTATTAGTATATTTAGTGGAAACCAGCAATTAATAGACGACCTAAATGAATTTTATATGGTTATACTTCTAATGGTTGTGTTCGATATGTAAAATTTAGTTGAACAGATGGAAATAATAAAGATGGTGAACCTGGCGAGAATTAGTGTCTGAGCTTTGATAGTGTGAAGGCGTGAGTTGGTCTACAAAGAAGCTGAATCAAGTAATCTCAATTTCTATATAAGTGTCTCCACAAATAGTCCTTCAGCTCGAGCATGTAACCTCAACCATCAGGCTGTTATCATTATCTAAGAAAAACTATTTTAAGCTCAAACTTGTAGTTAATAACGGTCACATAGGCCCTTATTAAGAACAAATAACTACACAAGCTCATCTATTTCAGATAGAAATCCCATTGAATAAACATTTTAAGACTACCATCCACAAATTTATTCATGACAAAGTACACATGTAACACCCCAACCCGACAAGGGTAAAGATATCACAATACGGTTTCATATCAGAACTTTAAATAATATACAATAGCGGAAGCCTTTACAAAATAATCAAAAGAAAACATAAATAACTAAACTTCAAAATAAATCTAAGATCTCTAAAGGTCAAGTCTTGCTCACAGCTCTATTCTCAACCCAAATCAGCTATCCCATAAGCTCATCTTGAATGCCTAATACCTGCCGCAGGAAAAGAAAGTGCGGCTGAGCTTACAAAGCCCAGTGAACAGATATAACGAAACAAAAACTAAACAAAACAAATATACAAATAACGAAATCAAAATGAAATGATGATGAGGGATCTTTTAGGATTATGCGGAAGCACAAATATACAGAAATCCAAACAACCACATAGCAATTTAAACATCTCATAGCACATTAATGACACAAACACAAACACATCGTAACAACCAAACACTTAACATATCAAGAATAACAGACACTTATAAGCCAAACAAAGAGTCTAATGACTAACGAAACAGCTTACCGACAAATAAACATGGCATTCATACAAATCAATTAATCTACATTTAACACACTTAATTCGATATTGCAACAAATGAAATAGCAATCAAATCATGGCGGACCAAATCATAAGCAGATAGA
>CM040240.1:297848137-298188213 GCA_022545495.1 Chrysanthemum lavandulifolium
GGTTCTAGCCCAAAGACATCTTCTTCCAAGTATGCATCAAGAGTACTTTTGGGCTTCTTACCCAACTTCTGACTTTCATTACTGCTGACGCAATTGAAACTTGTCCGGCCCACATCGGTTTTTTTACATTTCTTGCGTTTAATAACATTTGAGCACAATGGGCTATATAGGTCATTCACAATTGGTTGGTCAAAGTCAAAATCTGTAGCAGGAATGAAATGGTCCTCCGAAACATTCTCTACATCAATATTATCCATAAAAGGCAATGATTGCCCATTATTATTGACATTAATTGTGCAATCAAAACCTTCCTTTTGAATATGGTCAACGAGTGGGTCAATCCGGTCAACCGGGTCCATTGGCTGGTCAACAACCGGGTCTTCTCCCGGACCCTTACTATCCTCACTGTCCGATTGATTTTCCGGCGTGTCATCCGCAGTCGACTTGTCACTTGCCATGGTATCAACCGGTTGATCCGCTGGAACCGGAACAAAATCCGGCGTCCATTCACCTGCTTCTTCAATAATCCATACGCGGAACTTTCGATTTCTCCACACTAGCATAACTTCTTCCGAGATTTTCTTGCCATCTCCGACCAAGACTCCCACATACTCGAAGGATAGGTCATGGTCATATACAGACCTGTTTGCTTTGTACACCACCTTACCTATCATTCCTCCTACATTATTAATAACCTCATTTAAGATCAAATGTAGAGGAATGCCTTTTATCTTCAACCACGCCACACGTTCAAAACCCATGGATTGGCCTTCCCAAGTGCATACTAAAGAGAAAGCGTCCTTCATATTCTCCGCAGCGAATCGAAACGTCTGGGCCGTCTCGACATCATCAAAAGACACCAGAAGATCGAGACCACCTAAGTATTGAATTCTACCAAAACCAGGACATATATCATTAAGATACACGTAGATGTTCTTCAAAGCCATAACATCGACCATCCTTGCCACAACAGCTTTTCCATGCATAGACGAGAAAGCATTAACCTTTTCATCAACAATGATGGTTTTACCAACTAACATGTCTTTAAAAGACCGATCCCCTGACACAGTTTGTCCTGCAATGACCGCCGATCCTTCCCCAACAAAGACATTAGGGTCCGATGACATGCCATGCTTCTGTTTGGTACCACCCATATTGATTTCACCATCCTCTAGAACATACCTTGCTATATTGAACCAAAGTTTATTGTTTCCCATACGAATACCCCGAAGGTTCTTCAAAAGATCTTCTTTATCCTTGATGTCGAGCATTGAAATAAAACCAAATCGATTCCCTCCCCTATCTCTTTTCCTTGCAATGTACAGATCAAAGATCTTTCCATGCAACCTGACGTGCGAAGCTAAATCTAGGCCGCTGCATCCATCCGGAAGATTGGTGACAAATATCTTTGTAATACGACGTTGAACCTCTACCGGAATAGGAGTTTTCCGGCGGTCCATATAGGTAGTTTTTTTTTTCGCGTCCTTGTGTTAACTAAATAATGATCAAATCAATATTCGAAAATTAGTCTTCGATATACTTATTATATAGAACTTGTACAATCAGTTGGATTTGGTGCACTTGCAAATTTGTAATTTGATATTTGGATTCTTTATGATTACTAATGTTTGATTTATGAATCTGGAAAAATTTGGTTTTAAATTATTGAATTTTTGTATTTGGAAATAATTTTTCTAATAAATTTGCAAGGAAAAAATTCTGTTGCAATTTAGTTTTGCCAATCGTTGCAAATATTATGGTTTCAAAACTTGTTGCAAAAGTTTGTCGTTGCAAGTTCCTTATCATTACCGTTGCAAATTATTTGGAAATGTATTTTTGCAAAAAAGTCCCTAACTTCCAACAACTTTTCTTCTGTTGCAAAGGTTGTTGCAATTATTTTTGTCTGTTGGGATTCTGTTGCAAAATAAATTTGCATGGAGCCTTTATGCAACAGTCAAAATCTGTTGCAAATCCATTGCAAATAGCTGTTTGCAACTGATTTGCAACGGATATTGACAGTTGCATTAGCTCATTTGTGTTGTAGTGTTAATTATCACTTAAATGTCCTGAATACCCGTTAACAAAGTCAGAATTCTGTGTGATTAGGTAATTAATTATAACTTAAGTCTTTCTTCTGAATAACTGTCATCTCTCTCCTAATTTTATTGCAGATCAAAATCCCTTCGGGGCTTACTAGTTACTACACAATTTGTGTTGATACATCCGAATGGCACTTCACATTCTTTCAATACGGTCCTTGATTCCAGGTAATACGTTGTTTCACATTCTCGTTAACTTTATGTTTGCCTTTCTTGGTCCAATAAAAGAAGTACACTCCACTCTTCAGGGCAAACAAACGACCCTCCAAATTCAAAATATATATGTTAACTATTTAATCTTTATAAAGGGCGCTTGACATCTACACTAGTCTTAATGACAACCTACTGCAAATAACATAATGCCAATGCAAGTTTATAATGATTACCTGTCAATGTGAATTTTTAAAGTAGCATGTTTGACCTCGATAGTCAAAGTGTACATCTTTTTCACTTCAACTTTAAGATCAACCTAATAATTATCAAGAAATCATAGTTTTTTATCTTTTTTTTTTTTTTTTTTTATTCTTATTATTTTTTTGTAGCACGCGTGACGCTCTGGTGCTAACCATGAGAATGTTTCAAAGCAAGGTATCTTTCAAGTTCTTTCATTCTGAAAACTGTCCACAATCTTAAACATTTTCATAGGAGTTTTTTTAAAAGGTGAAGTTAATTAACATGCTACCATCCTTTTTTCTCAAACAGGCATTGGATGAAAGAAGGAAGACTAGAGCGTGAAACTTTTTATTCTTCAATGTATATTCAATTGTTGTATATACTATATACAATTGGTCGGAGGTACTTCTTGAAGCAATGTCTCTATTGTCGGGTTTATCCTAGTGATTGGGTTATGATCTGTTTACATTTAACCTCCCCCTACCCTGGTCCGGTGAGATTGGGTTTGTTGTTGTTATTTGTAAAATCGTTGTCTTATATTTTTAAATGGATTTTACCGATGTCTAGAGATTTCTACACAATTCAGGAAAGTATACTCGATCGTATATTAATATAGCTATGGTAAGTTGGAGTGTCGAACAGAGGGAACGATGTGTAAAATTCAATTGGTTAACTAAAATTGTAAATTAATCTAAGAGTAAACTACACTGTTCGTCCTTGTGGTTTGCGTTGACCGACGAGTTTCTTCATTTGACCATAAGGACGAACGGTGTATTTTATTCTTAATATAATGAAAGCAAGTAAAAAGGGGGCGTTTTAGTTCCGACCGAACATTTGTAGACTATTAATTATATGAAAGCATTAAAGAAATAGAAACTTAAGAAAAATTACGATTTTTAGGTCGAAAACAAATCTATACTACATATAAAAGATACATCGCTCTCTCTCTCTCCCCTCAAACTTAATTTTAAGTTTTACAACTCTACAAGCTTATTGTACAAAACTTTATAACACGAAATACAACACTTAATTTTAAGTAATACTTGTTATAAAGTATTATGTACAATTATCTTTTGCACAATTACATACATAAATTAATTCGTCAATAAATACAATAAATACAGTTATTAAAAAAAAGGAAAAATTCTCAAAATAGACCGATCGCCATGCAGCATATCATTTTATACCAACTAAACTTTCAAAAGTTTAAAATAGATCGGGCGACAAGGCATCTTGTACAAGCCCAACCATAATTTGACAAGTGTCCAATTAGTCAAAATTGAAATGACTAAATTACCCCTTAAAACCAAGAAATCACAAACCCGAAAGAAATTCCAACAGATCTAGAAAAGCAAAATAGAAAATATGAAAACTATCAACACTAGAGATGAAAATAATGTAAAGAACAAAGTTTGTAAGGATAGAAAACTTTCCATTATGTTATAGGAATTCAAGAGAGCATATGCCACAAAGAATAATGAGGAAAACCTCATGCTATTAGTAGATGTTTGTATTAATGCAGAAAGAATTGAGGATGTGCAAAAAGGAATAGAACTTATTGAAGGAGTCCCGTTTGAGGCTGGGCCAAAGAAAAAGCTTTTGTTTGCTTTAGCATGCAGCCGACTCAGATGCGGAGAATACGAGAACGCCCTTGCGACTGTTGACCAATGCTTAGTGGGATTTTTTATTTAATGATCAAAGTATATCGGTGTGTAAACTATTGTTTTGTAATTTGGTGCGTTTAATTTCTTTTTTCCGTCATTGTCTTACCTTTAGATTGACGAAGGGTTTTGGAAAGCGGTAGCTCTCCGAGAGATAATTACAACTGCTTTGGCTGCTCGAGTGAGTCGCATGAACCGACTGATATATGGTGCCCTTAGCGCGCTGTTGGGCTTGTTGCTGGAGGCGCTGCTTCGTTTTAGTCTTCACCAAAACTAAAAGTGTTGACATCTGAGGTGAGAATTTGAAATTGCATGACTAGAAGCATAAAAGATTGAGATTATAAATCTATAATCTTAGGTTGTCCTTGGGGTTTGCCACTTCATGCTAAATATTTCTGTTTAGGTTGCTACAGTTTTTTATTGCCACTGTCAATTAATGTTGCTAACAAGTCAAATAGTTTTGCCCATTTCAAGCAAATTTATTTTCCTAGTCTTATTCGGAAAAAAAATCAAATCTATTTTATGTGGCAAATATATTTATTCAACAATGAGCAATCAGTGAAATCAAACCATTTTTTACCTAGTTGCCTTACTAAGCACAACTCTAATCATCTATAATCATTCAACAATCAACAACAAGCTAGCAGAATCATCAAGTTTCTAGACGTCTAGATTCAAGCAGTTTCAAAAAGACTTAGCAGAATCAAAGAGTTCAAATAAGCAGTTTGTTTATACCAATTCGAATACCTAGTGTGGATACGAATGAAATATCTTGTTAGATCTATAGAATACTTACTTGTGCCCGTTACAAGTAAAAGGGATAACAATGCCTATAATTCCATAATTGCCTTTGTCATAACTAAGACGAAGTAGTCCCATCCTAGACTAAATATTTCCATCATACTCATGCGTCTCATTCTCTCCAATTTCATTCACGGGTAGGACAAATATCTTGATATTCAACATTTCAACTTTTTCTATAGTATACATCTTGTATATACTGCAACAGCTAGAATTAATCTTCTTAGAATGTCTATAAGAATCAAGTTCACTCTTGAACAAAGAACATGCCATCGTTTTCCTGGATACCAATTTATCAAATCTTTGGATTAGAATCAAAGTCTGTACATACTTACGCCATCTGACAGTGGACCAAATGCTTTAATAAGACAAAAACACTAACAATCACTACTTCCCAAACTTTTCATGTAATGTTGAAACCTAGTGAATAAGACAACATGAAGAACCAAAACATGTCAAGTTAATAAGACCATGTACTTCCTAAACTTTAAAAGGATCTTATTTTACTTATTATCCAAAGAGGTAAAGATGAGAAAAATGAGAAGAAACCACAACCATAAATATTAGATCGTCCATAAAAATAGATGCATCTCCTATTATTCTTTTCCTTATTTGAAATTTGTGGCTACAATTCTTTCTCATTCTTCCGTTTAAATAATTCTTCCACTAGATCCATACTCGTTATCCAAAAACATAATAACTATAAAGTATATGATATATACAGTTTTAGACTCGATAGTAGCTCACTATAACATTGAAGGCAAAATGTGTAGCTCAACATTTCTTAGAAAAAGGTTCACGGATTTTTTCGATCAGTTTGTAGGTATTATTATGCACTTCAATAAACACCCTTTTTTAACTCACATTTTAACTTGACTGTTTTACAGATAATGTCTTCGCCCAAGAAAGAATTTGCTCACCTCAGAGTTCCCCTCAAAAATATCCTATCTGCCACTAACAACTTGGCTGAAGAAAATGTCATTGGAGAAAGTTGATTCAAAGCAATGCTCGGAGGCTAAATAAAAACTTGGAGGATGGTGAACAACGGTTTTGGACGGAGATTTCCATGCTTTCTACTCTCAAGCATAAAAATCTGGTGACGAATAATGTAGACATATCTTCCTTTTCGTTTATAAAATATATAGATTATATTAATTTTTTTTTTCATCATCATATGTTAACTGTGATAGTATTGTTTCTCTTCGTAAACTAATAACATTGCTTTTCTTTGTAAACTAAGTTTTATAATTTTTTTCCTTCTAAAACGACATGTTTGACTTGACACAACTTGGTCTAAGACTATTTGGACATCTACCCATTTGACCTGAATTTTTCCTTTCCCCTTTTTGATTCTGTCGTTCGGCCCCGAGCTTTTTTGAACCCATTACCGAACGGATTATTATTATTATTTTGCAACATCCTATCCTAGGAATTGATTATCAGACTCGATTAAGAATGGTTATTGGCTAAGGAAAAAGGACTGCAAAAACTTGTAATGTGTCAATTGTGCACATAATATCTCCCCAAACGTCTTGTGTCAAACTAGGTAACCACTATTTATATTATACTCCAACTCTGTCTACAGACGAAAAATTATAGATTAATCTTAATGGATCATTCTTGAGTCCTTGCTATACATCCTAGAGAGTTTTCAGATCTTCTTCCATCTTTCAAATTTCAGGAGTCTTATAGATTGGTGTATAGAGTTATAATCCCAATAAACTTCGTGAATGACCCTTTATCGTGGGTGGCTCTTGACAACCAAATTATAGCAAAACGTTAGTGTCAATACCTCAAAGTTATACTTAATTATGTATAGCTCAAAGTTTTACCTAAACATGTATACTCCGGCCCTCCGTTACAATTGCTGTATTTACTACAACTTTCGATTGTCAAAAGTCACAAAAAGACAATCTTACCATTTGGCTAGTAATTAATGATTTATCTAGTTTTGTAAATAGTAATTTTGATTATGGATAATATCGTCAATCCCTATAAAGAAATGTTTGGTATCCTATAAAAAGTCTCTAATTTACATCAATTTTTAAAAAGTAAAACGTTGTTGCGTTATGCGATACCTGAAACAAAGGGGAGACAAAATCACATATTGATTATTTTGTATTCGTTTTATAAAAAAGATTTATGTGATAAATAAAATGCAAAGTGTTCTTTTTGTTGAACAATACAATATTAATCAATCTTTTTGTTTATCATATACTAGCTTAGAGACCCGTTGACACCGGGTTATTTTTTAAAGAAATAGATAAATGAGATGATAAAAAAAGTAATAACGTAAATTTGTTAAATTTAAAATATGTGTGAGTCACAATCGATTTACAACCATCGCGTTGCCAATCTAAACGGAATATGGTAGAAAAAATGAGATAATATGTGAATTATTTGATAATCAATTGTGTTTGTTACTATTAAAATAATAAACGTCCATGCGTTTTCGTCTCGAAAGTTGACGGTCTCGAATAGCAAATAGCGTATGTGCGCTAATAAATTCAATAGCAAAGACCCTTGGATTCAAGGGTTTTAAATAGATATGAAAATGAGATAATATAAAACAACGAACGTAAACATGTTCCGTTAATATATGAAAGAAAAATGAGATGTCGTGAATTATTTGATAATCAATTGTGTTTGTTACAATTAAAATAATAAACGTCCATGCGTTGTCGTCTCAAAAGTTGACGGTCTCGAATAGCAAATGACGTATGTGAGCGCTATTAAATTCAATAGCAAATGCCCATTCCGTGCACACCTCCTTTTTTATTACTCTTATTCCAACCAGCCCCCTCCAACTATTATGGCCTTTCCATATTGTTCGGGTTAAGTTTTATTTACTACGTCACATGATAATAAATAAATATTATAATTAATTAAAGCGTATAATACTTTAATTAACGACCGATATATTATTTTGTAAACATTGCTTAATGTAATTAATACATCTAATATGTTAATTATATTAAAGTAAATTTCTCAAAGTGTATACGTGTATGCCCTCAATAAGCTCACGTATTTTCTGGCCGTATATTTATTTATGACACGGACATATAAAAAAACACAGTCACATTTAATGCAAATTAGTAATCCTAAAACACGTGTAAGGTCACATACGAAATTAGTTATGTTAAGATGATGATATAACATTCAATTGATTGTGCTATATTAATGGAGAAGATAGCTCAGTTAATCAAGTTATTATCCTTTTACTATCTCATCATCATCCTTTTAGGCCATACTTATAGAAAAGAGAAAGCATGAGTTAAGATTAGTTATACAATTACATTTTTATCAATAATGTAACCGTATGGAAACATTGTTGTCATAATTATAATAGTGATATTATTCACTTTTACTAAGTGAAGGGATTACTTGATCATTGCTAATCTCTTTTTACTTGACACCAAATATGTAGTGTGTTTCAAGTGATCTCTTCATTGTGTCACCTTCAAAAGCATAAAATCTCTTATAAAATTATCAAAAGATTTTTAAACCAAACACTTCTAAGAAATTATGCGCAACAAAAACACTTGAACAACTTAACAATTAAAGTTAAAACACACATTTAAAAAAGAGCCTTGGTTTATTTTAAAACTTTGGCAGGTCAAAAGAGTAATTTTAAAAAATTACTAAAATTCTGTAAAATGGGTCAAATGTGATCCAAAGTGTATTTTTGGTTCATACTGCTTCCCAATTTTTCTGCATTCAAATAGATAAACCTTAATATAGAAGTAGTGTAGTACTACAATGGTTATAAAAAATAACTATTTCTTACCTTGATCTAAATATGGCCGGAACACTTAATTTGGATATCAATACATTTGCTATAGAATGAACTATTAAACTTCAGTAAATCATACATATTTTTACATACGTCTTGCCTGCAACCAATGCAATAAACCCACACAAGGACATATATTCAACACCCAACACTATTAGTATTTGCACCACTAAGAGTCTTCGTCGAGCGTGAATCCTAATACTTATTAAACTTCATGTTTCCCCTGCTGCATTAGAGAATAATAGGTAGTTAAATATCTTGAAGTTTTTCATGCTTCATGTGCTTGGGCACTCGTAATCCACCATAGTGACTAACAAACGTACCAAACATTTTAAGGAAGATAAGGAGCCATCAGTGATCTTCTTTGCTGCAGGTGGCCATGGTAAATAACACCAAGACCAGCTATTGCGCTCAATTTTAGCCCCGTTTGTGGCTCTGCTCAGCCAATCCTGAAATCACATGCAAGCAACAACACTTAGAATGTCTTGTGATGATCTGTATAAAAGATAACAATGATAGAAAAGTACAAAAAAAGTATATACCAGATTCTCCCTTAGAAATGTGTCAACAATAGTTCAGCATACATGAGTGCGTTTGCGTATATTGTTGCACTGTGGCAAATGTTGTCCCTCGTCTTGATCGATTCCTTTATTATCTTGAGAATAAGTAAATCCGGCTTGTTTAAGGATTCGTAAATATTTATGAATCTTTCTAAACTGCAAAAAATCTGACATGTTTAAAGCTTTTTCAACATGCTTAAGTTGCTAAGGGCCAGCTAACCCAAACACCCCCTTATATCAAGTATGCTAACCCTGCATCTTTTCAAAATTCAACATCTTACCTTCATTTCGACCCATTAGCTCACCGGGCATTCAATTTTGCCACTGCCAGTCTTATTTTTGCCTTCTGGTATCCTTTCACCTTCTGGTAAGTCCACCAAGCTGACCCGTTTTTTATGTGTTGAGAAACACCCTTTTTGACACATACGCATCATACATTTGTGCTCCCTACCACATGTACATATAAATTTTAGCATCAAGTTTAAAAACTGTCGATAACATCATATACATTTTATATACATTACATTCGATATAAATTAACAGAACCCGAGTCAACCCGTTTAAAAGTGAATGAAACAGAACTCTCTTAATAGGAACACGGGTGATAGGATAAATAAAGATTGCACAACGCAAATGCCTAATTTATAAGATAGTATAGATAGAATGAATTTATTTTGACTAAAAAAAACAAAATTACAATAATGAACTAACCTTTTTAGATAGTAATTTTGGAGTACCACTTTAAATAAATTTCAACCCATTTGACCCGTATCATTTTCATTAAATCTTATGGTATAACCCGTTTGACCAGTTAGAGATAAACATAGCCAAAATCAGCCAATTTATAGAGAAACTGGTCAAAATTTGTCACCGTTAATTTTTTTTTCCCAAAATGCACTATAACTACTATAGAATACTTACTTCAGCTAACATGCATGAAAGGTAAGGCATGA
Organism: Chrysanthemum lavandulifolium; assembly: GCA_022545495.1. Classification (NCBI taxonomy): domain Eukaryota; kingdom Viridiplantae; phylum Streptophyta; class Magnoliopsida; order Asterales; family Asteraceae; genus Chrysanthemum; species Chrysanthemum lavandulifolium. The sequence continues at coordinate 297,858,398 of CM040240.1, forward strand.
GTATCATAAGAGAGACTCCATGATCAGTTGAATTCCTGAGTGTCAAACACTATGAAGACCTTTAAAATGTCTTAACTCATCCATTCATAAACGTATCATAACACGTCTTCAACGTATTAAAGAGCACATATAAGAACAGCAACACTTATAACCAAATTTCACAATATAATATTTTAGTAACATATTTGAAAAATTAGACAACAATTATGTCATCTCACCATAGCCCGCCTACAATTTGACCTCTACCAAAAGCTACCCATTTTAACCTGTGACCCTTTCCCAACCTGGACCCACATTAAGCTATATATAAACATGTACCATGGTGATCTAAAAGATACGCGATGCAACAAACATTCTAACTATACTAACAATCAAATATAAAACAAAAAGGTTATTTAACCCCACTGTTGGCATAATTACAGTCAACCCGACCATAAAATACTTGCCCTTAACCCGACCAACCTGAGATTTAGCCTGTGCTTTTAGAAACTCAAAACTTTGATATGGTGAAAAAGTTAATACAGATTTAAGATTAGAATAATTATCACAAATACTTAATACCATTTTAAGAAAAACTAAAAAGAGCAGGATATAAAAAACCATGGTTTACCACTAAAGAATGTATTACACGCAAACGTATCCTTAGTAATGTACGTTTGCGTCTATTTGGTCTTGCTGCTACCTCCTTCCTCCTTAGTGGTTTCTGTTGCAAAAGACATCAAAAAGATTTAAGTACCATAAACATACAAAAACTTTATATAGAAGAGATAACTGGATGAGACATTTAGCATACCCCATTACGCCGAGAAGATGACCTGTCATCAACATACATTCACGAAAAACTTTAGGTTTACAATGTGGATGATTTCTGTAAATGTTAATGATTTCTTTAAAGTTTAAGTTCAGTTGGCATATCTGCAGGTCAAGACGATAAAAACATTCAGAAAACATTAACTAATCATCAACTGGTGGCTTCAAGTTCTGTAATGTGTCTAACAACAAACCTTTACAACTACGTAGAAACAACACAAGATGATCTGGTCAATATGGCTATCGAAAAATAAAGCAGTCTGCTGACTTGGAATCTGCTGGAAAAACATGTCCATAAAAATAAAACTTATATCAGTTATTGTACTACCTGGCAAACGCAGACTGCAAAGCAGGTGATAGTATCTTTAACTTGAGATTATTTATTCCCAGGAGATGATCCTTAACTGGTGATGCGAACGAATTCCATTCAACCTCTGAAAACAAACTCGTTCTTATGTTATATATACACATACCAAATGTTACCGACAGAGTTTTACCGCAACAATACGTGGACAATTGAGGCTTGAAATTGCAGATCGACAATGACCCGTGTGACCTGTTTAAAGATAATAACACCCATTTAATAAAAATAAAGGAAACCTATTTTAGCAAGATGACCTGTGTGACAAGTTTGAATGGAACCACCAGCGTGATCCATCTGAATTAAATGAACTAACTAATATGTTTAAAGATAATTTGACCCATTTAATAAAAATAAAGGGAGTTTAAGATTGTCTTCTGCTGCAGCCTTATAACCAAGGAAACATACTCCTTGTCGTCCTCTAAAAATAATTTGAACCTATTCTTATGCAACTGTACCAAATTATTACCTCTACTACATATATGCGCATCATGCCCCCAAATGGTGTTTCACAAGTAAAAGAAATTAGAAAGTTGAATAGATGTTTATCGGTGAGAATAATTGGCCAACTTTGTTTAGCCCGCTTCACCACATTCCATACGTTGTTTACATAGTTCAAGCTTCGACCCCTACACAAATATTTAACCATTAGTCTGAGTTTTGTACGTTGTGCATAGCGTTAAAGAAACATAATGTAATACAAATAATTGCAGATATATTTTTATTTTTCGTTGTCTTACCTCAGATATACAATTCACACTGATCAAAAAACATCCTAAAAGCTTAATTTGTTTAGAATACAGAGGTCTGTTATCATTTTTCATAACACGGCTACAACATGACTTACATTTTCTTCTTCTGCCATAGAAGCTAAAAGTGCACTATGAAGGCAAGATCAGGTATATTAATAACTTCAATCATTGATCAACTTGCTGATGGTTATTCAAAGCTATATTTCATTAAGAAGAGATGTTTCAAGATGGCTAGTCCTGGACAATATACATAATGGTCTAATGGTACAACCTATTTGGTTACAGATCATGATGTGTCAAGATAGCTTTTTCTTATTTGCTTATTCAATATCAAAATCAGTAGTTTTTAATAAGCAGTAAAAACTGCTTAATTCAAACAGCTTTTATAAGATGAAATATATATGTTTTTTTATTACTTTTCGGCTGACATAATCATTCTGTAAACACATCCCATCAGAATTATTAATGGGCAAGTAACAAATCAAATAAAAATTAAACATATTATAGATTACATTCATTATGTACCTTTCTATCGCCTCTTTCACAATCACTTTGTATAATATACAGCAACAACGAAAGTAAACATGTTCTTGATGCATTCCTTCATAAATTTTCTTGATATGTTTGGTCCATGATTTGGCTATTCTTCACCTGCATCAACCACTAACAAATAAAAAATATATTAATTAATTATCCATTCTCAAATCACAACAAACAGGAGAAGCAATAAATCAAAACAACTGAAAAATTGAAACTGAAAGAAATGACATCGACATATAGGGTTAAAATAAGGAGCGTATGGAAGAAGCTATTGTGTTTGTTTTTTGAATCGGAGAGATATGCTTTTGAAGGGATCTCATACATATTCGAAGTTTAAGAAATTGTGATTTTGAATTGGTGATTTTGAAACGCGTTTTTAATAAATGCTGATAAGAAACTGAATATTGAATGTGAAGAAGCAGGTGTAGAGGAAGTGTGTAGAGGAAGGGTTCTACAATATTGGTGCAGAGAAGAGTTGTACATGACTCTAAATAAGGTATGACATTAAACCAATTTTTAATGCAAGGTGCTTAGTTGGCTTGTACAAAAGCTTATTTTATCATATATAATAGATATCTTTTTTTCATCAATTTTTTTTTCACTAAAAATTAACGTTTAAGTTTCTTTGGAAGTTCGATGGTTTTAGTTAATTATAGATTTGAAAATTTTTTTGTTGAACAAAAAGATTGTCATAATAATATAATGATGAACATATATAGAAAAACTGAACAACATGTACTTTTGGATGTTCTTGACATTTGTGACAGTCGGAAGCTAGGATACACGGAAACGCCGCCGGGATGCCGTATCACGTACCCGAAACGTCCCGGAAACGGGAAACGCCCGAGAAACGTACCCGAGAAAGTGGAAACGTATCTTCAAATGTGGTATACCGTTCCTTATCTAGGAAACGTTTGGGGAAACGTTTCTGGCCCAAAAATTCACGTTTCCTATGGTAGATTTGAAATTGGTAGATCTGAAATGCATTCGAAAATAATTTTCCGGCGACTGCTATTGTGGTTGTTGAAGATACTTTGTTGAAAGTGAAGATGTAAAAGAGATACTGTTTACGAGGGTTTTCTAGAATAATTAGTGAGTTTTGAGTTTAGAGGGTTTTCTTGAAGATGATCTATGGAGGCAGATGAAAGTAGGCAGAGGTATACAGGAAAAGAGTAGGTAATAAGAGCAAGGGGTGTCGTGGGGAGCTCAAAGCTATTCATTTGGGCCCCACGTGTGCCACCTCACCTACACATCACTCCAACACACTAACTAAAAAATACCTCTCAATCACAACTAAACCCAAACCTCTTCACTTGGGCCCCACCCATACCCATTTTATTTCCTTTATCAAACAAATACACCCTTTTGCTGCAAAAGTTTTCTTGTCTTTATTCTCGTCGTTGCAACGACGAATCCTCAAGTGGCGAGCTCCAATGGTGTGGTGGCGAGGCATGAAGCAAGCCGGCGAGTAGCCACGTTGGATTTGGCGAGGAACAACGCACTCCACACCCCATGCTCTAAAGATGAAAGGCACGTGGATGAACAATAACAAAATAATTACTACGCATTTTTTCATTTCTTCAACTACTTAAACTTTATTTTTTTATTTCTTCAACTACTTAAACTTTTTTGCTGCATTTGGGGTGGGACTAGACTAAGGGCCTGTTTGTTATTTACCCGTGGGGTTGGATTATAGATCCTAAAGTCAAAAAAAATGTTTGGTACAAATTCGGGAGTATGAATTGGGACTTCTAACCCCAACAGTTATACTATTACAAAAGTCACCTAAATGACTAGCATTTCTCTCTCTTCCCGTCTTTCTTTTCTTTTTTTATTTGGTTTTTTGTCTTCATCCATGTTTCATTTCTTTTTTTTATTCCTATTTTTTTGTCATATACCTTTCTTTTTCAAATATTGTGGGCCCATCAACTAAATTATATATATATTTATTTCTTAAATAATTATAAATTCTAATACTAATTTATATCTCAATACATAAAACAAATACTTTCAAATTCTAATCAAAATCCAAATCTGATCGTAGTTCAAACCAAAGCGGGAAACACAAAAAACAAGTAATTCATAAAAATGTTATCCTTTGACATTTTGACATTTTACTAGAATAAGCTCGCTATTATTAATGGATTTTGAAAAGTACAATTTGCTTACAAAAGCGATATTGAATCCGCTTGAATTTTACAATGACAAACCACAGCTCGGTTTGTATATATAGGAATAGAACATGCTTTCCTAATCCTACTACAATTCTAATATTAATAAAATACTAGAACCGACATTCACCCATGGGCTTGGGTCGATGGCAATTCTAATATAAAAATACTGAACCCCATGGGCTCGGGTCGAGACATTAGTCGACCAACATTCACCCCCAATTTCGACTCGAGATAGGTAGGTCTTCAACTCCGAGTAACTCTTGCATCTCCTTGAACTTAATCCTTGCGAGAGCTTTCGTCAGAATATCAGCACGTTGCAAATCACCTCTTACAAACTCAACTTGTACTTGGTCTCTTTCAACACACTCTCGGATAAAATGATAACGTGTGTTTATATGCTTGCTTCTCCCGTGAAAGACTGGATTTTTCATAAGTGCAATAGCCGATTTGTTGTCAACAAATAAGACCACCACTTTCTCTTCCATTCCGGTTATTTCACTCAACAACCCACGTAACCATATCCCTTGACACGCGGTGAAGTTGCAGCCATGAACTCGGCTTCACAAGGCGATAGAGCCACCGTGTTTTGCTTTTGTGAGCACCAAGTGATAGGTGATTTACCTAGATAAAATACATGCCCGGTTGTGCTTGACCATCATCTTGGTCCATAGCAAAACTACTATCACTAAACCCCACTAACTCCTTGGTCTTCTCTTGGTTGTATCGTATTCCAAAATTCAAACTACCTTGGATATACCTTAGTATTTGTTTCACAGCTGCCATATGTGATTCTTTTGGTTCTTGCATATAACGACTAACCAAACCAACCGAATAAGATAAATCAGGTCGAGTGTGTAGTAAATACCTTAAACAACCAACTCGTCGTCTATACAAAGTTGCATCAACCGGTTTTCCTTCCTTGTCCATGCTTAACTTCATTCCAGGTTCTAATGGACATTGAGTAGGATTCGCTTCATGCATCCCAACATCTTTCAAGATCTTCTTTGCATAGCTTTCTTGACTTATTGAGATACTCGAATCCTCTTGCTTTACTTCAATGCCAAGATAATAGCTTAACTTTCCCAAGTCACTCATATCGAACCTTTCTTGCATTTGTCTCTTAAATTCACCAATATCGCTAAGCTTCGAACCGGTTACTAAGAGATCATCTACATAGACCGCAATAATCAAGATTGACTTGTTTGTCTTCTTCACATACACCGCTTGTTCGTGTTGGCATCTTTTGAAAGACATTTGCTTGAGTTCTCTATCAAGTTTTGTATTCCACGCCCTTGGTGCTTGTTTAAGTCCATAAAGCGCCTTTTTCAACTTGTAGATCTTCCTTTCTTCTCCTTTCTTCACGAACCCCTCCGGTTGTGTAACAAACACTTGCTCTTTTAGTTCTCCATGTAAAAAAGCCGACTTTACATCCAAATGATGTAGCTCCCATGCTTCTTTCGCGGCCAATGAGATCAATAAACGTATCGTTTCAATCCGTGCTACGGGCGCAAATACCTCGTCATAGTCAATTCCTTCTTTTTGAGCATAACCCTTTACTACTAAACGAGCTTTAAACTTATTAATTGAACCATCCGGATTTCTCTTAATTTTGAACACCCACTTTAGTCCAATAGGATTAACATTACCCGGAGCTTCAACTAATTCCCATGAATTATTCTTCTCGATAGACTCAATCTCTTGTTTCATAGCAACCATCCACTTGCTTGAGACTTTTGCTTCTTGGAACGTTCTTGGTTCATCATCTTCAATCAAAAGTAGATTTTGATCTTCATTAGCAAGCGAGGTTCTTGAACTAGACCCCATAATAAAGTCATTAAATCTAGTTGGCTTAGTTGAAACCCTTGAAGAACGCCTCATAATTGGTTGAGTTTCGTCACAAGATTAGGGTCATTTCCTCCTCGAATTGAACTTCTTGTTCGGTATTGACGGTTGATTTTCATCAACATCATGATTATTTTCATTCTCTTGATCTTACGCCTCAACTTCATCGGTCACACTGGGTTAACAAATCCACAACCCGTATCAATAGAACCGTGCCATTCTATAATAAACATACAGGTTTAGCTCGTGTGTTTCGCTTCAAAGAACATACTTCCGGCCAAGTTCCTCATTAAACTCCGCATCACGACATACCACTATCTTCTTTAGTTTTGGATTGAACAATGAAAACCTTTTGTACTGGCTCGTTTCGATGTAAATGAGTCGTGTTGACTGTCGTCTAACTTATGTAAATATGGCCTTGTTCCCGTTGCATAAGCCACACATCCAAATACCCTTAAACCCTCCAAGTTAGGCTTTTTCCTTTGAAAGCCTCGTATGGAGTTTGATTAACTAGAGCTCGAGTTGAAACTCTATTAATCAAGAATGTAGCGTGTCTAACTCCTTCACCACATGTAGTTTGGTACATCTCGTGCTTTCAAGATGCTTCTAGTCATTCCCATAAGAGTGCGGTTTCGCCTTTCCACGACTCCATTTTGTTGCGGTGTGTAGGAGTGGTTAGATGTCTTGTTATACCCTCGTTTTCACAAAAGTTGGTAAATTCTTTTGAAGTGAACTCACCTCCTCTATCGGTCCTTAGGGTTATAATCTTCTTTCCCGACTTCTTCTCCGCTAAAGCTTTGAACTTTTGAAGTATTCAAATGCCTCACCTTTTCCTTCAAGGTAAAGTCCACATAAACCGTGAGAAGTCATCAATAAGAACAAATATGTACTGTTTCGTGCTATGGATGGTGGAGAAATTGGTCCACATAGGTCGGCATGTATAAGTTGAAGAGGATGTGTTGCCTTAAATTTTGCGACTTTAGGAAACGCCTTCTTGGTTTGTTTTCCTACCAAACAAGATTCACACAACTTGTTCTCTTGATGAATTATTGGCAACTTTTCAACCATGCCCTTCCTTGCCATTAATTCCATCGTCTCGAAATTAATGTGACCCATCCTAGCATGCCATAACCAAGCATCATCTTCCATCTTTGCTTTGAGACACACGGACTTCCAACTTGGAGCTTAATCTTGTAAAGTCTATTACTTGTTCTAGGAACCTTCATCAAAAGCTTGCCATCCGAGTCACGCATAGTAAGAAGGTTACCTTTCATCGAATGTCACATCCGCCTTGGTAGCTTGCCCAAGACTAATTATGTTGCTTTTAGCTCGGGTAGGTAATAGACTCCGGTGATTAACCGTTGCTCTCCGTTTTCCTTCAATGATTATCGAACCCTTTCCTTTTATCTCGATGTAGGAGTTATCACCAAACTTCACTCTGCGGAGATATTCTCATTCAACTCGAAAAGTATTCTCGGATCCCGTCATGTGATTACTTGCTCCATTATCCAAATACCAAGTGTCTTCCTCGTTTGGCTTAGTATTCAATTGGTTTGGGATAATCTTTCTTCATTCAAGAAAACTACTTCTTGAGCGCTTTTCATCATAAAAGTGTTGGGTCATCATCATCCTCCGTTTTCAAAGGTTTGATTCATGCTTTTGCTTTGTTCACGTCGTTCGGGGCGGTTAGAAGCAAAGTGACCATATTCATCACATCTCGAAGCATTGAATCTTTGAAAGGTCTCGACTTTTGTTCTTCTTTTGATCCGTCTTGCTCCGGAGTTGTTTTGGTTTCCACGGTTGTGGTTATTAGCTTGACCACTACCACGAGATTTGTTTTGAGAAGAAAAGTTTTGACCTTTACCGTTGCCACCGAAGAATTCCTTCCTCGACCTTTCTTATCATATCTTTCACCCTTAGAACATCAACTTGCCTTGATCTTCATAAGTGGTGTCAACACCCTTCATTCTTCCTTCAAAGCTTTCAACCTTCCAATTGCTTCTTGAAAAGACATAGTATTCAAGTCGACAAATTGTTCTATTGAGGCAACGATTGCAACATACCTATCCGGAACGGATGCAAGTAACTTCTTAACAAGTTTCTTGTCTTCATAAATTGTTCCCAAGCTATTTACTTGATTACAATTTTGCCCAACCTAGCCGCAAAGTCATCGATTGATTCGTTGACTTTCATCTTTAAAGATTTGAATTCCGTCTCAAGGTTTGCAACCTTGCGTCTCGAACCCGATCAACACCCACATACCAGTCTTCAAAGCTCCCAGTTTCTTTGGGTGTGTTGAATTGTGAAACTTGAAAGACAAGTTCTTACGGAATCGCTGGAAGAGTAGCGCCACCGCCATGTGATCTTGCTTAGCAACAACTTGTGTTCCTTCCCTGGTTCCAATGCATCTAGTATTCCATGGACTCGGAATACCGCTTTAACTCTTATTGCCCATATGTTATAGTTCGTGCTTGTTAACATTGGACATTGAAGAGCCGTTTAGAATGTTCAATAGGTGGTTGACTCGACTCGCCTTGCACCATCCTTCTTGAACGCCTTTTGTAAGTTACCGGTGTAGTTGGATTATCTTCCAGCCCTAGAACACGCTTGTTTTACTTCTTGCCTAAGTAAACCAAGTTAAAGTTTGAAACTTTATCGACTTCTTGGAAACCCTTTAGTCGACTTGTACTTGGAAACCCTTGTGATTGCTTTGGAAACCCTTCGTGATCGACTTTGAAACCCCTGCTTGGAAACCTTACCGTGATCGACACTTTGGAAACCCTGCTGTGATCGTCGACTTAAGCTTAAACCTTGATCGACTGCTTGGAAACCCCCTCTGTGATCGACTTGCTTAAACCTTCTGTGATCGACTATTGCTTGAACCTTGCTCTTGATACCAATTCAAGTCCACACGTCGATCGTTGTTCACACGAAACAAATAAAAAACAATAAGCGGATTACTAGAATAAGCTCGCTAGTATTAATCGAAAAGTACTTGCTTACAAAAGCGATATTGAATGCATACATGACAAACCACAGCTCGGTTTGTATATATAGGAATAGAACATGCTTTCCTAATCCTACTACAATTCTAATATAAATAAAATACTAGAACCGACATTCGACATTCACCCATGGGCTTGGGTCGATGGCTGCTGCTGCCCATGGGCTCGGGTCGAACATTAGCCCAACAGCTACATTGGCGTACATGTTTGAATTTGCTACAAGTTAAGCTGATCTATGCCATGCCTAACAAATGTTAGATAAGATGCGTAGCACAACTAACAGCATCATTCTGTTTGTTAATGGGCTGTAAGTTCCTGTTTTCTTTTCTTCTTCTTTTTATTGGTTATGTGATGGTAGGTGCCGCAACACCTTTTTGCAATTTGCCTTTCTACGTTTCAGTTTCCTTGTTGATTATCATCTAAGTTGTTTAGATAATAATAGTTATTATGATGTTATGCTACATATTTATGGGATTAATAGGAAGTAATGAGCAGCTATGTGAGCTTTATTTTAACGCTTCATTAAGTAAAACATAACTCTGTTTCGCTATGTATTTGCATATATGGAGTTTTGCTGGGATTTCACTATTTCAGACTGGAGGCTTCATAGGTATAGCAAGTACATGTGTACTGTAGATTACATTTACACCCTTAAAGCTTGAATATTGCAACGCGTTAAGTATCAACTTTCTAATGTCAAATAAAAGTAAATCGTAACCACCCCTTGATTAATATTTCGTTATCTCCTGTCTGTACACATGCATCACCTAAAACACAAAGACCTGACTTCGATTATTGGCCAGAAAATATTGTTTAAGGTTGCATGATAACAACTCATCACTATTTGTTTAGTCCTTAACAACTGTACACAAACAATTTTTTATGCTTCCATGTGATACACGCACAAAGAAAACATATCTTTGGGTTGACTTTGGGCATTTAAGATCTCAACATTAATAAGTATATACAAACAATATCATGTATTCTAATTGTGTAATTCTAACTCTCTGTATTATTTGTGTCCCCTACTTGATCTCTGAATCTCTGATTATGTTCGATGGTTCAGATGTGATAAATATGATGTTGTTTTACAGACTCACAACTGTTTCTGTACTTATGTATGTTATTATAACATTATCAAATACTGATCGGGTAAATAGGATGCATTGGGACCGCTTTATCGTTTGATTTAGTATGTCAAGTAAAACACGATGCTTTCTCGGTGCATCTAAAAAATTTCACCAAGACTTCATTGCTCTGATGCTTCATATGTGATCTAATCATCATCTCCTAACGTTGACTATTCAACGCGTAAACTCTAACAAATCTCTATGAATTGAAACATTGTTGTTCCCATTTACTTGATTATTAACTATCAAGAAGTTTAACAGCCAAGTAATATGTCTACCGACATTAGTTTATACTTGAGAGTTTATGTTATAACACAATAAAGTAATTTTCAATGTTTAACTATTTATTGATTTATACAAAAAAAATTATACTCGTTTGTTTGGGACTTTGCGGAATGACACACGAGATTGAATGACCATGTATGTTTGGTGATCTCTTCTGTGAACTCAAACACAAACCAAAGTTAGTGTTTGAGTAAATACTATGATGAACCAACGACTTAGTTCTATTTTGTAGGAATATGAGCTCTTGAAAGTGTTCAAAAACTCTTAATACAGATACATATTCCTATTTTACAACATTCTATTTATAAGAAAAGACAATATGGATACCCGTAGGGTAAAAGGATTTGATAAGAATAATTACATCTTGACTTTTGATAAGTACTTTACACTTATCTTCTCAAGATGTTTCACGCTATATATCGGTGACTTAAACTTTCTATCAAAGTGTCTAAGTCACTAGGATGTCTTCAGTATATTAAGGAGATCTTTCGAGTCGGTGAGTTATTGTCATCACTCACCGACTCCATCATCTTAATCTTTGGTTCTTGTCTTTACTCTAAGATCCGTCTCAAGTTGTGCTAAGTCTTCTTTTCGAGTCCGAAGAACTTCTTCAAGATGATTCTCTGAATGTTTTCTTACATTCAGGGACTTGTTTTATACTTGGTATGTTTTTCATTCAAATCTGATACAAGAGATCATTAGGCATTGAATTGGCCCAACAACGTCAAACATTGATAAGTAGACTAAGTATAAAAATAGTAGAGAAAGCAAAATGAGTTATTATTAATAGGCAACAATCCCATTCAAGAGACAGTTCGTTTTCAAGAGTTGTATTGGGTTAATCCCAATCGACCCAACCCAACGACCCAAGTCAACACCTATTATGACCCGGTCAACAAAAGTCAACCATACGAAAAGTCAAAGAAGCGATTACACAACGTTCTACGAAACATTACTTAGCGATTACAAATAACGCTCATATGCAAGAACCGACACAATGGTTCTATATACCGTTTCATTTAGTATATATATACTTCGAACTCTAATGTAAGAAACATGATGACAGATTGACTGATATAATAAGAAAAGTTTCTTGATTCAAATCGTTTATTTGTTATTTGGTATATCGTTGATTAAAGATCCGTAAAACTGGGCCAACAATTGGTATCAGAGCCAAATTCATCATATACCAATCTATTCGTTATTGTTTCAGAATCAAAGACAAGAAAACTGTTTCGGAACCTTTTTGCAAAATTAATTCGGACACAAATCAAAAACATCATTTTTGTGTTCCTAGTTCTGTCGCAACAGGGGAACAATCACAACCGTGATTACTCTCACCCGGCATCAGAAAATCATTCGCAAAGAATTTTTTTTACCGAAAATAGTTTATTTTTTTTTACCCAATCCAATAGGATCAGAAAACGAATTGAATCGTTTTTATATTGATTCAAACGAAAACTAAACGAAGTCATCAATTAGGGCACAAACCAAAGATTCTAAATAAGAACAAACACACCTGTTCCGAACAAGATTCAAGCCCTAGAACGTTTAATTAAGCCATCAATTGACTTAATTAAGTCTCCAATCTTTCACATCATTCTCGGTTTAAAAAACCCCAAATCAAACGAAACCCTAAAATTTCGATTGAAAGGATCCGGTGTTCACAAAGATCACCACGTACCGGAGAAGAAGAAGGCCACTCAACCCTTATCACAGGCGGTGACCATAAAGATTTGGAGAAGAAAGAAGATCATACATTATCTTCTGAAGAGAGAGAGTGAGACTGATATACTGTCTCAGAAAGAAAGAAAAAAAGAGTACGCTGTGTGTTTTTTTTATCTCAAAAGGATAAGAAACAAAATAATTATAAGGGGGCGTACACACTAAGGGCAAAAGAAAGGATTTTATTTTTATAAGGCATCGGGTTAGACCATCAACCCATTCAGGTTCCAAAATCTAACAAAACTACCTTTCGTTTTTTTATATATATTGTTTAGTTTGATAAGTTATTTTTTTTTAAAAAATTATTATTAAAATCTTTTTTGTATAGTATATTAACCTAGTATACTGATTAGAAATAACATTTAGGTTATTCGCTTTTAAAATATAATAATCTCCGAGGATAGTTTTGGATTTAAAAAAAAAAAAAACAGTCCTATAAAGTTTTATAGCCTATAAGGAAAAATAAAACATTTTTTTAAACACACCTCGTGTTAGATTTTTGGAGATATTTTTTTTTATTATCAATATATTTAAGATATGACGAAAGGAAGTGGTAATAAGGAACTTAGTACTAATATTACAAATAGTACAACCCAATTTCAATGCCCAATCCTAAAGCCCGCGAATTACTCATTATGGGCAATTCGAATGCAAATCATTCTCGAAGCGAATGGTTTATGGGAAACAATTGAGCCGTCTGAAACGAGTCAACCCAATAAGAAAAAGGATAAAACCGCTATTGCTTTCCTTTATCAAGCTTTACCCGAGGAACAATTACTTCAAATAACAAAGCACAAAACCGCGAAGGACATTTGGAATGCTTTGAAAACTAGACACGTTGGCGAAGACGAGTTCAACAAGAAGACTACAAACACTCAAATCGATTTTGAGATGTTACAAATGAAGGAAGATGAGACAATTGACACCTTTGCTACAAAACTCACAACACTCGTAAACAAAGCCGCTAGTCTAGGACACACCATAGAAGATGAAACCTTAGTACGAAACTACTAAATGTTGTAACCGATAGGTATCTGCAAATAGTCGCATCTATAGAACAATATTCCGACCTAAGTGAAATGACTATGGAAGAAGCAATTGGGAGACTCAAGACATACGAGGAAAGAATAAAGTTTAAGAAGAACAAGGACAATAACGATCAATATAAGTTATTGTTTACACATCAGAAGAATAACATTACTCACGGACATTGTGAAAAATGTGGACATGTTTTGTTGCAAGACCAAGAAAATAATTTCAAGGAAAAATCAAACAGCAACTCAAATAAATTTACTCATGATAAGAGTAAGGTGATGTGTTTTAAATGCAAGGAGTATGGGCATTTTGCAAACAAATGTCCATCAAAGAAGGAAGAAGAATCTAATCTCATTGAAGAAGATTTAGAACCAACATTGCTTATGGCAACTGTTGAAGAAGAACAAGATCAACATGGACATAATGAAGATCACAGAAGAAAAGGTGGAAATAACCAAGATCAACATGGACATAATGAAGATCATAGAAGAAGGTGGAAATAATCAAGGAAAATTGATCTACACGGACATAAGGATGATCACAAAAAATTAAAAGCTTAGATGGTGGATGTAACCGAAGAGTTGTTCAAGTTTTTACAGTATTTGAAGTCAATCAGTTGTATTCAAGTTGTATTTTAATGTGTCCCAACTTTGTGTTGTCCCCATTGTATCACTTTTTAGTTTAATACATAACCCTTTCGCCAAAAATTAAAAAAGAAGAATTATAAAAAGCAGTTGTATCTGGGTCTTGTATCGGACTAACATTTCATTATTTTGATATTTTTTTGCAAGCCATTTTGTTGTATAATTCATAAACTTCTGGGTCACAAATTAAATGACAGTAGATAAATTGAAGTCATTTTTATTTTACTTTGGAGTTTGGAGTTTGGAGTTGTAAAGCATTCGTTTGTAAAGTTATGATTTATGTAAATTATGTTAATTTACTGTTTCTTTCTGTAGTTCCATAAATAAATGGATAAAAATGAAAAAGGATCAGTAGATAAAAAAGTTAGAAAACAAAATACAAAGAATTAACTGTTTCATGTCACTTGCGTATTACAACCAACTTTACTACATCTTACTTAATTCACGTTTACATCATCCGCAACCACTGGCCTAAACTCGATGCCTTCAACAATTATCCCATTAAGGCCCCCACTCAGGATTTCACGTAATTTTACCTTGAGTTCCGCACGATTTTCCAAGTGATGTTTTAACAGTGGTTTGGTCAACTTGGCCTCCAACCAGCCATAATCCCTTTTTTCCACCCAACTCCTTGTTGAGTCCGCATAATGATTTAATGATCCAGCTTCCTCCTTTGGCTTTATTGTTGGTATTGTAATATAATCTTCGCCCAAGTAATTGCACTGTGCTTCAAAAATAGGCCGATCAACGTCGCGGCGGTCTTTTAATTTGAACACAAGATAGCATGCATAGTCATAGTGAGGTGAAAACATGAATGACTCAAGTCTACATGTGAAATCATAATAAGTATCAATTCCAAGTATTTTCACCTCTTTGAACCTGTTGACATATAAATTTTGGATTTATTAAGTATCTGGATGGAATTCTTGAAGCAAAGAAAGTAACTATGTTAACGTATGTATGATACGAACCTTGATTCAAGGAGAGATAGAGTTGCTAGTCTGTTGTAACCACTGTCCTTGAATAAGACATGTGTAGAGGGTAGTATGGAACAAATCCCGCGGGTCGATTTGCACGTTGAAAACCTCTGTTAACCGGATAATTAAATCAAATTATTAACTATAAATACAATTAAAGTATCTTGATAATCATTCTAGTGAACCGGATGTAAAGAATTACCAGTTGACCGTTGTTAGCAAGGAAACCTTGACAAAAGAGGTGGTAGAGCTCCCATTTTTTGGTGTAGTTCAAAGGAATGTCTGACATTTCTATAAGACGTGGATAGTCATGTGGCAACTTCTTCTCCCAATATTCCTCGTCATTCTTGTCATGCTGCATCGTTGAGTTAAAAAAGTGAAAAATAGATTATGATTATGATCCACAAATAAGAAAATCACACCATCGATCTTTTCAAACATCAACACTTACATCACTAGTTCCGTGCATGTGGGTCGTTCCTATTATATTGCGATTAGCTGATTTTTCAGCCTTTAGATATGATCCATCATGAACCACTGGCCTAAACTCAATGCCTTCCACAATAATCCCCATACTACTATTGGGTTCCAGTAACTTTACCTCCAGTGACTCATGATTTTCCAACTGATGTAAAGGTTTTGTCAACCTGACCTCCAGCCAACCATCATTCCTTTTTTCCACCAAACTATGTTCTAAGTACATGTCGTCCTTATTTGGCATCTGAATACTTTTTGATGAGTCAGGCGATCCAGAATCCTTTTTTGGCACTACTGCTGGTATATTAGTTGCCGAAGTCAAATGAGCAAAGACAGTACCTTGAATCATATCACTGTCACCTAAATTGCACTTTGCTTTATAAAAACAAGCATCATTGGACAAAACTCGGTTTTCTTCATATTTAAACACAAGATAACATGCATAGGTATAGTGAGGTGAACACATGAACGGCACAATTCCACATGAGAAGCTATACTCTTTATCAGTCTCAAGTCTTACCACCTCTTTGAACCTGTTAACATATACATACATAGATTAGTTGAAATTCTTAAAAATGAAGAAAGATATTATCTTACAAGATAAAAGGTTCCTATGTGGTTTAGGTATCGAGAACCTTGATTCAGATAGTGATAGAGTTTTTAGATCCTCATAATAACTTAAGATATGTGTAGCTGCTAGCATCAAACATATCCCGCTTGTTGATTTGCACAATGAAAACCACTGTTAACAAAAATAATATCAAATGTTAATTAGAATAATATTAACAAGTGTATTTTATGAGTTACATGTCTAAGGTAGTCATAAAATCTTTGAAAGGCAAATTAGCACAAGAATAAGATGGAATAAATTACCAGTTTGCCATTAAAACCAAGGAAGCCCTGACAAAGGCTAAGATAGGGCTCCTTTTGGTGGTGTAGTCGAAAGGCTTGTCTGACATCTCTATATAACGTTGATACTCATTGGCAACTTTTTCTCCCAATATTCATCATCATCATCATCATCATCATCATCATCATCATCATCCTTATTCTTTACATTCTGTGCCATTTAGATAGATCAAGGCAAAGTAGATTATGATTATGATTACTCATTCTAGACTTGAAAATAGTGTTACTATCAAATAAACTATATATCTGTAATTAATCTGCTAAAAGAGAGAAACTTGCCATTTCTACAGGCTCAAATTCAATTCCTTGAATCAAGAGGTAAGACTTATCAGTCATTTGAAAAATGAAAGTTCCTCTAGCACAACGAGAAAGTCGCATTCAGCCCGTGATTCATGAAATGCCACATTCTAATCTTATACCAATTTTCTGATATTAGTTCTGCATAATGTGGAATATACACTTAGCTCTTCCATTTTCCATTTTATCGTTATAAGTTTTTGGGCATGAGATCCTCAGCGCGTTTCCAGCGATATTTGAACACCAAGCTAGCTGCATACATGGTACCGACTGATAACATGCTAACATTCATTCGACATTTAGTGCCTTGGAAGTCCCGGTAATTAGGATACCCAGCAACCTCTGAAAACCTGTATATTTATGAATGTTAGTAAACATCCTGGTAACTAGATCTATAAGAATACTCTGCGACCTTTGGATTTTTTGAAAGAGTTTAAGAAATCACGGATCGTCTACGAACAAATAGAGAATTGTAGATACCTTAGACTACGTTGGAACAACCATTTCTTACAATCCAGAAATTTCCTTGCTGAAAGCATTACACACTTCTTTCCGTCGTCATTTATAGAAAAGAACTGTCATTGATTATATTTATACTAGTGTCAGATTATAAACACAAACTTCCCATGCCAACACTATTATGAGAAGACCATTTCATATGATCTCATTGTAGAGCAAAATATGATTTTATTTAGTGAAAATCACCTAAAATGTAACTAACTTATCATTTTCTTCGGCATGTATGCAACCAACTTATTTTTGCTGTTATATACCCAAACTTTGAATTTCAACCTTTGTGTGTATTATGTGACCATTTTACCCCACATTTTTAACCACCCCATTTACATTGAGGGGTAAAATGGTCATTGTATATGAACAAAATACAAGTAAAGGTGGAAGTTCAAAAGTGTTGGTATATAATATCAAAAAATAATAATAATAATAATAATTGCCTACACAACACTCGGAAAATGACATGTTTGTTACATTTTCAGGTAATTATCCAATTTTACTATTAACAGCGTGGCCAATATGATTTGCAGAAGAATATTTTATTAAAAAAAATGCATTTTCCATTGATAGAATAAAAGTTACCTGAAAAGAACTCTATAGTTCGATGATGATAGAAAAACGCAGTATCCATACAAGTGTTTTACCTGCTTGTCTTGGTCAAAAAGAAGTCCTTCTCGAAGATGAGAGACGAGTTTCTTTTTACTAGAACAGGTATCACTAGGAATATTGAACATGTTGATTAATACTTCCCAGTCTGTTGGTAGCTTTGTCTCCCAATACTCATCGGAGTCGGAATCTTTTGCCACCTGATGCTTCCTTTTCTCTTCCAACTCATGTGCCATCTATGAAAAATACAAATTTAAATGCGTGTTAATGTATGTACTGTACTTGCATTGATAAATTAAATCAAGTATAAATCTACCTGGACATTTAGCGTTTCTTCAAGCTCTTTCGCGACAATATCCATGGTAGGTCGTTGTTCTCGGTCATCGTGCAAGCATCTGTACGCAATTTCTGAGAATTTGGTCATGGAGTATGAGCCCATGTGTTTCCTTAAACTAGGATCAATAATCTTGACCCAATTGCCCTTGTTATAGTATTCTTTGACTGATTTTGCAGAGAGGATGAAGCCATTATCAGATTCAATGATGCATAACCTTCCGCACAAAACTTCAAATAGCACAATGCCAAAAGAATAGACGTCAGATTTTTTGGTCACGACTCCTGAAGTGTAGTATTCTGGTTCACAATACCCGTGTGTCCCACATCCATTTGAAACAATGGCACTCATACCAAAACCCGTTACGCTTAACTTGGACAGTCCAAGGTCAGATATTTTTGCAACCCAGTTCTCATCTATCAAAATGTTTGAACTTTTTATATCCCTGTGGATAATTGTTCGATGCCCTCCAATATGGTTATGGAGGTGGTCCAAACCACGAGCTGCATCTGCACAAATTTTGAGTCTTTCTAACCATGTGAGAGTAGTAGAACTCTCATCACGATCACGCCTTATATATCTATCCAAACTTCCACGCGCTGCATATTCATATATAATAATCTTCTCCTTGCCCTCGTCACAATAACCGAGAAGAGAGATAAGGTTTGGATGTTCTTGACCAGAGAGCAACTGAATCTCTGTCAAAACTCCTTTAAGCCTTGTCCAAACTGCTCATTCAGCCTCTTTACTGCAACCGTGGTATCTTTTCCATCGATTGAGAGTACTCCTTTGTATACCCAACCATATCCACCTCTTCCGATACAAGTTTTGAATTTTTCGGTGGCTATGTCTATCTTTTCAAATGGTATTTGGAGACTTTCCCAATCTTTCATTGACATCGACATATCTGTTGGTTTACAAGAACCGGCTTATGAATGTAAAGAGAGAAATTGAGTTTAGTATTTTGTGGTTTGACAATATTGATTACATACACCCCATGACCATATAAATAGACTTTGCAAATTCATATGATATGACTAAGCTTAATTTTAAAACTTAATTATGTCATGTAAACTTTTTTATTATTAAATTTGCCGGTCAAGGTGCCACTAAGTAAGCATTCATGCATGTAAAACAAAAGTCGCGGTTCTCCATTAACCACTTCGCCTTTGCTTTGCATCCTTTGTAAGAAACATGATGACAGATTTTGTACATCAATGACCATATAATAAGAAAAGTTTCTTGATTCAAATCGTTTATTTGTTATTTGGTATATCGTTGATTAAAGATCCAGAAAGCGGGCCAACAAGTTGTACAAGTTTTTACGTATTTGAAGTCAATCAGTTGTATTCAAGTTGTATTTTAATGTGTCCCAACTTTGTGTTGGCCCCATTGTATCACTTTGGTTTAATACATAACCCTTTCGTAAAAATTAAAAAAATTATAAACTTCATTATTTTGTTGTATCTGGGTGTGTGTTGGACTAACATTTCATTATTTTGATATTTTTTGCAAGCCATTTTGTTGTATAATTCATAAACTTCTGGGTCACAAATGACAGTAGAAATTGAAGTCATTTTGTTTTACTTTGAGTTTGGAGTTTGGACTTATAAAGCATTCGTTTGTAAAGTTATGATTTATGTAAATTATGTTAATTTACTGTTTCTTTCTGTAGTTCCATAAATAAATGGATAAAAATGAAAAGGGTCTGTAGATAAAAAGTTAGAAAACAAAATACAAAGAACTAACTGTTTCACGTCCTTGCATATTACAACCAATTTTACTACATCTTAATTCACGTTTACATCATCATAACCACTGGCCTAAACTCGATGCCTTCAACAATGATCCTATTAAGGCTCCCTCGATTTGACTTAATCTTACCTTGAGTTCCTCATGATTTTCAGTGATGTTTTAACAGTGGTTTGGTCAACCTGGCCTCAACCAGCCATAATCCCTTTTTCCACCCAATAACTCCTGGTTGAGTCCGCATAATGCTTTAATGATCCAGCTTCCACCTTTGACTTTATTGTTGGTATAGTAATATAATCGCCCAAGTAATTGCACTCTGCTTTAAAAATAGGCCGATCAACGTGGCGGCGGTCTTTTAATTTGAACACAAGATAGCATGCATAGTCATAGTGAGGTGAAAACATGAATGACTCAAGTCTACATGTGAAATCATAATAACTATCAATTCCAAGTATTTTCACCTCTTTGAACCTGTTGACATATAAATTTTGGATTAATTAAGTAGCTAGATGGAATTCTTGAAGCAAAGAAAGTAATTATGTTAGGGTATGTATGATACCAACCTTGATTCAGGTAGAGATGAGTTGCTAGACTGTAACTACAGTCCTTGAATAAGACATGTGTAGAGGGTAGTATGGAACAAATCCCGATCGATTTGCGTTAAAACCTCTGTTAACCGGATAGTTAAATCAAAATATAACTAGAAACACAATTAAAGTATCTTGATAATCGTTCTAGTGAACCAGATGTAAAGAATTACCAGTTGACCATTGTTAGCCAGGAAACCTTGACAAAAGAGGTGGTAGAGCTCCCATTTTTTGGTGTAGTTCAAAGGAATGTCTGACATTTCTATAAGATGTGGATAGTCATGTGGCAACTTCTTCTCCCAATATTCTTCGTCATTCTTGTCATGCTGCATCGTTGAGTGAAAAAAGTGAAAAATAGATTATGATTATGATCCACAAATGAAAATCACACCATCGATCTTTTCAAACATCAACACTTACATCACTAGTTCCGTGTGGTGGTTCCAATTATATTGCGATTAGCTGATCTTTCAGCCATTAGATTTAATGATCCATCATGAGCCACTGGCCTAAACTCAATGCCTTCCACAATAATCCGATTAATCCCATATACTACTATTGGGTTCAAGTAATACCTCCAGAGACTCATGATTTTCCAACTGATGTAAAGGTTTTGTCAACCTGACCTCCAGCCAACCATCATTCCTTTTCCCACCAAACTATGTTTTAAGTACATGTCGTCCTTATTTGGCATCTGAATATTCTTTGATGAGTCAGGCGATCCAGTATCCTTTTTTGGCGCTACTGCTGGTATATTAGTCGCCGAAGTCAAATGAGCAAAGACAGTACCTTGAATCATATTATTGTCACCTAAATTGCACTTTGCTTTATAAAAACAATCATCATTGGACAAAAATCGGTTGTCTTCATATTTAAACACAAGATAACATGCATAGGTATAGTGAGGTGAACATATGAGCACGGCACAATTCCACATGAGAAGCTATCTTTATCAGTCTCAAGTCTTACCACCTCTTTGAACCTGTTAACATATAGATACATAGGTTAGTTGAAATTCTTAAAATGAAGAAAGATATTATCTTACAAGATAAAAGGTTCCTATGTGGTTTATATTGAGAACCTTGATTCAGATAGTGATAGAGTTTTAGATCTTTGTAACTTATGCTATGTGTAGCTGGTAGAATCAAACATATCCGCTTGTTGATTTGCACAATGAAAACCACTGTTAACAAAATAATAATATCAAATGTTAATTAGAATAATATTAACAAGTGTATTTTATGAGTTACCTGTCTATGTAGTCATGAAATATTTGAAAGGCAAATTAGCACAAGAATAAGATGGAATAAATTACCAGTTTGCCATTAAAACCAAGGAAGCCCTGACAAAGGCTAAGATATAGCTCCTTTTGGTGGTGGTTGAAAGGCTTGTCTGACATCTCTATATAACGTTGATACTCATTTGGCAACTTTTTCTCCCAATATTCATCATCATCTATATCGCGTTCTTTTCATGCTGTGCCATTTAGGTACAATGCAAAGCAGATTATGATTATGATTAAGATCTACAAACTTAAACACACACCATTTAGACTTGCAAATAACTTTACTATCAAGAAAACTATATATTACAGTAATTAATCTGCTCAAAGAGAAAACTTGCCATTTCTACAGGTTCAAATTCAATTCCTTGAATCAAGAGGTCAGACTGCAGCTGCATCTCTTGAAAATATGAAAGTTCCTCTAACACCACATCGAAAGTCTTAATCAGCCCCTGATTCATGAAATGCCACATTCTAATCTTATACCAATTTTCTGATATTAGATCTGCATAATGTGGAATATACACTTAGCTCTTCCATTTTCCATTTTATCGTCATAAGTTTTTTGGGCATGAGATCCTCAGCGCCTTTCCAGCAATATTTGAACACCAAGCTAGCTGCATACATGGTACCGACTGATAACATGCTAACTTTCATTCGACATCTAGTGCCTTTAAAGTCCGGTAATTAGGATACCCAGCTACCTCTGAAAACCTGAATATTTATGAATGTTAGTATACATCCTGGTAACTACATCTATAAGAATACTCTGCGACCTTTGAAATTTTGAAATTAAGTTTAACAAATCACGGATCTTTACGAACAAATAAAGAATTCAAGATACCTCAGACTACGTTGGAACAACCATTTCTTACAATCTAGAAATTTTCTTGCTGAGAGCATTACACACTTTTTCCGTCATCATTTATAGAAAAGAACTGTAATTGATTATAATTTAAACTAGCGTTAGATTAAAAACACAAACTTCACATGCCAAGACTATTATAAGACCATTTCATATGATATCATTTTAGACAATAAAGCAAAATATGATTTTATTAGGGATAATCACCTAAAATGTAACTAACTTGTTATTTTTTCACGTTGTAAGCAACAAGTAACGAACTTATTTATTTGCTATTTTGTACCCAAACTTTTGGATTTCGACCTTTGTGTATGTGACCATTTTACCCCACATTTTTAACCATCCCATTTACATCGAGGGTAAAATGGTCATTGTATATGAACAACATACATGCAAAGGTCGAAGTTCAAAATGATGGTATATAATAGCAAAATAATAATAATAATAATTGCCTACACAACACTCTGAAAATGACATGTTTTTACATTTTCAGGTAATTATCCAATTTTACTATTAACAGCGTGGCGATATGATTTGCTGAAGCATATTTTATTAGAAAAAATGCATTTCCATTGATAGAATATAAGTTACCTGAAAAACTCTATAGTTCGATGATGATAAAAACGAGTATCCATACAAGAGTTTTACCTGCTTGTCTTGGTCAAAAGAAGTCCTTCTCGAAGATGAGAGCGAGTTTCTTTTACTAGAACAGGTATCACTAGGAATATTGAACATGTTGATTAATACTTCCCAGTCTGTTGGTAGCTTTGTCTCCCAATACTCATCGGAGTTGGAATCTTTACCACCTGATGCTTCCTTTTCTCTTCCAACTCAAGTGCCATCTATGATAAAATACAAATTTAAATGCGTGTTAATGTATGTACTCTACCATTGATAAATTAAATCAAGTATAAATCTACCTGGACATTTAGCGTTTCTTCAAGCTCTTTCATGACAATATCCATGGTAGGTCGTTGTTCTCGATCATCGTGCAAGCATCTGTATGCAATTTCTGAAATTTGGTCATGGAGTATGAGCCCATGTGTTTCCTTAAACTAGGATCAATAATCTTGACCCAATTGCCCTTGTTATAGTATTCTTTGACGGATTTTCAGAGAGATGAAGCCATTATCAGGTTCAATGATGCATAACCTTCCGCACAAAACTTCAAATAGCACAATGCCAAAAGAATAGACGTCAGATTTTTGGTCACGACTCCTGAAGTGTAGTATTCTGGTTCACAATACCGTGTCCCACATCCATTTGAAACAATGACACTCATACCAAAACCTGTTACGCTTAACTTGGACAGTCCAAGGTCAGATATTTTAGCAACCCAGTTCTCATCTATCAAAATGTTTGAACTTTTTATATCCCTGTGGATAATTGTTCGATGCCCTCCAATATGGTTATGGAGGTGGTCCAAACCGAGCTGCATCCGCACATTTTGAGTCTTTCTAACCATGTGAGAGTAGTAGAACGCATCGATTCACGCTTATATATTTATCCAAACTTCCACGCTGCATATTCATACACAATAATCTTCTCCTTTCCCTCGTCACACAACCGAGAAAGAGATAAGGTTTGGATGTTCTTGACCAGAGAGCAACTGAATCTCTGTCAAAAACTCCTTTAAGCCTTGTCCGAACTGCTCATTCAGCCTCTTTACAGCAACAGTGGTATCTTTTCCATCAATTGAGAGTACTCCTTTGATACCCAACCATATCCACCTCTTCCGATACAAGTTTTGAATTTTGGGTGGCTATGTCTATCTTTTCAAATGGTATTTTGAGACTTTCCCAATCTTTCATTGACATCGACATATCTATTGGTTTACAAGAACGGCTTATGAATGTAAAGAAAGAAATTGAATTTAGTTATTTGTGGTTTGACAATATTGATTACATACACCCCGACCATATAAATAGACTTTGCAAATTCATAAGATATGACTAAGCTTAATTTAAAACTTAATTATGTCAAGTAAACTGTTTTTATTATTAAATTTGCCGGTCAAGGTGCCACTAATTAAGCATCATGCATGTAATGTAACAGCTACACCACCTGCATAATGTCATTATTTTTACACAAGAAGTCATTACCTGCATAATATCACAGGCGATGTGTCATAATGACTTGTTATCCATTTTAAATAATAGAAAAATGAGAGAATAACTTTAAGTTAAATTTAACCATTATGTAAATATTATGTGATTCTAACTATCGCTCTTATATAAATTAAGCATATGATATGATACATACCACTATAACAAGCAGGTTGGATCGGTTGGAAAACCCTTGCCTCTCAACCGGTCGGGGGTTCGATCCTCACTCCCACAAAAGGCGGTCCTTTCTACCTTTGGTAGGCTGGCCGGCTCATGTCTTAGATAGGTGGTGGTCACATCTTAACCTCCCATACACAGGAAGCGGTATTGGGTACCCATAACCCGTGGAAGACGGCATTGGGCGTTACTTTACTTTTTATATGATATACTACTACACAGTTGGTCTTTAGCGACAGCCAGTTCTGTCAGAAATCCGTCGGTACAAGTGGTTTCTGACAGATTTGTGACGGAAATAGTTTGTCGCAGAATCTATGGTCAATAATTAGCATCTGCCAGAAATCTGTCGGAAACAGCGACAGATATTATGTCAGGAACATTGTTGGTAAATTTTCTCTAAATCTGTCAGTGTATATTCTGTCGAAATCTGTTGGTAATACTTCCTCATAAATCCGTCGGTAAGTAAGCGATAAAGGGTCACATTACATTGGAGATAGTTTTCGTATTGTGGAAAAAGGTATATAGTGGACAAATTAAAGCTCAAATTTAAGCAATCCTTTATATAAAATAGCTTAAATGAAACCCGTAAAAAGGATCGTTGAAAATTAAACATATTTATTACCAAATGTCATCATTCATATCAAACATACAAAATGAAATTAGCGAATCCAACAATTTAACTACCTAGTGCTATCCAAGATTTCCTTTGCCTCCACCTTAACAAAAGTCGCGGTTCTCCATTAACCACCGCCTTTGCTTTGCATCCTTTGTGTCCTTTATCTCCATTGTCTCTTACCCTTAGTACCTTCCACGCGTACCTCCTTGATGCTCGAGACCACACCACCACTCGCTTGATGCCGGTGTTGGGATTTTAGAACCGCTTAACCATTAACCTCTGATGCAATGGATAAGGATCTAGTTAATGCAATTATGTTAACGCGTATTTAATAAACAAATAATTAATACAATATTAATTAATAAAAATAGATAAAAGAAACCTAACCTTGGCAATTGATCTCTATAACGAACAAAAATAAAACCTTAAGTATCTAAAATAGATACCTCGAAGAGTATCACACAAACCCGATAACGATATGCGTTCGATATAGAAGCTAGTCGAGCGTATTAATATCAATCACCATGTGACATAATACTTTAATACATCAAACTAGTAAACTCATGACATGCATGCAATCGGTTAGGAATTCCAACGTGAAGTTCTTTGTTTAACATATACCGATATCGGTCGATATCCTTTCGGTTTGTTATCCGAGAAGAACAAAAACCAGAAAACCCCTTTATCACTTGATGTTGTGCTATCGATCAAGAACATGAATCAAGTAATCACTAAATGATTTAAACCTAAACACTTGAATCAAAAGAGATTGATGCAAGTTTAGGAATCAAAACAACCAAGAACCCTAGTCGATCATGTGAACTACCATTTGAATATAAACTAAAAAATCGGTTTAGTGATGTGTTTTAGGGATGTGATATGTCGTACATTGTGAGGTGAATGAATTTACTTATATAGGTCACAATTGTCCCATGTCTAGGTCACCTAGTCTTGGTCAACAAGTTACCAACCAAAGCAAACCCACATACCTTATGTCCGATCGTTTGGAGAACCAAGGCCCAAGGCACTCACTAAACCAACCCATTTAGATAGCTAAACAGCCCATGGGTCGTAGTAGATCGGGTCAAGTAATATGAATATCGGGTAATGTTATTCAGTATATATTAATGTTCGACACGTATACTCAGTGTTTCGTGTGTGCCCATCGGCTCACACACTTCTAGTCGTTCACGTGTGTTTTAAACTCCCAATCCAACAGCTCCCTTGGGGTTGGGTGTCGAATGCGCACAAAACTAACGACGAAACACTTAGCAAGCTCTCGCTCTTTTAACTAAAAGTGTCGAGAGAATAGTTTAAAAAAGTTTCTAGTATGGTCATTCAATGTCTTGCTCTAATCATCCTTTGTTATAGATACCGTTAAACCATGGATTATGGATCTTAAATCATTCCATATAGTTTAACCATTTAGAATCTCGTTATAAATTTAATTAGATATACCAAATGTAATCAAGTATAATCTTGCATTACCCTTTGGGTTCGGCGAACAATTATCTTATTAAATACGGAGAGCGCCATGGTATCTTCTGCACATATCAAGTGGAGTAACAAATCCTTTATTGACTACAAGTGTTGTGGATCTGCTCACATCACTCAAAATATAGCTTTATAACTACCTTGTTCGAGATAGCGTTTTGCGTATACTTACAAAGAATGATATCCACATATGAGAACTTGCTTGTATCTCAAGTCTAAGGATGAAGATAACAAACCATTTTCAATATTTTACTTATGACAAGGATCAAAAGTAAATTTTTGAAAGTTGGGGAATCAATATGCATATCTAGTGAATACATATGAGTTTGGCGGAATAATCAATTCTCGTTAGAATTATAACCAACTCACATTGCCTTATCATAACAATATTCCCATATATTAACGACAATGGACATATTTAGAATAATAAAATTATTCAAGGATTAAATATGCAAATATAGGATAACAATTATTATATGAATGAATAACAAATACCAACTATCTCATCATAAAGTAAAATTGTCTATCAATCCCAATTATCCAAATACTAAAACAGATATGCATGAAACTCATTTAGTAAGTTGAACCCTAATGTTTCCAACATTCTCAACCTTTCTTTAAAGAAAAACTAAATAGTTATTTGAGTAAACTTTCGAATACTTGTTTCAAATTTCACCTATAGTGGTGATTTGAAATATAAGATGATGTCTTATCTCATATGCTCATACTATTGCAAGAATTATAGTATGGAGAATGTCATACCTTGCATGAGGTATTATAAATCAACATATCTTGTGATCATCTTCTGGTTTCTAAAAGTGTAAAGTATTCTCATTCATTAATGTGTAATGCAACAATGCTCTATGTTGAGCATAACTAGTTAGCGATTTTCATAAATGATAAAATCCTACAACTAGTATTAATAATCCTCATCATTTGTACTTACACAACACTATGCTTTATAATTAAGTAAATTTATAAAAACAATTATCTAAACACTCTCAATTAGATATTGTTGTTGTCGACTCATTTGTTCTTGTACAAGCGCAACAACTAGTCTTATATACAATATAATATATACATGATAAACCCTTAGTTTAAAAACACAAGGTTTCCATCCATGTAAATTATTCAAGTGAAATATATCATTGAAGACTTGCTTGAATAATATATTGCATTCGTGTTGACTTTATTTTCATATATGTTTATTCGATAAACATTTATTCAAGGTTGTTTGTTTTATTCCTAAATTCCAAGTGAAGTTTCATTCCAAGCTTAAGGATCAATATCTAGCTTAAATAGAATGATATCTTCAACATGTAAATTTTAAAGAAAACACAATGCTCACTCAATGTCGGATGTACTCAAGTTATCTTAATTCAATTAGAATCATGTTGTAATTAAATTCAAGATCTCGCTCTTAGATGCATGATTCAATCAAAACTGGATTGCTCAAAATTTTTATACTTCATATAGATAATATAGATTCATAACCCTTTTGATTACACAGTCCTCATAAAGGTAATCATAATGAAAGAGTTATAAAATCTTAATTGTCATATTCTTCATACAAATCACATGTATGACAATTAAATATCTTTGTATAATTAATGCATGTATTATATAGAAAATTTAATCACAATCAATTGCTTAAGTATGATTAAAAACTTCTTATTAAATGCCAAACATTAATCATATACAATTTTGTCCTTGAGTCATTCTTCAAAAAAATTTCAACCTCATAGGTTATTGGGTGAAATACAATCAATCACAAAACTTGATTTGCCTTTTAAGGATGCATCTTATCATTCATAGTTCAAACATTTATCGATTCAAGATAAGATAATATATTTTAGTAGTTAGCTGATTTACTATAATATTCTAACTTTTATCCTCGGCATTGATATAAAATATCACTCAGTGATGAGCATCCTTTGGATTTATGAATGAGTAATCATTATACTTGATCGACATTTACATGTTTAACCTTAGTATGACATTAATAAGTGCATTTTAGAAGGTTAAGTATTTTGTTCTAAAAACTTTGAGATATGTATATACTCACTTACTTTTGTAAGTAGAGACAATTCTCTAAATAATAAGTATTTAAGCAACAATAAATTGTTCTTTATGGAGAACCACAAAATACACTTTAAGTTCTCATCTCAAGATTTGTTAATAAAATGCTTCATAAGATTTTAACAAATTTAGAACTTAAATCAAGACACAATGAAATTCCTTCTATCAACTCAAAATAGGGTTTATAGAAAAACTCTAAATTAGTATCACTCTTTAACCAAATGTTCTAGCAACAGTTTTGTGTTTCGTCAAGCTAGGAAGAACACCAAAACTACAATCTTCAAGCTAGGAAGTGTAGAAAACTCAAAAATCCAAAAGGATTTAGGATTCAATTGGTTTGAGTGAAAAAACCTCAAATCCCTAATGAATTAGGGTTTTCAGTTATAGATCGTCTTGAATACCTTCTAGGTTTGAACTATATTGAGTGTATCCATGACACACGCAATTTCTTACCTTGATATGTTTTGGAGGTAGAGCAATTAAAGCTATCAAGAACCAAACTTTATGAATAAAGTTTGATCCAACACATTAGACATACCATAATGAAGTGGTATCCTATGAGTTATTAGAATTGTGAAGCGTATCGAATTCTATAGATAACTTAATTCTCTTTGGACCAAATACTTGTCAATTTGGTGGGCCAAATGCATATAAAGTATTTATGAACCAAGTGCATGCAATAATGTATATTCATTGAACAATACCAGAACTTTATGTTCGTGTTCACAAAAGCCAGGCATTCAAGGATTATATGTTCATGTGTTAACAAGAAAACATAACATTTCAATTAATACATTATAAGTCTTTGAATAATTCAAAAGCCTTATGTTTACGTTAACGAGAAGACATAACATTTACTATATATACTTTATGTTATAAGTCATTGATTAATTCAAGGACTTTATAATTATGTCTTAACATGTAAGCATAATTATACTAAAAAAGTAATCATGAGCATAAACTCTTGAGTTCTATAGTAATTTCAAGTTAATTTTATACTTGATTATGATCATTATCATATAATATGTTGACTAAACATATAGTCAAATGTTGAAGTATCTTTACACTATATTATGACATTTGAATGTAGTAGGGCAACAAACATCTAGCGTTTCAAGTCTAGTAGAATCATTATTAGAATGTAGTAGGGCATTAAAAATCTAACGTGTTTAAGTCCTAGTAGAATTCTTATTTACATGTAGTAGGGCATTAAACATCTAACGTGTTTAAGTCCTAGTAGAATTATTAGTTTCCTTTACCTTGCGGTCAAGAGATACCAATAATATTGTTGTTCCTTGCACATTTGATTTCTCCCTTGTGAAAGGTACAACATCATATTATGAAAACAAACAACACGTGATTGATTGTTCAAACGATATGATAATGTCATAGATATCATAAGTAGTTTTAGAACCATAACCTTTAATAAGGAATTGTGGATTATTATTCTATAGATAACGTTTAGAAGTGACATGAGAGGCAACGTGTTATTTTATAAATGCAATTTTCCTTTAAGCAATGGTTGTTCATATTCGAGTTAATGGATTATTTCAAAGCTAGTTTGAAATGATATGGGTGACTAACAGGAAATAAATCCGTAGCTCCCATTGAAATTGAAAACATTACATGAATGATATTTCAAGAATAAAATGCAGCTGCTCTCACTAGATTTGTCAACATTGTAAGTGTTACATTTCGATGAAAGCATATAGCGCTTTATATACATTCCTATTCTCTTCAAACCTACGGTATCATGTACTTAGGTATTGGGCGGTATATGAAGTTCTATACAGAGACAATGGACTAGCAATTCTTTATTCAATTAACTTGAATCTTTAGCATGCAATTCCTCCTTCGTCTACATAGCCCCAGGGTAATTAGCACTTTAGGAATAATAAGAGTCGAAGATTACCTAGCAAATATGCTAGTAATTCCTTTACTCTTTGGTTTAAACTCATACATCGTGAAGTGCGGGATGTTATTTATTTTGGTAGCTCTAAACAAAATGTTTCAGGTTACACAAAATATTCTATCTTTCAATTAACTCTAGACCACAGCGGTAATGAAAGATCATATAAGAGTTTATCAATTTTGGAATCCTATCTTAGTTTGTCAACAAGGAGAAAAGATAGGTATAAGTCTCAATCTTCTTACTAGGAAAAGAGACTAAGTTTGTCTTTCAAAGAAAAACAAATTTGTTTACAATTATGTTGCAATAACACAATTAATCGAACATAAAAGTTCAATTCTAGTATTTTCGATAATTACATTCTTAAAAGAATTAACTACCCAATTAATTACTAATAAGACTAAGATCCATCTTGCAACCCCATTTAATTACCATAGATCGACGGTGTATAAAAAATAGGGCGAGAGGTAGCGGCGCGTTAATTGCATAATGCAACTCTTAGATTTATGAGGCATTAAGGCATTAGTACCAAGTAATAATGTCAAAAGCATGTTTAGTTCTCATCTTATTCCTCGGGTCCGAGGTGCGACCAGTTAACTCGATATAAGTCGACCAAGTATGAGCGTGTAAAAATAACGGAGTCGACGGTGAGAAATAATTACCATGGGTTGGAAAGGCCCTTAGAGTCGACGAGAGAAGTCAATCAAGTGCACGTGTCCATAGTTGGGTGGCATAGACTTAATAAACAAATAGGTATGCACATATAAATGTGGTAAAAGTGGTACAAAGCATGCAAAACAACTTTGTAACACTAATTTTAAAAACTTTGGTAATGACCGTAGTGATCATCATGGTTCGGTAGCTCAATCGAGCGCACGGGAGGCGAGAGGACGGTGGCGCTGAAGCATAACCTAAGACATCCTTCGGTAGCATGCATGCGCACCTCTTTAAACCCCCTTTTAGTTTGTTCTAGTGGGTGAGCCGTACATCCCAAGTGTCCATAGCGTATAGTTTTAAATTCTTGGCGTGTTCCATATATTAGGTTACTTTATTTTACAAAACAATTTTCCACGAAACAAATAGCGGTCATAATGAGCATGGTATTTTGGTGTGAATAAAGACCAATATTAATGTTATGGTTACGATATGTATTATTCCATATTGCATACAATTAGGTGTCAAAACAAGTAATAATGCATATATCGGAATCACAAACATACAAGCATAAACATCAATATAAATAACCACATATTGTTCCGGGTTCTCTTGCAGTCTTCCCCAACGGATAACCATAAGACCGTCACTAGGATGTAATACCTAGATCGCCCCATACATCACTTAGAAAAGCAATTGAGTGGGTCTTGTGGCGGAAAACACATAAAGCATGGCAATCTCAATTAACAAGTAATTACGCATTATATGTATTTAAATCAATATGTAATTCTAATTATCACAATAATTCTAATTAACAATTAATTAACAATAATTATATGTAATACAAATTAACTTTTAATTCTAATTAGCAAATAATTTTAATTTAACATGTAATTCTTAATTAACAATTTAATTTTAATTAACAAGGTAATTATAATTCACATGTAAATTAAATTCTAATTAACAAATTAATTCTAATTATCAATATAATTTTAATTTGTGTGTGACTAGTTATTATTTATTAAAAATTGACAAGTATTGCATGTAGTTGTCAAAATAAAATAAAACAAAATAACTAAACTAGGTTTCATCAGCCCAAAACATATTTATTAATATCGAAAGCGTTAACCCATAATCACAAAAGCAGTTGACTCGTGATGCATTGTTGGGATTTTAGAACCGATTAACCATTAACCTCTCACGGTATGCGCGGATAAGGATCTAGTTAATGCAATTATGTTAAGCACGTATTTAATAAACAAATAATTAATACAATATTAATTAATTAAAATAGATAAAAGAAACCCTAACCTTGCAGCAATTGATCTCTATTAACGGAACAAGAAACCAATACGAAACCTTAAGTATCTAAAATAGATACCTGAAGAGTATCACACACAAACCCGATAACGTGTCGTTCGATATAAAGCTAATCGAGCGTAATTAATATCAATCACCATGTGACATAATACTTTAATACATCAAACTAGTAAACTCATGACATGCATGCAATCGGTTCGTGAATTCCAAGCACCGATTCTTTGTTTTAACATATACCGATATTGGTCCGATATCCTTTCCGGTTTGTTATCCGAGAAGAACAAAAACGGAAAACCCTTTATCACTTGATGTTGCTGCTATCGATCAAGAGGAACATGAATCAAGTAATCACTAAATGATTTAAACCTAAACACTTGAATCAAAAGAGATTGATGCAAGTTTAGGAATCAAACAACCAAGAACCCTAGTCGATCATGTGAACTACCGGAATATGAAGTGAAAATCAGTTTATTGATGTGTTTTAGGGATGTGATATGTCGTACATTGTGAGGTGAATGAATTTACTTATATGGTCTGGCGTCCATGTCTAGGTTACCTAGTCTTGGTCACAAGTTACCAACCCAAGCAAACCGCATACCTTATGTCCCATCGTTTGGAGAACCAAGGCCCAGGCAACTCACTAAACCAACTCACTTAAGCTAAACAGCCCATGGGTCGTAGCTATGATCGGGTCAAGTAATATGCATCGGGTAATGTTATTCAAGTATATAACGTTAAACACGTATACTCGTGTTTATCGTGTGTGCCCCATCGGCTACACACTTCTAATCGTTCACGTGTGTTTTAAACTCAACAATCCAACACTCCCACTTGGGAGTTGGAGTGTCGAATGCACACAAAACTAACGAGGAAGCCTAACAAGCTCTCACTCGCTTTTTACTAAAAGTGTAGAGAGAATAGTTTCGTAAAGTTTCTCGATAGCATGGTCATTCAATGTCTTGCTCTAATCATCCTTTGTTATAGATACCGTTAAACCATGGATTATGGATCTTAAATCATTCCATATAGTTTAACCATTTAGAATCTCGTTATAGAATTTAATTAGATATACCAAATGCAATCAAGTATCATCTTGCATTACCCTTTGGGTTCGGCCGACAATTATCTTATTAAATCGGAGCGGCGCCATGGTATCTTCGCACATATTAAGTGGAGTAACAAATCCTTTATTGACTAGTGTAAGTGGATCTTTGCTTCACATCACTCCGAAATATAGCTTTTATAACTACCTTGTTCGGATAGCGTTTTCGTATACTTACAAGAATGATATCCATTATAACTTTGCTTGTATCTCAAGTCTAAGGATGAAGATAACAAACCATTTTCAATATTTTACTTATGACAAGGATCAAAAAGTAAATGTTTGAAAGTTGGGAATCAATATGCATATCTAGTGAATACATATGAGTTTGGCGGGAACAATCGAATTCTCGTTAGAATTATAACCAACATTTGCATTTGCCTTATTAACAATATTCCCATATTATTAGCGACAATGGACATATTTAGAATAATAAAATTATTCAAGGATTAAACATGCAAATATAGGATAACAATTATTATATGAATGAATAACAAATACCAACTATCTTTATTCATCATAAAGTAAAATTGTCTATCAATCCCAATTATCAAATACTAAAAGCAGATATGCATGAAACTCATTTAGTAAGTTGAACCTAATGTTTCCAACATTCTCGACCTTTCTTTAAAGAAAAACTAAAGAGTCATTTGAGTAAACTTTCGAATACTTGTTTCAAATTTCACCTATAGTGAGTGATTAGGTGGAAATAACCAAGGAAAATTGATCTACACGGACATAAGGATGATCACAAAAATTAAAAGCTTAGATGGTGGATGTAACCGAAGATGAATCAAGAAGACTTAAAGACCTACGTCACACAGTGATTGTGATTAAGGGAGAATATTGGGTTAATCCCAATCGACCCAACGACCCAAGTCAACACCTATTATGACCCGGTCAACAAAGTCAACCATACGAAAAGTCAAAGAAGCGGTTACACAGCATTCTGAGAATATTACTTAGCGGTTACAAATAATGCTCATATACAAGAACAAACACAATGGTTCTATATACCGTTTCATTTAGTATATATATACTTCGAACTCTAATGTAAGAAACATGATGACAGATTTTGTACATCAATGACTGATATAATAAGAAAAGTTTCTTGATTCAAATCGTTTATTTGTTATTTGGTATATCGTTGATTAAAGATCCGTAAAACTGGGCCAACAAGTTGTACAAGTTTTTTACAGTATTTGAAGTCAATCAGTTGTATTCAAGTTGTATTTTAATGTGTCCCAACTTTGTGTTGGCCCCATTGTATCACTTTTTAGTTTAATACATAACCCTTTCGCCAAAAATTAAAAAAGAAGAATTATAAACTTCATTATTTTGTTGTATCTGGGTCGTGTGTTGGACTAACATTTCATTATTTTGATATTTTTTTGCAAGCCATTTTGTTGTATAATTCATAAACTTCTGGGTCACAAATGACAGTAGAGAAATTGAAGTCATTTTGTTTTACTTTGGAGTTTGGAGTTTGGACTTATAAAGCATTCGTTTGTAAAGTTATGATTTATGTAAATTATGTTAATTTACTGTTTCTTTCTGTAGTTCCATAAATAAATGGATAAAAATGAAAAAGGGTCTGTAGATAAAAAAGTTAGAAAACAAAATACAAAGAACTAACTGTTTCACGTCACTTGCATATTACAACCAATTTTACTACATCTTAATTCACGTTTACATCATCCGCAACCACTGGCCTAAACTCGATGCCTTCAACAATGATCCTATTAAGGCTCCCACTCTCGATTTGACTTAATCTTACCTTGAGTTCCTCATGATTTTCGAAGTGATGTTTTAACAGTGGTTTGGTCAACCTGGCCTCCAACCAGCCATAATCCCTTTTTTCCACCCAATAACTCCTGGTTGAGTCCATATAATGCTTTAATGATCCAGCTTCCACCTTTGACTTTATTGTTGGTATAGTAATATAATCGTCGCCCAAGTAATTGCACTCTGCTTTAAAAATAGGCCGATCAGCGTGGCGGTCTTTTAATTTGAACACAAGATAGCATGCATAGTCATAGTGAGGTGAAAACATGAATGACTCAAGTCTACATGTGAAATCATAATAACTATCAATTCCAAGTATTTTCACCTCTTTGAACCTGTTGACATATAAATTTTGGATTAATTAAGTAGCTAGATGGAATTCTTGAAGCAAAGAAAGTAATTATGTTAGGGTATGTATGATACCAACCTTGATTCAGGTAGAGATAGAGTTGCTAGACTGTTGTAACTACAGTCCTTGAATAAGACATGTGTAGAGGGTAGTATGGAACAAATCCCGCCGGTCGATTTGCACGTTAAAAACCTCTGTTAACCGGATAGTTAAATCAAAATATTAACTAGAAACACAATTAAAGTATCTTGATAATCGTTCTAGTGAACCAGATGTAAAGAATTACCAGTTGACCATTGTTAGCCAGGAAACCTTGACAAAAGAGGTGGTAGAGCTCCCATTTTTTGGTGTAGTTCAAAGGAATGTCTGACATTTCTATAAGATGTGGATAGTCATGTGGCAACTTCTTCTCCCAATATTCTTCGTCATTCTTGTCATGCTGCATCGTTGAGTGAAAAAAGTGAAAAATAGATTATGATTATGATCCACAAATTAGAAAATCACACCATCGATCTTTTCAAACATCAACACTTACATCACTAGTTCCGTGCATGTGGGTCGTTCCAATTATATTGCGATTAGCTGATCTTTCAGCCATTAGATTTAATGATCCATCATGAGCCACTGGCCTAAACTCAATGCCTTCCACAATAATCCGATTAATCCCCATACTACTATTGGGTTCAAGTAATAATACCTCCAGAGACTCATGATTTTCCAACTGATGTAAAGGTTTTGTCAACCTGACCTCCAGCCAACCATCATTCCTTTTTCCCACCAAACTATGTTTTAAGTACATGTCGTCCTTATTTGGCATCTGAATATTCTTTGATGAGTCAGGCGATCCAGTATCCTTTTTTGGCGCTACTGCTGGTATATTAGTCGCCGAAGTCAAATGAGCAAAGACAGTACCTTGAATCATATTATTGTCACCTAAATTGCACTTTGCTTTATAAAAACAATCATCATTGGACAAAAATCGGTTGTCTTCATATTTAAACACAAGATAACATGCATAGGTATAGTGAGGTGAACATATGAACGGCACAATTCCACATGAGAAGCTATACTCTTTATCAGTCTCAAGTCTTACCACCTCTTTGAACCTGTTAACATATAGATACATAGGTTAGTTGAAATTCTTAAAAATGAAGAAAGATATTATCTTACAAGATAAAAGGTTCCTATGTGGTTTACGTATTGAGAACCTTGATTCAGATAGTGATAGAGTTTTTAGATCTTTGTAATAACTTATGCTATGTGTAGCTGGTAGAATCAAACATATCCCGCTTGTTGATTTGCACAATGAAAACCACTGTTAACAAAATAATAATATCAAATGTTAATTAGAATAATATTAACAAGTGTATTTTATGAGTTACCTGTCTATGGTAGTCATGAAATATTTGAAAGGCAAATTAGCACAAGAATAAGATGGAATAAATTACCAGTTTGCCATTAAAACCAAGGAAGCCCTGACAAAGGCTAAGATATAGCTCCTTTTTGGTGGTGTAGTTGAAAGGCTTGTCTGACATCTCTATATAACGTTGATACTCATTTGGCAACTTTTTCTCCCAATATTCATCATCATCTATATCGTCGTTCTTTTCATGCTGTGCCATTTAGGTACAATGCAAAGCAGATTATGATTATGATTAAGATCTACAAACTTAAACACACACCCATTTTAGACTTGCAAATAACTTTACTATCAAGAAAACTATATATTACAGTAATTAATCTGCTCAAAAGAGAAAAACTTGCCATTTCTACAGGTTCAAATTCAATTCCTTGAATCAAGAGGTCAGACTGCAGCTGCATCTCTTGAAAATATGAAAGTTCCTCTAACACCACATCGAAAGTCGCAATCAGCCCCTGATTCATGAAATGCCACATTCTAATCTTATACCAATTTTCTGATATTAGATCTGCATAATGTGTGGAATATACACTTAGCTCTTCCATTTTCCATTTTATCGTCATAAGTTTTTTGGGCATGAGATCCTCAGCGCCTTTCCAGCAATATTTGAACACCAAGCTAGCTGCATACATGGTACCGACTGATAACATGCTAACTTTCATTCGACATCTAGTGCCTTTAAAGTCCCGGTAATTAGGATACCCAGCTACCTCTGAAAACCTGAATATTTATGAATGTTAGTATACATCCTGGTAACTACATCTATAAGAATACTCTGCGACCTTTGAAATTTTTGAAATTAAGAGTTTAACAAATCACGGATCTTTTACGAACAAATAAAGAATTCAAGATACCTCAGACTACGTTGGAACAACCATTTCTTACAATCTAGAAATTTTCTTGCTGAGAGCATTACACACTTCTTTCCGTCATCATTTATAGAAAAGAACTGTAATTGATTATAATTTAAACTAGCGTTAGATTAAAAACACAAACTTCACATGCCAAGACTATTATAAGACCATTTCATATGATATCATTTTAGACAATAAAGCAAAATATGATTTTATTAGGGATAATCACCTAAAATGTAACTAACTTGTTATTTTTTCACGTTGTAAGCAACCAAGTAACGAACTTATTTATTTGCTATTTTGTACCCAAACTTTTGGATTTCGACCTTTGTGTGTATTATGTGACCATTTTACCCCCACATTTTTTAACCATCCCATTTACATCGAGGGGTAAAATGGTCATTGTATATGAACAACATACATGCAAAGGTCGAAGTTCAAAAGTGATGGTATATAATAGCAAAATAATAATAATAATAATAATTGCCTACACAACACTCTGAAAAATGACATGTTTTTTACATTTTCAGGTAATTATCCAATTTTACTATTAACAGCGTGGCCGATATGATTTGCTGAAGCATATTTTATTAGAAAAAATGCATTTCCATTGATAGAATATAAGTTACCTGAAAAGAACTCTATAGTTCGATGATGATAGAAAAACGCAGTATCCATACAAGAGTTTTACCTGCTTGTCTTGGTCAAAAAGAAGTCCTTCTCGAAGATGAGAGACGAGTTTCTTTTTACTAGAACAGGTATCACTAGGAATATTGAACATGTTGATTAATACTTCCCAGTCTGTTGGTAGCTTTGTCTCCCAATACTCATCGGAGTTGGAATCTTTTACCACCTGATGCTTCCTTTTCTCTTCCAACTCAAGTGCCATCTATGATAAAATACAAATTTAAATGCGTGTTAATGTATGTACTCTACTCGCATTGATAAATTAAATCAAGTATAAATCTACCTGGACATTTAGCGTTTCTTCAAGCTCTTTCGCGACAATATCCATGGTAGGTCGTTGTTCTCGATCATCGTGCAAGCATCTGTATGCAATTTCTGAGAATTTGGTCATGGAGTATGAGCCCATGTGTTTCCTTAAACTAGGATCAATAATCTTGACCCAATTGCCCTTGTTATAGTATTCTTTGACGGATTTTCCAGAGAGGATGAAGCCATTATCAGGTTCAATGATGCATAACCTTCCGCACAAAACTTCAAATAGCACAATGCCAAAAGAATAGACGTCAGATTTTTTGGTCACGACTCCTGAAGTGTAGTATTCTGGTTCACAATACCCGTGTGTCCCACATCCATTTGAAACAATGACACTCATACCAAAACCTGTTACGCTTAACTTGGACAGTCCAAGGTCAGATATTTTAGCAACCCAGTTCTCATCTATCAAAATGTTTGAACTTTTTATATCCCTGTGGATAATTGTTCGATGCCCTCCAATATGGTTATGGAGGTGGTCCAAACCACGAGCTGCATCCGCACAAATTTTGAGTCTTTCTAACCATGTGAGAGTAGTAGAACTCGCATCACGATTACGCCTTATATATTTATCCAAACTTCCACGCGCTGCATATTCATACACAATAATCTTCTCCTTTCCCTCGTCACAATAACCGAGAAGAGAGATAAGGTTTGGATGTTCTTGACCAGAGAGCAACTGAATCTCTGTCAAAAACTCCTTTAAGCCTTGTCCGAACTGCTCATTCAGCCTCTTTACAGCAACAGTGGTATCTTTTCCATCAATTGAGAGTACTCCTTTGTATACCCAACCATATCCACCTCTTCCGATACAAGTTTTGAATTTTTGGGTGGCTATGTCTATCTTTTCAAATGGTATTTTGAGACTTTCCCAATCTTTCATTGACATCGACATATCTATTGGTTTACAAGAACGGCTTATGAATGTAAAGAGAGAAATTGGAATTTAGTTATTTGTGGTTTGACAATATTGATTACATACACCCCGACCATATAAATAGACTTTGCAAATTCATAAGATATGACTAAGCTTAATTTTAAAACTTAATTATGTCAAGTAAACTGTTTTTTATTATTAAATTTGCCGGTCAAGGTGCCACTAATTAAGCATCATGCATGTAATGTAACAGCTACACCACCTGCATAATGTCATTATTTTTTACACAAGAAGTCATTACCTGCATAATATCACAAGACGATGTGTCATAATGACTTGTTATCCATTTTAAATAATAGAAAAAATGAGAGAATAACTTTAAGTTAAATTTAACCATTATGTAAATATTATGTGATTCTAACTATCGCTCTTATATAAATTAAGCATATGATATGATACATACCACTATAACAAGCAGGGTTGGATCGGTTGGAAAACCCTTGCCTCTCAACCGAGAGGTCGGGGGTTCGATCCTCACTCCCTACAAAGGCGGAGGTCCTTTCTACCTTTAGTAGGCTGAAAGCCTCTGATCTTAGATAGGGGGTAAGGTGGTCTACATCTTAACCTCCCCATACACCGGAAGCGGTGTTGGGTACCCATAACCCGTGGAAGACGGCATTGGGGTACTTTACTTTTTTATATGATACATACCACTACTACACAGTTGGTCTTTAGCGACAGCCAGTTCTGTCAGAAATCCGTCGGTACAAGTGGTTTCTGACAGATTTGTGACGGAAATAGTTTGTCGCAGAATCTATGGTCGGTAATTAGCATCTGCCAGAAATCTGTCGGAAACAGCGACAGATATTATGTGTCGGAACATTGTTGGTAAATTTTCTCTCGGAAATCTGTCAGTGTATATTCTGTCGGAAATCTGTTGGTAATACTTCCCTCATAAATCCGTCGGTAAACTGTAGACGATAAAGGGTCACATTACATTGGAGATAGTTTTCGAATATTGTGGAAAAAAGGTATATAGTGGACAAATTAAAGCTCAAATTTAAGCAATCCTTTATATAAAATAGCTTAAATGAAACCCGTAAAAGGATCGTTGAAAATTAAACATATTTATTACCAAATGTCATCATTCATATCAAACATACAAAATGAAATTAGCGAATCCAACAATTTAACTACCTAGTGCTATCCAAGATTTCCTTTGCCTCCACCTTAACAAAAGTCGCGGTTCTCCATTAACCACCTCGCCTTTGCTTTGCATCCTTTGTGTCCTTTATCTCCATTGTCTCTTGGGTCACCCTTAGTACACTAGCACAGTACCTCCTTGATGCTCGAGACCACCTTACCACCACTCGCTTGATGCCCGGTGTTGGGATTTTAGAACCAGTTAACCATTAACCTCTACGAGTACGCAGCGGATAAGGATCTAGTTAATGCAATTATGTTAAGCACGTATTTAATAAACAAATAATTAATACAATATTAATTAATAAAAATAGATAAAAGAAACCTAACCTTGCTTGGCAATTGATCTCTATTAACGAACAAAAACCAATACGAAACCTTAAGTATCTAAAATAGATACCTCGAAGAGTATCACACAAACCCGATTAACGTATACGTTCGATATAGAAGCTAGTCGAGAACGTAATTAATAAAACCATGTGACATAATACTTTAATACATCAAACTAGTAAACTACTTCCATGCATGCAATCGTTTGTACGCCACGAATTCCAAACAACAAAAGTCGCTTTCCTTTTAACATATATCCGACATATCGGTCCGATATCCTTTCGATTTGTTATCCGAGAAGAACAAAAACGAAACCACCTTTATCACTTGTTGTGGTGTCGATCAAGAGGACCATGAATCAAGTAATCACTAAATGATTTACAGTCCATGGGTCAAGGTGCAAGATGATCGGGTCAACAAACATGCATATCGGGTAATATATTCAAGTATTAAATACGTTCAACACGTATACTCGTGTTCATCGTGTGTGCCCCCATCGGCTCACACACTTCTAGTCGTTTACGTGTGTTTATAACTCCCACAAACCAACAGCTCCCACTTGGGAGTTGGAGTGTCGAATGGCACACAAAACTAATGACGGAAACGCCTAGCACACGCTCTCACTCGCTTTTTAACTAAAAGTGTCTGAGAGAATAGTTTCGTAAAAGTTTCTCAGTAGCATGGTCATTCAATGTCTTGCTCTAATCATCCTTTGTTATAGATACCGTTAAACCATGGATTATGGATCTCAAATCATTCCATATAGTTTAACCATTTAGAATCTCGTTATAGAATTTAATTAGATATACCAAATGTAATCAAGTATCATCTTGCATTACCCTTTGGGTTCGGCCGAACAATTATCTTATTAAATCTGGAGAGGCGCCATGGTATCTTTCTGCACATATCAAGTGGAGTAACAAATCCTTTATTGACTACAAGTGTTGTGGATGCTGCTTCACATCACTCCGAAATATAGCTTTTATAACTACCTTGTTCAGATAGCGTTTTGCGTATACTTACAAAAAATGATATCCACACATAACAGAACTTGCTTGTATCTCAAGTCTAAGGATGAAGATAACAAACCATTTTCAATATTTTACTTATGACAAGGATCCAAAAGTAAATGTTTGAAAGTTGAGGAATTCAATATGCATCTCTAGTGAATACATATGAGTTTGGTGGGAACAATCCACATTCTCGTTAGAATATAACCAACACTCACATTTGCCTTACATAACAATATTCCCATATTGTTAACCGACAATGGACATATTTAGAATAATAAAATCATTCAAGGATTAAACATGCAAATATAGGATAACAATTATTATATGAATGAATAACAAATACCAAGTATCTTTATTCATCATAAAGTAAAAATTGTCTTTCAATCCCAATTATCCAAATACTAAAACAGA
This sequence comes from Chrysanthemum lavandulifolium, assembly GCA_022545495.1. NCBI lineage: Eukaryota > Viridiplantae > Streptophyta > Magnoliopsida > Asterales > Asteraceae > Chrysanthemum > Chrysanthemum lavandulifolium. Next base: position 297,901,997 of record CM040240.1, read on the forward strand.
TATGCATGAAACTCATTTAGTAAGTTGAAGCCTAATGTTTCCAACATTCTCAACCTTTCTTTAAAAGAAAAACTAAATAGTCATCTGAGTAAACTTTCCGAATACTTGTTTCAAATTTCACATATAGTGAGTGATTTGAAATATAAGATGAGTGTCTTATCTCATATGCTCATACTATTGCAAGAGTTATAGTATGGAGATGTCGTCTTACCTTGCATGAGGTATTAGAAATCAACGACATCTTGTGATCATCTTCTGGTTTCTAAAAGTGTAAAGTATTCTCATTCCTTAATGTGTAATGCAACAATGCTCTATGTTGAGCATAGCTAGTTAGCGATTTATCATAAATGATAAAATTCTACTACAACTAGTATAAATAATCCTCTAGCATCATTTGTACTTATACAACACTATGCTTTATAATTCGCTCATCTTGTTCTTGTAAACATCCTATATATATATATAACAATAATCTAAACACTCTCAATTAGATATTGTTGTTGTCACTCATTTGTTCTTTATACAAAAGCAACAACTAGTCTTATATACAATATAATATATATATGATAAATCCTTAGTTAAAACAACATAAGGTTTCCATCCATGTAAATTATTCCAAGTGAAATATATCATTTTAAGACTTGCTCAAATGATATATTGCATTTGTGTCGACTTAATTTTCCGCATTTGTTTATTTCGGATAAACATTTATTCCAAGGTTGTTTGTTTTATTCCCTAAATTCCAAGTGAAGTTTCATTCCAAGCTTAAGGATCAATATCTAGCTTAAATAGAATGATATCTTCAACATGTAAATTTTAAAGATAAACACATTGCTCCCACTCAATGTCGGATGTACTCAAGAGTTATCTTAATTCAATTAGAATCATATTGTAATTAAATTCAAGATCTCGACTCTTAGATGCATGATTTAATCCAAAACTTGGATTGCTTAAATTTTGTATACTACATAAAGATAATATAGATTCATAACCCTTTTGATTACACACCGTCCTCGCAAAAGGTAATCATAAAGAAAGAGTTATAAAATCTAATTGTCATATTCAACATACAGATCACATGTATGACAATTAAATATCTTTATATAATTAATGCATGTATTATATAAAAAAATTTAATCATGGTCAATTGCTTAAGTATGATTAAAAACTTCTAATTAAATGCCAAACATTAATATGTATACAATTTTGTCCTTGTGAGTCATTCTTCAAAAGAAACTCATTCCAACCTCATAGGTTAACTGTTAGGCGAAATAACAATCAATCACAAACTTGATTTGCCTTTTAAGGATTGCATCTTGTCATTCATAGTTCTAAAACATTTATCGATTCAAGATGTGATAATGTATTTTAGTAGTTAGCTGATTTACAATAATCTTCTAACTTATATCCTCGGCATTGATATAAAATATCACTTGGTGATGAGGCATCCTTTGGATTTATGAATGAGAGTAATCATTATACTTGATTAACATTTTCATGTTTAACCTTAGTATGACATTAATAAGTGCATTTTAGAAGGTTAAGTATTTTGTTCTCAAAACTTTGAGATATGTATATACTCCACTTACTTTTGTAAGTAGAGACAATTCTCTAAATACTAAGTATTTAAGCAACAATAAATTATTCTTTATGGAGAACCACAAAATACATTTTAAGTTCTCATCTCAAGATTTGTTAATAAAATGCTTCATAAGATTTTAACAAATTCAGAACTTAAATCAAGACATAATGAAATTCCTTCCAACAACTCAAATTAGGGTTTATAGAAAAACTCTAATTTAGTATCACTCTATAACCAAAAGTTCTAGCAACAATTTTGTGTTTCGTCAAGCTAGGAAGAACACCAAAACTACAATCTTCAAGCTAGGAAGTGTAAGAAAATCAAAATCCAAAAGGATTTATGATTCAATTGGTTTGAGTGGTAAAACCTCAAATCCCTAATGAATTAGGGTTTTCGGTTATAGGTTGTCTTGAATACCTTCTAGGTTTGAACTATATTGAGTGTATCCATGACACACGCAATTTTCTAACCTTGATATGTTTTGGAGGTAGAGCAATTAAAGCTATCATGAACCAAACAATATGAATAAGGTTTGATCCAACACATTAGACATACCATAATGAAGTGGTATCCTATGAGTTATTAGAATTGTGAAACTATATTAAAATTCTATAGATAACTTAATTCTCTTTGGACCAAATACTTGTCAATTGGGTCAAGCCAAATTGCATATAAAGTATTTATGAACCAAGTGCATGCAATAATGTATATTCATTGAACAATACAAGAACCTTATGTTCACGTGTTCACAAGAAGACATAAGCTGTTCAAGGATTATATGTTCATGTGTTAACAAGAAAGCAGAACATTTCAATAATACATTATAAGTCTTTGAATAATTCAAAGGCCTTATGTTTATGTGTTAACGAGAAGACATAACACATTTACTATATATACTTTATGTTATAAGTCATTGACTAATTCAAGGACTTTATAATTATGTCTTAACATGTAAGCATAATTATACTAACAAAAGTAATCATGAGCATAAACTCTTGAGTTCTATAGTAATTTCAAGTTAATTTTATACTTGAATTATGATCATTATCATATAACCATAATTATGTTGACTAAAACATGTAGTCAAATGTTGAAGTATCTTTACACTATATCATGACATTTGAATGTAGTAGGGCAACAAACATCTAGCGTGTTCAAGTCCTAGTAGAATCATTATTAGAATAGTAGCAATAAACATCTAGGAGTCCATTCTTAAACATTCATCTAATGTGTTTAAGTCCTAGTAGAATTATTAGTTTCCTTTACCTTGCGGTCAAGAGATACCAATAATATTGTTGTTCCTTGCACACACTTTGAGATTTCTCCCACTTGTGAAAGGTACAACATCATATTATGAAAACAAACAACACGTGATTGATTGTTCAAACAATATGATAATGTCATAGATATCATAAGTAGTTTTAGAACCATAACCTATAATAAGGAATTGTGGATTATTATTCTATAGATAACACTTGAGAGCGGCGGCGAGGAAGGCAACGTGTTATCTTATAAAATAAAATGCAATTTTCCTTTAAGCAATGGTTGTTCATATTCGGAAAGTAATGGATTATTTCAAAGCTAGTTTGAAATGATATGGGTGACTAACGGAAATAAATCCGTAGCTCCCATTGAAATTGACAACATTACATGAATGATATTTCGGTTATAAAATGCAATTGCTCCCATTGGATTTGTCAACATTGTAAGTGTTACATTTCCGATAGAAAGCATATAGCATTTTATATACTTTCCTATTCTCTTCAAATGCCTACGAGTAGCATGTACTTAGGTATTGAGCAGTATATGAAGTTCTACTTATGTAGACAATGGACTAGCCATTCTTTTATTCAATTAACTTGAATCTTTAGCATGCAATTCCTCCTTTATCGATCTACATAGCCCCAAGGGTAATTAGCACTTTAGGAATAACAAGAGTCCAAGAAAATTACCTAGCAAATATGCTAGTAATTCCTTTACTCTTTGCGGTTTAAACTCATACATCGTGACAAGTGCAGGATGTTATTTATTTTAGTAGCTCTAAACACAATGTTTCCAGTTACACAGAATATTCTATCTTTCAATTAACTCTTGACCACGAAAGGGTAATGAAAGATCATAAACGAGTTTATCAATTTTGGAATCCTATCTTAGTTTGTCAACTAAGGAGAAAAGATAGCTATAAGTCTCACTCTTCTTACTAGGAAAAGAGACTAAGTTTGTCTTTCAAAGAAAAACAAATTTGTTTACGAATTATGTTGCAATAACACAATTAATCAAAACATAAAAGTTCAATTCTAGTATTTTCGATAATTACATTCTTAAAAGAATTAACTACCCAATTAATTACTAATTAAGACTAAGATCCATCTTGCAACCCCACTTAATTACCATAGGTCCGACCGATTGTATAAAAAATAGGACAAGAGGTAGCGACGGCGTTAATTGCATAATGCAACTCTTAGATTTATGAGAATGTTTAAGGCATTAGTATCAAGTAATAATGTCAAAAGCATGTTTAGTTCTCATCTTATGCCTCGGGTTCAAGGTCGACCAAGCTAACTCGAAATAAGTCGACCAAGTATGAACGTGTAAAAATAACGGAAGTCGACCGGTGAGAAATAATTACCATGGGTTGGAAAGGCCCTTAGGTCTGACCAGAGAAGTCAATCCAAGTGCACGTGTTCATAGTTGGATGGCATAGACTTAAAATTAACAAATAGGTATGCACATATAAATGTGGTAAAAGTCGTGTACAAAGAAGCATGCAAAACAACTTTGTAACACTAATTTTAAAAACTTTTGGTAATGACACATTGTAGTGATCATCATGGTTCACGGTAGCTCAATCGAAGCACGGGGAGGCGAGAGGACCGGTAAGCTGAAGCATAACCTTAGACATCCTTTCGGTGACTGTGCGCACCTCTTTAAACCCTTTTGAGTTTGTTCTAGTGGGTGAGCCGTACATCCCAAGTGTCCATAGCGTCTAGTTTTTAAATTCTTGAAAACGTGTTTCATATATTAGGTCACTTTATTTTACAAAAACAATTTTCCACGAATCAAATAGCAGGTCACAATGAGCATGGTATTTAGGCGTGTAAATAAAGACCAATATTAATGTTATGGTTACGATATGTATTATTCCATATTGCATACAATTAGGTGTCAAAGCAAGTAATAATGCACATATAGGAATCACAAACATACAAGCATAAACATCAATATAAATAACCACATATTGTTCCGAGTTCTCTTGCGAGTCTTCCCCAAACGGAGAACCATAAGACCGTCACTAGGATGTAATACCTAGATCGCCCATACACACTTAGAAAAGCAATTGAGTGGGTCTTGTGGCGGAAAACACATAAAAAAGCATGGCAATCTCAATTAACAAGTAATTACGCAATTTTATGTATTTAATAAACAATATGTAACTAAATCATAATTCTAATTAATTAATTCTAATTAACAATTAATAAATCTAATTAACTTTTAATTCTAATTTAATTTTAATTTAACATGTAATTCTTAATTAACAATTTAATTTTAATTAACAAGGTAATTATAATTCACATGTAAATTAAATTCTAATTAACAAATTAATTCTAATTATCAATATAATTTTAATTTGTGTGTGACTAGTTATTATTTATTAAAATTGACAAGTATTGCATGTAATTGTCAAAATTAAAATAAAACAAATAACTAAACTAGGTTTCATGCACCCTTTTAAAACATGTTTATTAATATCGAAACGTGTAACCCATAATCGCAAAAACGAGTTGACTCGTGATGCCCTTGTTGGGATTTTAGAACAAGTTAACCATTAACCTCTACGAGTATGCAGCGGATAAGGATCTAGTTAATGCAATTATGTTAACACGTAATTAATAAACAAATAATTAATAATATTAATTAATTAAAAGGGATAAAAGAAACCCTAACCTTGCTTGGCAATTGATCTTATTAACGGAACAAGAAACCAATACGAAACCTTAAGTATCTAAAATAGATACCTCAATGAGTATCACACACAAACCCGATAACGTATACGTTCGATTAATGGCTAGTCGAGAACGTAATAATAAAACCAATCAACAAGTGACCACTTGAATATAATATGAACAAGAAAACCTCCAAGAAATCGTCTTACTTTATTACGCCGAGAACAAATTTGCCCGACAAGTTGCTTTCCTTCAATACCCGATATCGGACACAAGGTTGTCCGATATATGTTTGTCTGTCCGAGATGTAGTCACGACCGAAAACCAACCAACCACTTGCTAAAACAATTCGACCGTGAGAGGAATGCGAACAAGAAAACACCAACAATTTAATCTAAACAACTTGGATCAAACAAAGATGCAAGTTTAGAAATCAAAACAACCAAAACCTTAATCGGTTCTAAGAAACCTACTGAAGGTTTTAAGAGTTTTAGGTGAATTGGTTTAGGGATAAATTATATATCGTATCATGTGAGGAAAAGTATTATTAGTTCCATAATGATAGATATTCATAAAAAACGTTTTATGATTTAGGGATATGTATCGTATATATGGATACAGTCGATCAAATATTATTGGATGCATGTCAACATATGTATGTCTTGTATATACAAGATATAAGCCCACATCATAACCCATCATAGCTTATCCAAGCTTGATCAATCGGTGGATCAGATATGAGGACTAGGCCCAAGGCATTCCAAACCGACACAAGTTCAAACCAAGATCAGTCCATGGGTCGTAGATAGCAAATGATCGGGTCAACAAACATGCATATCGGGTAATATATTCAAGTATAAATACGTTCAACACGTATACTCGTGTTTATCGTGTGTGCCCCATCGGCTCACACACTTCTAGTCGCTTACGTGTGTTTATAACTCCCACAAACCAACAGCTCCCACTTGGGAGTTGGAGTGTCGAATGGCACACAAAACTAACGACGGAAACGCTTAGCAAACGCTCTCACTCGCTTTTTAACTAAAAGTGTCTGAGAGAATAGTTTCGTGAAAGTTTCTCGGTAGCATGGTCATTCAATGTCTTGCTCTAATCATCCTTTGTTATAGATACCGTTAAACCATGGATTATGGATCTCAAATCATTCCATATAGTTTAACCATTTAGAATCTCGTTATAGAATTTAATTAGATATACCAAATGTAATCAAGTATCATCTTGCATTACCCTTTGGGTTCGGCCGAACAATTATCTTATTAAATCGGAGAGGCGCCATGGTATCTTCTCGCACATATCAAGTGGAGTAACAAATCCTTTATTGACTACAAGTGTTGTGGATCTTGCTTCACATCACTCGAAATATAGCTTTTATAACTACCTTGTTTAGATAGCGTTTTGCGTATACTTACAAAAAATGATATCCACACATAATGAACTTGCTTGTATCTCAAGTCTAAGGATGAAGATAACAAACCATTTTCAATATTTTACTTATGACAAGGATCCAAAAGTAAATGTTTGAAAGTTGGGGAATCAATATGCATCTCTAGTGAATACATATGAGTTTGGTGGGAACAATCCACATTCTCGTTAGAATATAACCAACACTCACATTTGCCTTACATAACAATATTCCCATATTGTTAACCGACAATGGACATATTTAGAATAATAAAATTATTCAAGGATTAAACATGCAAATATAGGATAACAATTATTATATGAATGAATAACAAATACCAAGTATCTTTATTCATCATAAAGTAAAATTGTCTTTCAATCCCAATTATCCAAATACTAAAACAGATATGCATGAAACTCATTTAGTAAGTTGAAGCCTAATGTTTCCAACATTCTCAACCTTTCTTTAAAAGAAAAACTAAATAGTCATCCGAGTAAACTTTCCGAATACTTGTTTCAAATTTCACATATAGTGAGTGATTTGAAATATAAGATGAGTGTCTTATCTCATATGCTCATACTATTGCAAGAATTATAGTATGGAGATGTCGTCTTACCTTGCATGAGGTATTAGAAATCAACGACATACCGACAAATCATCTTTCTGGTTTCTAAAAGTGTAAAGTATTCTCATTCATTAATGTGTAATGCAACAATGCTCTATGTTGAGCATAACTAGTTAGCGATTTATCATAAATGATAAAATCCTACTACAACTAGTATTAATAATCCTCTAGCATCATTTGTACTTATACAACACTATGCTTTATAATTCGTAAACATTTATAAAACAATAATCTAAACACTCTCAATTAGATATTGTTGTTGTCAGCTCATTTTGTTCTTGTACAAAAGCAACAACTAGTATTATACACAATATAATATATATACATGATAAACCCTTAGTTAAAACAACATAAAGTTTCCATCCATGTAAATTATTCTAAGTGAAATATACCATTTTAAGACTCTTTCAAATGATATATTGCATTTGTGTCAAACTTAATTTTCCGCATTTGTTTATTCCAGATAAACATTTATTCCAAGGTTGTTTGTTTTATTCCCTAAATTCCAAGTGAAGTTTCATTCCAAGCTTAAGGATCAATATCTAGCTTAAATAGAATGATATCTTCAACATGTAAATTTTAAAGATAAACACATTGCTCCCACTCAATGTCGGATGTACTCAAGAGTTATCTTAATTCAATTAGAATCATATTGTAATTAAATTCAAGATCTCACTCTTAGATGCATGATTCAATCCAAAACTTGGATTGCTCAAATTTTGTATATTACATAAAGATAATATAGATTCATAACCCTTTTGATTACACACCGTCCTCGCAAAAGGTAATCATAAAGAAAGAGTTACAAAATCTAATTGTCATATTCAACATACAAATCACATGTATGACAATTAAATATCTTTATATAATTAATGCATGTATTATATAAGAAAATTTAATCACAATCAATTGCTTAAGTATGATTAAAAACTTCTTATTAAATGCCAAACATTAATATGTATACAATTTTGTCCTTGTGAGTCATTCTTCAAAAGAAACTCATTCCAACCTCATAGGTTAACTGTTAGGCGAAATAACAATCAATCACAAAACTTGATTTGCCTTTTAAGGACTGCATCTTGTCATTCATAGTTCTAAAACATTTATCAGATTCAAGATGTGATAATGTATTTTAGTAGTTAGCTGATTTACAATAATCTCCTAACTTATATCCTCGGCATTGATATAAAATATCACTCAAGTGATGAGGCATCCTTCGGATTTATGAATGAGAGTAATCATTATACTTGATTAACATTTTCATGTTTAACCTTAGTATGACATTAATAAGTGCATTTTAGAAGGTTAAGTATTTTGTTCTCAAAAACTTTGAGATATGTATATACTCCCACTTACTTTTGTAAGTAGAGACAATTCTCTAAATACTAAGTATTTAAGCAACAATAAATTGTTCTTTATGGAGAAACCACAAAATACATTTTAAGTTCTCATCACTAGATTTGTTAATAAAATGCTTCATGAGATTTTAACAAATTCAAAACTTAAATCAAGACATAATGAAATTTCTTCCATCAACTCAAATTAGGGTTTATAGAAAAACTCTAATTTAGTATCACTCTTAAACCCAAATTTCTAGCAACAGTTTTGTGTTTCGTCAAGCTAGGAAGAACACTAAAACTACAATCTTCAAGCTAGGAAGTGTAGAATAATCAAAAATCCAAAAAGATTTAGGATTCAATTGGTTTGAGTGGAAAACCTAAAATCCCTAATGAATTAGGGTTTTCAGTTATAGATTGTCTTGAATACCTTCTAGGTTTGAACTATATTGAGTGTATCCATGACACACGCAATTTCTAACCTTGATATGTTTTGGAGGTAGAGCAATTAAAGCTATCAAGAACCAAACAATATGAATAAGGTTTGATCCAACACATTAGACATACCATAATGAAGTGGTATCCTATGTGTTATTAGAATTGTGAAACTATATCATAATTCTATAGATAACTTAATTCTCTTTGTACCAAATACTTGTCAATTGGGTCGAGCCAAATTGCATATAAAGTATTTATGAACCAAGTGCATGCAATAATGTATATTCATTGAACAATACAAGAACCTTATGTTCACGTGTTCACAAGAAGACAGAACTGTTCAAGGATTATATGTTCATGTGTTAACAAGAAAACAGAACATTTGAATAATACATTATCAGTCTTTGAATAATTCAAAAGCCTTATATTTATGTGTTAACGAGAAGACATAACACATTTACTATATATACTTTATGTTATAAGTCATTGATAAATTCAAGGACTTTATAATTATGTCTTAACATGTAAGCATAATTATACTAACAAAAGTAATCATGAACGCAAACTCTTGAGTTCTATAGTAATTTCAAGTTAATTTTATACTTCAGAATTATGATCATTATCATATAACCATAATTATGTTGACTAAAACATGTAGTCAAATGTTGAAGTATCTTTACACTATATTATGACATTTGAATGTAGTAGGGCAACAAACATCTAGCGTGTTCAAGTCCTAGTAGAATCATTATTAGAATGTAATAGGGCAATAAACATCTCACGTGTTTAAGTCCTAGTAGAATTCTTATTTATATGTAGTAGGGCATTAAACATCTAATGTGTTTAAGTCCTAGTAGGATTATTAGTTTCCTTTACCTTGCGGTCAAAAGATACCAATAATATTGTTGTTCCTTGCACACACTTTGAGATTTCTCCCACTTGTGAAAGGTACAATATCATATTATGAAAACAAACAACATGTGATTGATTGTTCAAACGATATGATAATGTCATAGATATCATAAGTATTTTTAGAACCATAACCTTTAATAAGGAATTGTGGATTATTATTCTATAGATAACATTTTGAAGCGACAGGAAGGCAACGTGTTATCTTATAAAATAAAATGCAATTTTCCTTTAAGCAATGGTTGTTCATATTCGAAAGTAATGGATTATTTCAAAGCTAGTTTGAAATGATATGGGTGACTAACAGAAATAAATCCGTAGCTCCCATTGAAATTGACAACATTACATGAATGATATTTCAGTAATAAAATGCAATTGCTCCCACTGGATTTGTCAACATTGTAAGTGTTACATTTCGAGAGAAAGCATATAGCATTTTATATACTTTCCTATTCTCTTCAAATGCCTACGAGTAGCATGTACTTAGGTATTGAGCGAGTATATGAAGTTCTACTTATGTAGACAATGGACTAGCCATTCTTTTATTCAATTAACTTGAATCTTTAGCATGCAATTCCTCCTTTATCGTCTACATAGCCCCAAGGGTAATTAGCACTTTAGGAATAATAAGAGTCCAAGAAGATTACCTAGCAAATATGCTAGTAATTCCTTTACTCTTTGCGGTTTAAACTCATACATCGTGACAAGTGCAGGATGTTATTTATTTTGGTAGCTCTAAACACAATGTTTCCAGTTACACAAAATATTCTATCTTTCAATTAACTCTAGACCACGAAAAGGGTAATGAAAGATCATATAAGAGTTTATCAATTTTGGAATCCTATCTTAGTTTGTCAACTAAGGAGAAAAGATAGGTATAAGTCTCACTCTTCTTACTAGGAAAAGAGACTAAGTTTGTCTTTCAAAGAAAAACAAATTTGTTTACGAATTATGTTGCAATAACACAATTAATCAGAACATAAAAAGTTCAATTCTAGTATTTTCGATAATTACATTCTTAAAAGAATTAACTACCCAATTAATTACTAATTAAGACTAAGATCCATCTTGCAACCCCACTTAATTACCATAGGTTTGACCAGTGTATAAAAAATAGGACAAGAGGTAAGCGACGAGCGTTAATTGCATAATGCAACTCTTAGATTTATGAGACTGTTTAAGGCATTAGTATCAAGTAATAATGTCAAAAGCATGTTTAGTTCTCATCTTATGCCTCGGGTTCAAGGTCTGACCAAGCTAACTCGAAATAAGTCGACCAAGTATGAACGTGTAAAAATAACGGAGGTCGACCGGTGAGAAATAATTACCATGGGTTGGAAAGGCCCTTAGGTCTGACCAGAGAAGTCAATCCAAGTGCACGTGTTCATAGTTGGATGGCATAGACTTAAAATTAACAAATAGGTATGCACATATAAATGTGGTAAAAGTCGTGTACAAAGAAGCATGCAAAACAACTTTGTAACACTAATTTTAAAACTTTTGGTAATGACAACGTAGTGATCATCATGGTTCACGGTAGCTCAATCGAACGCATTGGGAGGCAGAGGACCGTGTAAGCGTCAAGCATAACCTTAGACATCCTTTCGGTGTGATTGTGCGCACCTCTTTAAACCCCTTTTAGTTTGTTCTAGTGGGTGAGCCGTACATCCCAAGTGTCCATAGCGTCTAGTTTTAAATTCTTGAAAACGTGTTTCATATATTAGGTCACTTTATTTTACAAAACAATTTTCCACGAATCAAATAGCAGGTCACAATGAGCATGGTATTTAGGCGTGTAAATAAAGACCAATATTAATGTTATGGTTACGATATGTATTATTCCATATTGCATACAATTAGGTGTCAAAGCAAGTAATAATGCATATATAGGAATCACAAACATACAAGCATAAACATCAATATAAATAACCACATATTGTTCCGAGTTCTCTTGCGAGTCTTCCCCAAACGGAGAACCATAAGACCGTCACTAGGATGTAATACCTAGATCGCCCATACATCACTTAGAAAAGCAATTGAGTGGGTCTTGTGGCGGAAAACACATAAAGCATGGCAATCTCAATTAACAAGTAATTACGCATTATATGTATTTAAATCAATATGTAATTCTAATTATCACAATAATTCTAATTAACAATTAATTAACAATAATTATATGTAATACAAATTAACTTTTAATTCTAATTAGCAAGTAATTTTAATTTAACATGTAATTCTTAATTAACAATTTAATTTTAATTAACAAGGTAATTATAATTCACATGTAAATTAAATTCTAATTAACAAATTAATTCTAATTATCAATATAATTTTAATTTGTGTGTGACTAGTTATTATTTATTAAAAATTGACAAGTATTGCATGTAGTTGTCAAAATTAAAATAAAACAAAATAACTAAACTAGGTTTCATGCAGCCCTTTTAAAACATGTTTATTAATATCAGAAACGTGTAACCCATAATCACAAAAACGAGTTGACTCGTGATGCCACTGTTGGGATTTTAGAACCAGTTAACCATTAACCTCTACGAGTATGCAGCGGATAAGGATCTAGTTAATGCAATTATGTTAAGCACGTATTTAATAAACAAATAATTAATACAATATTAATTAATTAAAAGGGATAAAAGAAACCCTAACCTTGCTTGGCAATTGATCTCTATTAACGGAACAAGAAACCAATACGAAACCTTAAGTATCTAAAATAGATACCTCGAAGAGTATCACACACAAACCCGATAAACGATATCGTTCGATATAGAAGCTAGTCGAGAACGTAATTAATATCAATCACCATGTGACATAATACTTTAATACATCAAACTAGTTAACTCATGACATGCATGCAATCGGTTCGTGAATTCCAAAGAAACCAAGTTGTTGTTTTAACATATACCCGATATTGGTCCGATATCCTTTCCAGTTTGTTATCCGAGAAGAACAAAAACCAGAAAACCCCTTTATCACTTGATGTTGTTGCTATCGATCAAGAGGAACATGAATCAAGTAATCACTAAATGATTTAAACCTAAACACTTGAATCAAAAGAGATTGATGCAAGTTTAGGAATCAAAACAACCAAGAACCCTAGTCGATCATGTGAACTACACGACTGGAATATGAAGCTGAAAAAGAATCAGTTTATTGATGTGTTTTAGGGATGTGATATGTCGTACATTGTGAGGTGAATGAATTTACTTATATAGGGTCACAACTGTCCCATGTCTAGGTCACCTAGTCTTGGTCAACAAGTTACCAACCCAAGCAAACCCACATACCTTATGTCCGATCGTTTGGAGAACCAAGGCCCAAGGCAACTCACTAAACCAACTCACTTAACTAGCTAAACAGCCCATGGGTCGTAAGCTATGATCGGGTCAAGTAATATGCATATCGGGTAATGTTATTCAAGTATATATTAACGTTCGACACGTATACTCGTGTTTATCGTGTGTGCCCCCATCGGCTCACACACTTCTAGTCGTTTACGTGTGTTTTAAACTCCAACAATCCAACAGCTCCCACTTGGGAGTTGGAGTGTCGAATGGCACACAAAACTAACGACGGAAACGCCTAGCAAACGCTCTCACTCGCTTTTTAACTAAAAGTGTCTGAGAGAATAGTTTCGTAAAAGTTTCTCAGTAGCATGGTCATTCAATGTCTTGCTCTAATCATCCTTTGTTATAGATACCGTTAAACCATGGATTATGGATCTTAAATCATTCCATATAGTTTAACCATTTAGAATCTCGTTATAGAATTTAATTAGATATACCAAATGTAATCAAGTATCATCTTGCATTACCCTTTGGGTTCGGCCGAACAATTATCTTATTAAATCTGGAGAGGCGCCATGGTATCTTTCTGCACATATCAAGTGGAGTAACAAATCCTTTATTGACTACAAGTGTTGTGAATCTTGCTCACATCACTCCAAATATAGCTTTATAACTACCTTGTTCAGATAGCGTTTTGCGTATACTTACAAAGAATGATATCCACACATAACAGAACTTGCTTGTATCTCAAGTCTAAGGATGAAGATAACAAACCATTTTCAATATTTTACTTATGACAAGGATCAAAAAGTAAATGTTTGAAAGTTGGGGAATCCAATATGCATTTCTAGTGAATACATATGAGTTTGGCGGGAACAATCCGAATTCTCGTTAGAATTATAACCAACACTCACATTTGCCTTATCATAACAATATTCCCATATTATTAACTGACAATGGACATATTTAGAATAATAAAATTATTCAAGGATTAAACATGCAAATATAGGATAACAATTATTATATGAATGAATAACAAATACCAACTATCTTTATTCATCATAAAGTAAAAATTGTCTATCAATCCCAATTATCCAAATACTAAAACAGATATGCATGAAACTCATTTAGTAAGTTGAACCCTAATGTTTCCAACATTCTCAACCTTTCTTTAAAAGAAAAACTAAATAGTTATTTGATTAAGCTTTCCGAATACTTGTTTCAAATTTCACCTATAGTGAGTGATTTGAAATATAAGATGAGTGTCTTATCTCATATGCTCATACTATTGCAAGAATTATAGTATGGAGATGTCGTCATACCTTGCATGAGGTATTATAAATCAACGACATACTGACAGTCATCTTTACAGTTTCTAAAAGTGTAAAGTATTCTCATTCATTAATGTGTAATGCAACAATGCTCTATGTTGAGCATAACTAGTTAGCAGATTTTTCATAAATGATAAAATCCTACTACAACTAGTATTAATAATCCTCTAGCATCATTTGTACTTACACAACACTATGCTTTATAATTCGTAAACATTTATAAAAACAATAATCTAAACACTCTCAATTAGATATTGTTGTTGTCAGCTCATTTTGTTCTTGTACAAACGCAACAACTAGTCTTATACACAATATAATATATACATGATAAACCCTTAGTTTAAAAACACAAGGTTTCCATCCATGTAAATTATTCCAAGTGAAATATATCATTGAAGACTTGCTTGAATAATATATTGCATTTGTGTTAGACTTTATTTTCCACATTTGTTTATTCCAGATAAACATTTATTCCAAGGTTGTTTGTTTTATTCCCTAAATTCCAAGTGAAGTTTCATTTCAAGCTTAAGGATCAATATCTAGCTTAAATAGAATGATATCTTCAACATGTAAATTTTAAAGAAAAACACAATGCTCCCACTCAATGTCAAATGTACTCAAGAGTTATCTTAATTCAATTAGAATCATATTGTAATTAAATTCAAGATCTCAGCTCTTACATGCATGATTCAATCCAAAACCTGGATTGCTCAAATTTTTTTTATACTTCATAAAGATAATATAGATTCATAACCCTTTTGATTACACACCGTCCTCGCAAAAGGTAATCATAATGAAAGAGTTATAAAATCTTAATTGTCATATTCTTCATACAAATCACATGTATGACAATTAAATATCTTTGCATAATTAATGCATGTATTATATAAGAAAATTTAATCACAATCAATTGCTTAAGTATGATTAAAAAACTTCTTATTAAATGCCAAACATTAATACGTATACAATTTTGTCCTTGTGAGTCATTCTTCAAAAGAAACTCATTCCAACCTCATAGGTTAACTGTTAGGTGAAATAACAATCAATCACAAAACTTGATTTGCCTTTTAAGGACTGCATCTTATCATTCATAGTTCGAAAACATTTATCAGATTCAAGATATGATAATATATTTTAGTAGTTAGCTGATTTACTATAATATTCTAACTTTTATCCCTCAGCATTGACATAAAATATCACTCAAGTGATGAGCATCCTTTTGGATTTATGAATGAGAGTAATCATTATACTTCGGTCGACATTTACATGTTTAACCTTAGTATGACATTAATAAGTGCATTTTAGAAGGTTAAGTATTTTGTTCTCAAAAACTTTGAGATATGTATATACTCCCACTTACTTTTGTAAGTAGAGACAATTCTCTAAATAATAAGTATTTAAGCAACAATAAATTGTTCTTTATGGAGAACCACAAAATACACTTTAAGTTCTCATCTCAAGATTTGTTAATAAAATGCTTCATAAGATTTTAACAAATTTAGAACTTAAATCAAGACACAATGGAATTCCTTCCATCAACTCAAACTAGGGTTTATAGAAAAACTCTAAATTAGTATCACTCTTTAACCAAATGTTCTAGCAATAGTTTTGTGTTTCGTCAAGCTAGGAAGAACACCAAAACTACAATCTTCAAGCTAGGAAGTGTAGATAACTCAAAAATGAAAAAGGATTTAGGATTCAATTGGTTTGAGTGAAAAAACCTCAAATCCCTAATGAATTAGGGTTTTCAGTTATAGATCGTCTTGAATACCTTCTAGGTTTGAACTATATTGAGTGTATCCATGACACACGCAATTTCTAACCTTGATATGTTTTGGAGGTAGAGCAATTAAAGCTATCAAGAACCAAACTTTATGAATAAAGTTTGATCCAACACATTAGACATACCATAATGAAGTGGTATCCTATGAGTTATTAGAATTGTGAAACTGTATCAGAATTCTATAGATAACTTAATTCTCTTTGGACCAAATACTTGTCAATTTGGTCGGGCCAAATTGCATATAAAGTATTTATGAACCAAGTGCATGCAATAATGTATATTCATTGAACAATATAAGAACTTTATGTTCACGTGTTCACAATAAGACGAGCTGTTCAAGGATTATATGTTCATGTGTTAACAAGAAAACATAACATTTCAATTAATACATTATAAGTCTTTGAATAATTCAAAAGCCTTATGTTTACGTGTTAACGAGAAGACATAACACATTTACTATATATACTTTATGTTATAAGTCATTGATTAATTCAAGGACTTTATAATTATGTCTTAACATGTAAGCATAATTATACTAAAAAGTAATCATGAACGCAAACTCTTGAGTTCTATAGTAATTTCAAGTTAATTTTATACTTGTAATTATGATCATTATCATATAACCATAATTATGTTGACTAAACATATAGTCAAATGTTGAAGTATCTTTACACTATATTATGACATTTGAATGTAGTAGGGCAACAAACATCTAGCGTGTTTAAGTCCTAGTAGAATCATTATTAGAATGTAGTAGGGCATTAAAAATCTAACGTGTTTAAGTCCTAGTAGAATTCTTATTTACATGTAGTAGGGCATTAAACATCTAACGTGTTTAAGTCCTAGTAGAATTATTAGTTTCCTTTACCTTGCGGTCAAGAGATACCAATAATATTGTTGTTCCTTGCACACACGTTCAGATTTCTCCCACTTGTGAAAGGTACAACATCATATTATGAAAACAAACAACACGTGATTGATTGTTCAAACGATATGATCATGTCATAGATATCATAAGTAGTTTTAGAACCATAACCTTTAATAAGGAATTGTGGATTATTATTCTATAGATAACGTTTCAGGAAGTAACAGCAGGAAGGCAACGTGTTATTTTATAAAATGCAATTTTCCTTTAAGCAATGGTTGTTCATATTTGAAATTAATGGATTATTTCAAAGCTAGTTTGAAATGATATGGGTGACTAACAGGAAATAAATCCCGTAGCTCCCATTGAAATTGAAAACATTACATGAATGATATTTCAGTAATAAAATGCAACTGCTCCCACTAGATTTGTCAACATTGTAAGTGTTACATTTCCAGTAGAAAGCATATAGCAGTTTTATATACATTCCTATTCTCTTCAAATGCCTACGAGTATCATGTACTTAGGTATTGGGCAGAGTATATGAAGTTCTACTTCTGTAGACAATGGACTAGCCATTCTTTTATTCAATTAACTTGAATCTTTAGCATGCAATTCCTCCTTTATCGTCTACATAGCCCCAAGGGTAATTAGCACTTTAGGAATAATAAGAATCCAAAAGATTACCTAGCAAATATGCTAGTAATTCATTTACTCTTTGCGGTTTAAACTCATACATCGTGAGAAGTGCAGGATGTTATTTATTTTGGTAGCTCTAAACAAAATGTTTCCAGTTACACAAAATATTCTATCTTTTAATTAACTCTAGACCACGAAAACGGTAATGAAAGATCATATAATAGTTTATCAATTTTGGAATCCTATCTTAGTTTGTCAACTAAGGAGAAAAGATAGGTATAAGTCTCACTCTTCTTACTAGGAAAAGAGACTAAGTTTGTCTTTCAAAGAAAAACAAATTTGTTTACTAATTATGTTGCAATAACACAATTAATCGTAACATAAAAGTTCAATTCTAGTATTTTCGATAATTACATTCTTAAAAGAATTAACTACCCAATTAATTACTAATAATACTAAGATCCATCTTGCAACCCCATTTAATTACCATAGGTCCGACCGATGTATAAAAAATAGGACAAGAGGTAAGCGACGAGCGTTAATTGCATAATGCAACTCTTAGATTTATGAGACTGTTTAAGGCATTAGTACCAAGTAATAATGTCAAAAGCATGTTTAGTTCTCATCTTATGCCTCGGGTCCGAGGTCCGACGAGTTAACTCGATATAAGTCGACCAAGTATGAACGTGTAAAATAACCGAGGTCGACCGGTGAGAAATAATTACCATGGGTTGGAAAGGCCCTTAGGTCCGACCGCAGGAGTTAATCCAAGTGTGCGTGTCCATAGTTGGGTGGCATAGACTTAATATTAACAAATAGGTATGCACATATAAATGTGGTAAAAGTCGTGTACAAAGAAGCATGCAAAACAACTTTGTAACAATAATTTTAAAAACTTTGGTAATGACACTGTAGTGATCATCATGGTTCACGGTAGCTCCAATCGAACGCACAGGGAGGCAGAGGACCAGGTAAGTGCTGAAGCATAACCCAAGACATCCTTTCGGCGCGACTGTGCTCACCTCTTTAAACCCCCTTTTTAGTTTGTTCTAGTGGGTGAGCCGTACATCCCAAGTGTCCATAGCGTCTAGTTTTTAAATTCTTGAAAACGTGTTCCATATATTAGGTTACTTTATTTTACAAAAACAATTTTCCACGAAACAAATAGCAGGTCACAATGAGCATGGTATTTTGGTGTGTGAATAAAGACCAATATTAATGTTATGGTTACGATATGTATTATTCCATATTGCATACAATTAGGTGTCAAAACAAGTAATAATGCATATATAGTAATCACAAACATACAAGCATAAACATCAATATAAATAACCACATATTGTTCCGAGTTCTCTTGCGAGTCTTCCCCAAACGGATAACCATAAGACCGTCACTAGGATGTAATACCTAGATCGCCCCATACATCACTTAGAAAAGCAATTGAGTGGGTCTTGTGGCCGGAAAAACACATAAAGCATGGCAATCTCAATTAACAAGTAATTACGCATTATATGTATTTAAATCAATATGTAATTCTAATAATCACAATAATTCTAATTAACAATTAATTAACAATAATTATATGTAATACAAATTAACTTTTAATTCTAATTAGCAAGTAATTTTAATTTAACATGTAATTCTTAATTAACAATTTAATTTTAATTAACAAGGTAATTATAATTCACATGTAAATTAAATTCTAATTAACAAATTAATTCTAATTATCAATATAATTTAAATTTGTGTGTGACTAGTTATTATTTATTAAAAATTGACAAGTATTGCATGTAGTTGTCAAAATAAAATAAAACACAATAACTAAACTAGGTTTCATGCAGCCCTTTTAAAACATGTTTATTAATATCAGAAACGTGTAACCCATAATCACAAAACAAGTTGACTCGTGATGCCACTGTTGGGATTTTAGAACCAGTTAACCATTAACCTCACGAGTACGCAGCGGATAAGGATCTAGTTAATGCAATTATGTTAAGCACGATTTAATAAACAAATAATTAATACAATATTAATTAATTAAAAGAGATAAAGAAACCCTAACCTTGCTTGGCAATTGATCTCTATTAACGGAACAAGAAACCAATACGAAACCTTAAGTATCTAAAATAGATACCTCGAAGAGTATCACACACAAACCCGATAACGTATACGTTCGATATAGAAGCTAGTCGAGAACGTAATTAATATCAATCACCATGTGACATAATACTTTAATACATCAAACTAGTAAACTCATGACATGCATGCAATCAGTTCGTGAATTCCAAACAGCCAAGTTGCTGTTTTAACATATACCCGATATCGGTCCGATATCCTTTCCGGTTGTTATCCGAGAAGAACAAAACCAGAAAACCCTTTATCACTTGATGTTGCTGCTATCGATCAAGAGGAACATGAATCAAGTAATCACTAAATGATTTAAACCTAAACACTTGAATCAAAAGAGATTGATGCAAGTTTAGGAATCAAAACAACCAAGAACCCTAGTCGATCATGTGAACTACTCGACTGGAATATGAAGCTGAAAAAGAATCAGTTTAGTGATGTGTTTTAGGGATGTGATATGTCGTACACTGTGAGGTGAATGAATTTACTTATATAGGGTCACAACTGTCCCATGTCTAGGTCACCTAGTCTTGGTCAACAAGTTACCAACCCAAGCAAACCCACATACCTTATGTCCGATCGTTTGGAGAACCAAGGCCCAAGGCAACTCACTAAACCAACCCATTTAACTAGCTAAACAGCCCATGGGTCGTAAGCTATGATCGGGTCAAGTAATATGCATATCGGGTAATGTTATTCAAGTATATATTAACGTTCGACACGTATACTCGTGTTTATCGTGTGTGCCCCATCGGCTCACACACTTCTAGTCGTTACGTGTGTTTTAAACTCCCACAATCCAACACCCGGAAACACCTTTTAACATCACACCACCAGTCCCTTGCTCACTAGACCAAACAACACTTTTCCGGTCGACGTTTTTTGTCTAGTCCCTACGACAAGTCGTAGGGATAATAAAATCCATACGACATGTCGTAGGCATTCACTTGTCGAGAATGCCCCGTCGGCGATCACTGTGCCGACGACATTCCCCTAAGACAAGGTGGCGCCCACACCCTTTTTGGTCAATGGTTTTGTAATTTCGGCTATATACAAAACATGTTAAACGGATGAGTCGAGATGCTATGGACATACATGACATGTTAAACGGATGAGTTGAGATGTTATGGATATACATGACATGTTAAACGGATGAGTCGATATGGTATGGACATACATGACATGTTCAACGAATGAGTCGAGATGTTATGGATATGTCCTTTGTCATGTTATGGATATGCATGACATGCTAAACGATGAGTCAAGATGTTATGGATATGCATGACATGTGATCTATGCTAAACCAGTCAAGTCTAATCACACAAGCTAGCCACTTGTAAATGGCTAACCGTAATAGACTTAAAACTGCTTAAAACACAAATACAATGAAGATCAGAGAATATAATGAATTCCCGGGTCGTTATGTCCCACGGAGACTCAATGGTGTGTCAAAACAAACTCAGATGATAGAGTGATCACTAAGGATAGTGATCAGTAAAGGTTTTGATTGAGAAATTACACTACTGATTGATTGGAATGGAATAGGATACGAATCGGAAAGCACAACAATCGATAAAAGAAACGTAAATACGTGACGTTTAAAAACTACGCAAACGTACCAAATACAAAGTAAAATCTAAGAAATAAAAGACCTAAAAAATATGAAAATGACATTTTGAAATCCTAAATATAAAAGAAATTTATTAGAAAAGAAAATTATTTTAACACTATTTAATTAATTATTTTAATTAAAAACTATTTTAACTATTTAATAAATACTCTAAAATAGAAGAAAATACAAAATAAGGCTAGAAAAATAAACTTATGATTCAGAAAATCTAAAATACTATAAAACTTATTTTAAAATTAAAAATATATTTTCACACTTTTTATCTAATTATTACTAATTAATTAATATTTAAAATTCACTTAAATACTAGAAAATATAAAATAAACTTGGAAAAATAAAATTTTAACTTGGAAAAATCTAAAATATGATAACACTAATTTTAAAACTGAAAAGATATTTTTTATGCTTTTTAATTATTTATTACTAACTAATTACTATTTCTAACTATTTAAAATTATAATAAATACTAAAAAGATTAGGAAAATTATGAAACTTTTTCTAAAAATACTATATGATGACAGAAAACTAAGAAATATAGAAAAACAAGATTTGCTTATTAATAAGCTAAAAAGAAAAATCAAAAAGCTAGGAAATATTAAATAAACACTATCACTGATTTTAACTTGATATTTTTCGGATTTTCTTTTGAAAACTACTTTACTACCGATATTATGAAACTTTAATAAACACAAAATTATAAAACTACAGATAAGTCGTTTGATGAGCTTATTACCCCAACAATTATGCTTATGAGCTTATTTGGTGAAATAAGCTCAAACAAGCTAACCAACCTGAAACAAAAGCTTA
Organism: Chrysanthemum lavandulifolium; assembly: GCA_022545495.1. NCBI lineage: Eukaryota > Viridiplantae > Streptophyta > Magnoliopsida > Asterales > Asteraceae > Chrysanthemum > Chrysanthemum lavandulifolium. The sequence continues at coordinate 297,924,733 of CM040240.1, forward strand.
AAATAGATGCAAACAAGCTAGATGAACGAAATGAGGCTAAAAGAGACAGATAAGCACACTGATAAGCTAGAAACAAGCAATAAGCACTTGGCTTAAACTCAGAAATGGGACAAGATTAGGGCTTATTGCAGCCCTAGCAAACAAGCTAGAAAAGGAAAACTTAAGCTAAGGACTCAAAGATGACCAGTTGGCTTTCCAAAGAAACAAAGATCACCGATTCGAACAATAATTAAGCTTTGTGCAAGCTTTTGATGGAGCTTATGGCGGTGCATGTGGCACTCTTTTCGACAAGTACCCAAAAGAAGCTTGAAAATAAGCACTCAATCGCCTAGATGGCAGTGAACTAACATTTTCTAATTTAGTATAGCAACCGAACTTTGATAATCCAAAAGCTTATAGTTTGAATCTTACTAATAAACACAAGTAAAAGATCTATTTTATTCAAAATGACCCAAATGAAAATTTTGACTTTTTAAGAAGAACTAAAGGTTTGACCAAGATGAACTTTGATCTGATTTTAAGCACTGAATATGTTGTATTAAGGTTATATAAGACTGATTTGATCAACACTAACAACTTTCTAACACAAAATCATGATCCTGACTTTTTAAAATCCAACAGTGAGCACAAAAGATTTGATCCAAAGGATTTTTGACTTTGAGCTTATGAACACTGGTTTTCTTGGTTGATATGAGATATTAGGACTAAGTTAAACACAGAACAACCAAAAGCTATAACACAAACACTCTAAATCACAGATAAACAAGCTAATGCAAACACCCCTTATGATGACTGTTTTGAAGTTTTACAAAGCAAATCACAAATTTAGACCATGAACTTGATTTTAGACCTTATATAATCACTTTATAGGACTAATGAACCCTTAAACAACAACCATAACAATATCAAACTAAGAATTGACCAAGATGCCGTTTTAACTGTTAAAACTAACTTTTATAAACCGCAAAGTAAAAGAACTACCAACCGATTTTATGGCTTAAACACACTTAACTATATCTAATAAACAATAAGAAAGAAATTGAAGCTAATGAACAATTACAACGTTGAAATGCCAAAATGGTCAAAAAGCTTACAAATGGGTATCCAAGCGCAATCAGTAACCAATGATCAAGACCAATCCTAAAGGCTTACCACTAAGCCACTAACCCAAGGCCATCCAAAATTTACCCCGCTCCAAATTGTATACACCATTTCCAATCGATTTTGATTTTTCACTAATTAATTTGTATTTTGGGTGATTTTCGATTTTGCTTCTAAACCGAGTTTTAGTGTTTCTAAAAGCTTGAATGAGCTTTCGGGAGCTTATATGATCTATTTCAGTCCATACAAACACCTAACAACAACATTTGATAATTCATGAAATTTTTGAAATTTTAAAATGCATAAGCGGAATTAGAACTTGAAACTAGAATTTTATTACTGATAAGGAATAAAAGTACACTAAGAATACTTAAGAAAGTATTTGGAAGCTAAAACATACACTGGAAACTTGAAAAATGATTAAAACGACAATGGAAAACTAATTTTACACTAGATGATTTGATACAATGCATCTCAGCTCCACTTTATAGACTTTTATCACTCAATCTTGACCTCTGAATCTTTCCCACCATATCTGAGCCATTGGATCATTGAAATGCATCAAACCGCTCCACTTGTGTTTTGGCGCCAATTTCTTCAAAGGTGTTGAGCTATTAATGAGAGTTGGTTCCAATCAATTAAAGGTTTTGGTGTTTAGAGGAGGTGGAGGGACAAAGTATGGAGGGGGTTGAAAAGTTGGAAACCATCAATGGTTTTGGGGAATCAGAGGTTGTGAGGATGATGCACAGTGGAGGGCGGTATTTCCTTTGTTTGACTTTTGTTGACCGAGGGGTGGGTTAATATTAAACGGGGGTCGGGTCAAGGGTTTGGGCCAGCTGGGTAAGGATTGGATTTGGGCCTAGGGATTGTGTTTTGGACTTGGTATAATATAAGGGTCCGTTTGTTGTTTAGTTAAGCACAAGGACCAAACATGTAAATTATCCAAACCTCAAGGACTGAAAATGCAACTATTACAAACTTATCACAAGGACCAATTTTGACAAACTTTGATAGTATAAGGATCCTTTTTGCATAAATTCCATTTTAAAAGGTCCAAGGACTAATTTTGCAATTTTCCAAAGTTTAAGGACCTTTTATGCCATTTGACCAAAAACTCATTCAAGGACCAATTTTAACAACTTAGAATATTTCAGGGACCTTGAATGACAAAACTTCACATTTTTGAATTCCAGGGACTAGATTTGACAACTTTTAAAACTTGGGGACTAAAGCGCCAATTTTGCAAACTTGAATCATTTTTCATCGATTTTGATATTTTGCATTTAAAACACATAAAACACCGATTTGTGATATTTTGATCATTTTGATGTGTTTCGAGTGTTTTCGAGATGATTTTGATCTAGATAGTACAAAATGATGAGTATTTAGACACTCATCAATCCCCACATCGAGATATTGCTAGTCCCTAGCAATGATTTGAGAAAACTTAATGGATTTGAAAACTCTTTACCAAAAGCCATCACTCGGAGTAGCCAAATGTTTCAGTTCAAGTAAGAACTATGGTACATCGATAACCATCTCGATTTATTGGCAAATCATAAACCATATAACGGATTTGATGTGTCTTTACCGTGCCGTACCTTCCGGACTAGCCAACTCTTAGATAAATTATCAGAATTATCTTTGGTGAGCTGATTGTTAGAAACTCGAAGGCCTTTTAGGCTTATATTTGATGAAGAGGTTGTAAGTGAAATTTAGGAAGAGAGGAATACTTGTGAAAGGTATGGAATATTATTGATTGCTTAAGCTTTGCTTGATTTTCTTCATTACAAATGCATCACCACAACACCTATTTATACTACTCCATGGAATGTTCTAGAGATGAGATATTTCCATGGATATTCTACTACGATCTAGATACTTCCTACATCATCTTGATTATTCCTAATACATCATCATCCTTATCCTAGTTCTAGATATTTCTATAACATTTAGCAACAATATTCTAGACATATCTATGGATATTTTCTAGGATTATTCTTTGTCGTTCTAGAAGCTTCCATACCATTCTACGACTTTCTAGAAGCTTCCACTATATGGGCTCGGACTAAATCAAGTTTGCGATCCAACACCCCCTTTAAACTTGATTTACCGACTCAAGCATCATTCGTTGTCTTGAAAAATCTTCTCGTTGATCGGCTTGGTGAGGATATCTCGCAACTTGGTTTTCGGACCTCGTATGTATCACTTGGACATCTTTCCTTGCAATGCACTCTCGAATAAAGTGATAACAGTGTTGATATGCTTACTTCGATCATGGTATCTTGGATTTTAGCTAAGTCAATGGCGACTTGTTATCCACATAGATCTCATCGCATCTTCTTGTTCCATGTGTAGCTCCTTTAGCATACTTCTAAGCCAAATGCGTGACATACACATGATGTTGCAACACGCACTCCGCTCACAACTAGACAAAGTAACAATAGGTTGCTTCTTTGAAGACCATGTAAAACCATTGTTACCTAGGAAGAATATGAATCTGTTGTACTTCTTCCATCGCCTTTGTCTCCAAATTTCAACATCGTCGCTATATCCAACCGACTTGAAGTCTTCACTTGTTGAATAAAACATTCCGTAGTCTACGGTACCTTTGATATAACGGAGGATCCTCTTTGCAATCTCCAAATGCTTTGTCGTAGGCTCTTCCATGAAACGACTAATTAGACCAACCGCAAAGAGTATGTCGTGTCTTGTACATGTCAAATAGCGCAAACTTCCAACAAGACTCTTGAATTGAGTTGAGTCTACCGCTTCTCCTCCGTCATGCTTAGAAGGCTTTGCCTTATGTTCTATGGGGTGCCAACGGATTGCACTTATCCATGCCAAACTTCTTTAATATCTCCTTGGCATATCCTTCTTGACTTATGAAAATTCCATCATCCGTCTCGCTTCACCTCAATGCCAAGATAATAAGACATAAGTCCTATGTCCGCTATCTCGAACTCTTTCGTCATTGATTTCTTGAGCTCATCAATCATACTCGAGAGTTTCTGTAAAGATCAAATCATCCACGCACAAGCAGCATTTGAGCAAGATTCTTTCATTTGCAAATTTCACATAAAGTGCATATTCACTTAGACATTTAGTAAAACCATGTTCTTGGAAATACTTGTCAATTCTAGTATTCCAAGCACGTGGTGCTGCTTAGACCATATAAGGCTTTCTTCAACCTTAGCACTTTACCTTCTTGCCCTTTGGCAACATATCCCTCTGGTTGCTCCACATAAACTTCTTCTTCAAGAAGTCCATTCGAAATGCGACTTTACATCCATTTGGTGGATCTTCCACCTATATTGAGCAAAGAATAGCAATAATCATTCTAATAGTTTCTAAGCGAGCAACAGAGCAAATACCTCTTCGTAGTCGATACCATGCTTCGCTTGTAACCTTTGCCACAAGTCTTGCCTTGTACTTTTCCACTTCGCCTTTGGCGTTTTCTTGGTCTTGTATACCCACTTGACTCCAATAGCCTTTTGGCCTTTCGGAAGGGTCGTCAACTCCCACGTATCATTCTTCACTATTGACTTTATCTCCTCGTCCATGGCTTGTCTCCATTTCTTGCTTTTCATAGCCTCCTCAAAACTAAAGGTTCACAATCAACGATAAACAAGTAAGGGGTATTTCGCCGCCACCTCGTGAGAGCTCCGCAAACTTCTTGTCTTGGTTCTCCTTCACTTGAACTTGAAGGTGATTCTTGGGTTGGAGTTGGACTTTGAGGTTGTTGGACTTCTTCACTTGATTCACCCGTCTCTTCTTCATCACCATAGGAAGAAAGTCATACCTTTCATTTTCCTTGATGCTCCAATCCCATGTCTCTTCTTCATCGAACTCACGCTCTCTACTCACTACCACCTTCTTTGTGATTGGATTATAGAGCTTATAACCTTTCGAATGCTTGTCGCACCCAACAAACACATGCTTCTCACTTCTATCATCAAGCTTCAATCGCCTTTGGTGGGAACGTGGACATATGCTATGCTTCCGAATACCCTTAGGTGAGACGGTAGGCTTCATCCCATTCCATGCTTCTTGTGGAGTCTTGTTATCTAAACTCTTTGACGGACACGGTTCAATAGATATCTTGCACAATCAACCGCCTCGCCCAAAACTCCTTTGGCATCTTCTTACTTTTCAACATGCTTCGGACCATATTGAGAATGGTTCTATTCTTTCTCTCAACCACTCCATTTTGTTGTGGGGAGTAAGGAGAGTTAGAAATCTCCGGATCCCATTATCCTCACAAAATTTGTTAAATTCTTTGATAAAAATTCTCCACCTCTATCGGATCTCATTGATTTAATTTTTAAACCTTTCTTTTCAACCATAGTTTTAAATGTTTTAAAAGTTTCAAAAGCTTGGGATTTTTCTTTAGAAAATATACCCAAGTTTTCTTGAAAATCATCAATAAAGAGCATAAAGTAGAGATTCTTACTATAAGAGGGTGGAGTAATGGGACCACACAAATCCATGTGAATTAGATGTAAAGGCTCCTTAGCTCTTGATGTCGCTTCTTTCGAACGAACTCCTAGCATGCTTCCCAAGAAGGCATCCTTCACACGCTTGATTGGGATGATCAATTTGATCTAACCCTTTCACCATTCCCTTGAGGATAATAACTTTAAGTCACCAAAGTTTAAGTGCCCAGATCTCATGTGCCAAAGCCACGAATGATCCTTCAAACAACTCTTTAAGCACTTAGCTTCATCATGTTGAATGTTTAGAAGGAACATTCGGTTTTTGGTCATAGGCACTTTGCTATGAGCTTTCCTTCGATTCCTTATTGTAGCACTCACGATCCTTGAAATGAATATCGTAATTTTTCTCTAAAAGTTGTCCCACGCTTAAAATATTACTTTTAAGATTGGGTACATTGTATACGTCCAAATATATTGGTGACTTCCATCTTTAGCTCGGATAAGTATCTTACCTTTTCCTTTCACCGGTGCCTTTGATTCGTCTCCAAAGGTGACGTTACCTTTACTTTCTTCCATCTCCACGAACAAGTCTTCTTCACCGTCATATGGTTACTTGCGCCGAATCTATATGCCATGGCTCTATCCTCTCTTCTTGTTCGTCATGTCTTGCCATTAGCAAGGTAAGCTCATCTCCGCCTTCTACCTCCACAAGATTAGCTTTTTCTTCCACTTGTCTTGAGCTAGTACACTCATTGGCATAATGACCATATTTACGACAGTTGTAACATTGTGTTTGGGCTTACCTCCTCTTTGAGATTGAAAGCTTCTCCACGACCTCTTCGATATGAAGACCATTGGTTTTCATCTTCTTTGTTGACATCTTCTCTTCCTCTTCCTCGCCCTCGGCCTTGAAACCACCACGACCTCGAAAAGTACCGCCCTCGCCCTTGCTCCTTTCCATGTAGAAAGTTCTTTTTCTTTCTTTGAAAGAGACCTTTGAGTATAAAGCTTGCTCCAAGGGTTCTTTCCCCTTCTTTCTTCAACTTCTCTTCATGGGCTTGTAAAGATCCCATGAGTTGATCAATGGTCATTGAGTCTATGTCTTTGACTCCTCTATGGCCACGACAATGTAATCAAAGCTTGGGGCAAAAGAGCGAAGAATCTTTTCTATCACCTTGTGTCACTCAAGCTTTCACCATTTCTCTTCATTTCATTTGAAATGGTCAAGACACGAGTGAAATAATCCGAAATGGTTTCGGATTCCTCCATTTGGAGTTTTCGAACTCTCCTAAGAGTTTGAAGACGTACCTTTTCACCTTGTCGATTCCTTTGAAAGCATTTTGAAGGATCTCCACGCTTCTTGGAAGTGTTGCGTTTGCAACTTTCTCAAACATCGCATCATCAAGACATTGATAGATGAGTGTAAGAGCACTTTGATCCTTCTTTCTTGCTTTTGCAACTCCACCCTTTGGGCGGCATTCATGGAACTTTCGTCATCTACTTTCTCAACACCTTTCTACAATCTCCCATACATCATGTGAACCGAGTAACGCCTTCATTCGAATGCACCAACTACCATAGTTGTCTTTGGTAAGACGAGGATATTGGAACAAGTTCATCATGCTTGACATCGTGATCTTCTAGCTCGATACCAATTTGTTAGAAACTCAAGGCCTTTAGGCTTATATTTGATGAAGAGGTTGTAAGTGAAATTTAGGAAGAGAGAATACTTGTGAAAGGTATGGAATATTATTGATTGCTTAAGCTTTGCTTGATTTTCTTCATTACAAATGCATCACCACAACACCTATTTATACTACTCCATGGAATGTTCTAGAGATGAGATATTTCATGGATATTCTACTACGATCTAGATACTTCCTACATCATCTTGATTATTCCTAATACATCATCATCCTTATCCTAGTTCTAGATATTTCTATAACATTTAGCAACAATATTCTAGACATATCTATGGATATTTTCTAGGATTATTCTTTGTCGTTCTAGAAGCTTCCATACCATTCTACGACTTTCTAGAAGCTTCCACTATATGGGCTCGGACTAAATCAAGTTTGCGATCCAACACTGATTACCAATTATGGATTTTCCACCGCCTTTACCACAAGCCATAATCTTGCGGGCTAGCCAACTCTTCACTTTTAGGATATGGTGTGAATACCATACAATTTTGGGCAAATGCAAGTCGTAAACGGATTTGACATATCTTTACCAAGAGCCGTTTGCTCTGGATTAGCCAATCCTTTAGTTTATTAGACAAGGCGGATGATAACCAATTGATTAAGTGAAAACACTTACTCCAAAAAAAAAAATTTGGCCAAAACGGGGAATTGGGTAGATAATATATGAAATTGTGAGAATTCCCCACACTTAGAAATGAATATTGCCTCAATATTCAAAGTACCGCGGTTATGCGAAACAAAGAACGTAAAAGGGAAATACTACGGCCATTATTTAGAAAGAAGATTTTTTTTTTTTTTTTTTTTTTTTTTCACAAACTTATATATATACACAATAAGTGGGCAACCCCCACACGAGGGTGATAGAAAGAGGGTAAGAAGGCGAAATATGGGTGAAAACCCATATGGTGTGTGCTAAAGTTTTGATTTCGAGTCACTAGCTTGACTCGATCCCGCATTCATTGGTTCATGGGGAAAGTTTGAAGATCCGGACAACCACGGGGAATGTCCTCTCCAAAGTAATGCTTCACCGATGACCATTCACTTTAAAATTTGGACCATCGGGTTGAGATAACTCAACGGTACCATAAGGATAAACCTTAGCAATAGTAAATGGACCGGACCGGGGATTTGAGCTTTCCAGAAAATCTTCAATCTTGAGTTGAAAAGAAGGACTCGATCACCAACGTTGAAAACGCGGTTCTTGATTTTGAGTCATGAATCTTCTTTGTCTTTGCTTGTAGATCAAGGAGTTCTCGTAAGCTTGATCACGAAGTTCATTTAATTCATTCATTTGAACTTTTCTATGATCACCACCGTCAGATATCGAAATTTGCATGTTTTAAGGCCCAGTATGCCTTGTGCTCTAACTCAATCGGAAGATGACATGCCTTTCCGTACACTAGCTTGTATGGAGTACACCCGATGGGTGTTTTGTAAGCTGTACGGAAGGCCCAGAGTGCGTCATCAAGCTAGCCACTTGTGAATGGCTAACCGTAATAGACTTAAAACTACTTAAAACACAAATACAATGAAGATCAGAGAATAAAATGAATTCCCGGGTCGTTATGTCCCACGGAGACTCAATGGTGTGTCAAAACAAACTCAGATGATAGAGTGATCACTAAGGATAGTGATCAGTAAAGGTTTTGATTGAGAAATTACACTCTTGATTGATTGGAATGGAATAGGATACGAAGCTGAAAGCACAACAATCGGATAAAAGAACGTAAATACGACGTTTAAAAACTACGCAAACGTACCAAATACAAAGTAAAATCTAAGAAATAAAAGACCTAAAAAATATGAAAATGACATTTTTGAAATCCTAAAAATAAAAGAAATTTATTAGAAAAAGATAATTATTTTTAACACTATTTAGGTAATTATTATTAATTAAAAACTATTTTAACTATTTAATAAATACTCTAAAATAGAAGAAAATACAAAATAAGGCTAGAAAAATAAACTTATGATTCAGAAAAATCTAAAATACTATAAAACTTATTTTAAAATTAAAAATATATTTTTCACACTTTTTATCTAATTATTACTAATTAATTAATATTTAAAATTCACTTAAATACTAGAAAATATAAAATAAACTTGGAAAATAAAATTTTAACTTGGAAAAATCTAAAATATGATAACACTAATTTTAAAGCGAAAAGATATTTTTATGCTTTTAATTATTTATTACTAACTAATTACTATTTCTAACTATTTAAAATTATAATAAATACTAAAAAGATTAGGAAAATTATGAAACTTTTTCTAAAAATACTATATGATGACAGAAAACTAAGAAATATAGAAAAACAAGATTTGCTTATTAATAAGCTAAAAAGAAAAATCAAAAACTAGGAAATATTAAATAAACACTATCACTGATTTTAACTTGATATTTTTCTGGATTTTCTTTTTGAAAACTACTTTACTACTGATATTATGAAACTTTAATGAACACAAAAATTATACAAACTACAGATAAGCTGTTTGATGAGCTTATTACCCCAACAAGTTATGCTTATGAGCTTATTTGGTGAAATAAGCTCAAACAAGCTAACCAACTGAAACAAAAGCTTAAAATAGATGCAAACAAGCTAGATGAACTGAAATGAGGCTAAAAGAGACAGATAAGCACACTGATAAGCTAGAAACAAGCAATAAGCACTTGGCTTAAACTCAGAAATGGGACAAGATTAGGGCTTATTGCAGCCCTAGCAAACAAGCTAGAAAAGGAAAACTTAAGCTAAGGACTCAAAGATGACCAGGTTGGCTTTCCAAAGAAACAAAGATCACCAGATTCGAACAATAATTAAGCTTTGTGCAAGCTTTTGATGGAGCTTATGTAACTGGTGCACAGGGCACTCTTTTCAGACAAGTACCCAAAAGAAGCTTGAAAATAAGCACTCAATCAGCTAGACAGAAGTGAACTAACATTTTTCTAATTTAGTATAGCAACTGAACTTTGATAATCCAAAAGCTTATAAGTTGAATCTTACTAATAAACACACAGTAAAAAGATCTATTTTATTCAAAAATGACCCAAATGAAAATTTTGACTTTTTAAGAAGAACTAAAGGTTTGACCAAGATGAACTTTGATCGATTTTTAATTGAATATGTTGTATTAAGGTTATATAAGACCGATTTGATCAACACTAACAACTTTCTAACACAAAATCATGATCCGACTTTTTAAAATCCAACGGTGAGCACAAAAGATTTGATCCAAAGGATTTTGACTTTGAGCTTATGAACACTCGGTTTTCTTGGTTGATATGAGATATTAGGACTAAGTTAAACACGTAACAACCAAAAGCTATAACACAAACACTCTAAATCACGGATAAACAAGCTAATGCAAACACCCCTTATGATGACTGTTTTGAAGTTTTACAAAGCAAATCACAAATTTAGACCATGAACTTGATTTTAGACCTTATATAATCACTTTATAGGACTAATGAACCCTTAAACAACAACCATAACAATATCAAACTAAGAATTGACCAAGATGCCGTTTTAACTGTTAAAACTAACTTTTTATAAACTGCAAAGTAAAAAGAACTACCAACTGATTTTATGGCTTAAACACACTTAACTATATCTAATAAACAATAAGAAACAGAAATTGAAGCTAATGAACAATTACAACAGTGAAATGCCAAAATGGTCAAAAAGCTTACAAATGGGTATCCAACTGCAATCACAGAACCAATGATCAAGACCAATCCTAAAGGCTTACCACTAAGCCACTAACCCAAGGCCATCCAAAATTTACCCTGCTCCAGCTGTATACACCATTTCAACTCGATTTTTGATTTTTACTAATTAATTTGTATTTTTGGTGATTTTCTTATTTTGCTTCTAAACCGAGTTTTAGTGTTTCTAAAAGCTTGAATGAGCTTTCGGAGCTTATATGATCTATTTCAGGTCCATACAAACACCTATCAACAACATTTGATAATTCATGAAATTTTGAAATTTTAAAATGCATAATCGAATTAGAACTTGAAACTAGAATTTTATTACCGATAAGGAATAAAGTACACTAAGAATACTTAAGAAAGTATTTGGAAGCTAAAACATACATCGGAAACTTGAAAATGATTAAACGACAATGGAAAACTAATTTTACACTAGATGATTTGATACAATGCATCTCAGCTCCACTTTATAGACTTTTATCACTCAATCTTGACCTCTGAATCTTTCCCACCATATCTGAGCCATTGGATCATTGAAATGCATCAAAACCGTCCACTTGTGTTTTTGGCGCCAATTTCTTCAAAGCAGGTTTGAGCTATTAATGAGAGTTGGTTCCAATCAATTAAAGGTTTTGGTGTTTAGAGGAGGTGGAGGGGACAAAGTATGGAGAGGGGGGTTGAAAAAGTTGGAAAACCATCACTGGTTTTGGGGAATCAGAGGTTGTGAGGATGATGCACAGTGGAGGGCGGTATTTCCTTTGTTTGACTTTTGTTGACCGAGGGGTGGGTTAATATTAAACGGGGGTCGGGTCAAGGGTTTGGGCCAGCTGGGTAAGGATTGGATTTGGGCCTAGGGATTGTGTTTTGGACTTGGTATAATATAAGGGTCCGTTTGTTGTTTAGTTAAGCACAAGGACCAAACATGTAAATTATCCAAACCTCAAGGACTGAAAATGCCACTATTACAAACTTATCACAAGGACCAATTTTGACAAACTTTGATAGTACAAGGATCCTTTTTGCATAAATTCCATTTTAAAAGGTCCAAGGACTAATTTGCAATTTTCAAAGTTTAAGGACCTTTTATGCCATTTGACCAAAAACTCATTCAAGGACCAATTTTAACAACTTAGAATATTTCGGGGACCTTGAATGACAAAACTTCACATTTTGAATTCAGGGGACTAGATTTAAAAACTTTTAAAACTTGGGGACTAAAGCGCCAATTTTGCAAACTTGAATCATTCTTCATCCGATTTTGATATTTTTGCATTTAAAACACATAAAACACGATTTGTGATATTTTGATCATTTTGATGTGTTTCGAGTGTTTCGAGATGATTTTGCAGTCTAGATAGTACAAAAATGATGAGTATTTAGACACTCATCAACATGTTAAACGGATGAGTCGATATGGTATGGACATACATGACATGTTAAACGGATGAGTTGAGAAGCTATGGGTATAAATGACATGTTAAACGGATGAGTCGAGATGCTCTGGATGTACATGACATGTTAAACGGATGAGTCGATATGGTATGAACATACATGACATGTTAAACGGATGAGTCGAGATGCTATGGACATACATGAAATGTTAAACGGATGAGTTGAGATGCTATGGAAATACATGACATGTTAAACGGATGAGTCGAGATGCTCTGGATGTACATGACATGTTAAACGGATGAGTTGATATGGTATGGACATACAAAACATGTTAAACGGATGAGTCGAGATGCTATAGACATACATGACATGTTAAACGGATGAGTTGAGATGCTATGGATATACATGACATGTTAAACGGATGAGTCGATATGGTATGGACATACATGACATGTTCAACGAATGAGTCGAGATGTTATGGATATGTCCTTTGTCATGTTATGGATATGCATGACATGCTAAACGATGAGTCGAGATGTTATGGATATGCATGACATGTTAAACGGATGAGTCGATATGGTATGGATATACATGACATGTTAAACGGATGAGTTGAGAAGCTATGGGTATAAATGACATGTTAAACGGATGAGTCGAGATGCTCTGGATGTACATGACATGTTAAACGGATGAGTCGATATGGTATGAACATACATGACATGTTAAACGGATGAGTCGAGATGCTATGGACATACATGAAATGTTAAACGGATGAGTTGAGATGCTATGGATATACATGACATGTTAAACGAATGAGTCGAGATGCTCTGGATGTACATGACATGTTAAACGGATGAGTCGATATGGTATGGACATACATGACATGTGATGTTTAAACTTTTATCGATCTGTAATGTAATTTGTGCGCTTTAATATTAGACGCATTTCGACTTTGATGTTTAAACTTTTATCGATTTGTAATGTACTTCGTACGTTTTGATGTTTGAAATGTAAATTGTACGCACTAATATTAGAAGTATATCGACTTGTAATGTAAAATTTATTAGGGAAATATATGCCTACGACATGTCGTAGGGAAACAAAAGGCGGGGAAAATACCGCCAAAAGTGCTAATATATGCCTACGACATGTCGTAGGCATTTCATAAAATACAAAATATCGGTTTTCATTCCATGTCTCATTCTGAAAGTCGCCATATTTCTTGCAAATTTTAGTTCAACCCTTTTTTTCGTTTAGTGTATTTTCCCTACGAAATGGTGTCGTCGGGATAATCTCTATTTATCAATGAATATGAGAAAATTAGAAATAAGATCGATATAAAGATTTCAAATCAACCAATGAATATGAGAAAATTAGAAATAAGATCGATATAAAGAAAATACCAGAAAAAGCATATTTCTTAAAATCATCAAATTGGACGAGACCAAATCCTACATGACTTAAAAGGAATTCAAATTGATCCTCTGTTAACCACCCCGCATGTTTAGCGACCCTACGGGATAAGATTGTTGAGCTCAATACGTAATCAAATTCGATTTCTTGATCTTTTTCTGGAAGGTGTTATCTGTTATGGTGTATAAAAGTTACTTACACTGATGCACATTCCAATATAGTCTCGTTGCCCTACATCAGTCACATAAAATATCTGGTCTGCTTTTTCCGTATAAAGTGCATGCCTACGTATGCAAACAGTAGAGGTTTTTGAGCTTTTTCCCCAAAAAAATGTATTACTACTAGCCAATTGAAATATTTTTGAAAAATCGACATTTATAGCAAGTAAACTAACCACAAAGCTGTGAGATATACAAGAGGTAACTTTCGTCCTTCAATAAATACCGCCTCATCCCCATCACTGACCGTAGTCAAACCCGATTTCCTCCATAAATCTAGAGTCTTTTTAACGGGATCATGAAAGCTTTTACCCTGAATATGAACGGAATTAAACTCGAAAATAAGAGGTATATTCCTATTTTACATTTAATAGACATTCAAACAGCTTTACGTATTTAATATTTTATATAACATACGGTATAATACGATTATATTTGACAGACACTCAAACAGCAAGACCAACTGCATGTACCTTAATCTCCAGATGATTAACGTCCAGATGATCCCCATCATGGATTCTTTTTTAGACCACAACAACTCCAGAATACTCGAGCATAAGAGCTAACGCTTCTCCAATAAAAGTGGATCGTAAATGACCCATATGCATTTCCTTGGTTATATTTCGTGACAGAAAGTATATAATTGCTTTTTTCACAGATAGTTTTGATGCCCATGTCTATGCCATCCCTTAGCATCTTATGAATACTCTGCAAAAAAAGTGCCGATATTAAAGTAGACAAGAAATAAGGTCAGAATTGTCATGTGCGTTTTACAACAGTTTGAAGAGTAAATAAAATTACCTTAGCTATCCATTTCCTACATAACTTAAACTTTACAAAACCAGGACCACATACGACGCATCTTTCCATCATGTCTTCAGAATCCATAATATTATCCTTGACGGCCTATATATATAAAAAAGAAAAAGAAAAAGAGAGTAAACAAACCTACGCAGTATATTCAAAATCCATGATATTTCCACTGACAAAAAATATTACCAGTCCAGCATGTTTTGGTCCTTTATACTCAGTGTCCCTTAGTTGAGGCCAAATGTGCAAGACACTGGAGCTATTGCCAAATGAAAATGTTCTGGATTAGTACTCATCATTCAGAAAATAAACAAAGTAAAAGTGCACAAGTATGAGAAAGAACATATATAATTACCATAGGTAATCACCATTGTCGACATCTTTGGTGCAAGTAGAAATACTACAAGGATGATCACCGCCGAAAGTACGTTCCAGTGAGGCATTAAATACCTTTTCAATTTCTTCTTAAAGGCTCCATCTATTATCATCCTGCATGTATTACCATACAAAATCACTTGTTAAGTAGTTTTTATATATTAATTAGCTTCTGAATCACATGTTAATAAACCGACTTACATCAAAATCTGCCATGCTTGATGCTCCAGATTTTCTTCTTTCAAACAATAGGGATGGAGCCAGACGACTGGCGGATGAGTTTGAGGAGAAAGGGGTCGGAGGCAAGGAAGGGACTTTTGATTTTTCAAATGGCAGCTTCCATTTCACTGTCACTTTTAAGGAGCAATCCTTACCCTTAATATGACCAATGGAGCTGCGACCATCATGTGGCACAGGGAATTCATAACTGCTCGACAAAATAACCCCCGAGGTGTCATCATGTAGTTCTGCCTCAACTATGAGTGAGAATTGGGATGGTACAGCCAGCTCAGATCGTACCAGGTTTATTTTGCCATGCTCAAGATATGCAAAAGAATTGGTTTGAGAGAGAAGTACATAGAAATAACAGGGAGGATCTAGATAATCAATTTTTTTGCCATAATAAGCTACTATCCTTCAAGTAACTTTTGATTCCTTAGAAGGTGGAACAAATTCAACTTCCGGATGTGCTCATCGCATCCTTGTGTAACACCCCAACCCGACAAGGGTAAAGATATCACAATACGGTTTCATATCGAACTTTAAATAATATACAATAGCGGAAGCCTTTACAAAATAATCAAAAGATAACATAAATAACTAAACTTCAAAATAAATCTAAGATCTCTAAAGGTCAAGTCTTGCTCTTGTCTCTATTCTCAACCCGGATCGCCTATCCCATAAGCTCATCTTGAATGCTTAATACCGCCGCAGAAAAGAAAATGCGGTGAGCTTACAAAGCCCAGTGAGAAGATATAACGAAACAAAAGCTAAACAAAACAAATATACAAATAACGAAATCAAAATGAAATGATGATGAGGGATCTTTTAGGATTATCGGAAGCACAAATATACGTAAATCCAAACAACCACATAACAATTTAAACATCTCATAGCACATTAATGACACAAACACAAACACATCGAACAACCAAACACTTAACATATCAAGAATAACAGATTACTTATAAGCCAAACGAAGAGTCTAATGACTAACGGAAACAATTACAACAAATAAACATGGCATTCATACAAATCAATTAATCTACATTTAACACACTTAATTCGATATTGCAAGCAAATGAAATAGCAATCAAATCATGGCGGACCAAATCATAAGCAGATAGATATCCTAACGTATAGGTAAAGTTCACAACAATAATCGAACAAATTATGCATACTAAACTTACAAAATACCCACTTTCACACTAGCACATTCATCTCACGGATCAACGAATTCACATAACGATAAACTAACATAATATCGATGACGACATGCGAATCATGTTTCAACATAATAATCATATCCTAGCATAGCGCATTTATAGTCTCATAAACATACAAAAGCATAACCACATATAATAGCATATAATAAGCCGAGCACATAATTATTAACACTTGAACATACCGAAACATAATCGAATACTTAACATAGAAATAACAGATAAAGATCTAGTTAACTACCACGAGCCCGTAACATATCATATCAAAACATCATAACTATATAGAAACAATCTCAAAATAAGTCGGAGTAGCTAGCTCCCGAGTTTTATGAAGACGCGCGTATTGCACACGACATCATTCACCTAGATAAATCATATCGGATAACGGATCGGATCTAGGATGCATCCATACGCCCCACAAACATATATTGGTCATATAATATAACTTGAGCTCATACTAAATACGAGATAAGGGACGTGGCGAACTTCACTCTCATCGCCTAGAGTCATGTCGAGGTGCATCATCGACACGGACATGGAACCCCATGACTAGTTAATATTTGGCTCGGGTGTCAAACTAACTTAGGTCAAACAAAATTTCAATTATGACACAGGTCTTAATCAAACACAAGGTTCAACAAATAACATATCAGATAACTCATATCATAAGGTTCATATTCAAATATAACAAGGTTCAACAACTATGCATATCAAAGTCTTCCTAACATAAAGTTCAAATCAGATATCGCATGGTTCAATAAAACATAAGTTTAGATAAGCAACAGGTCAAACAATCAGGAAAGGGTTCATAGCAATGGCATCGGAAACCCTAATAAGTAAAATAGGAAAGCTAACGAAAAGAACATCATAAGGAACCTTTACTGAAAAGGTCAGAATATCTGTACCTTAAAGCAAATGAGAGGAAAGCAAACGAATGTAGGAATACGAAGATGTAACGTCGCGTCTCCTTCAACGAATCTACACGGATTATGATTTATTTAATACTTATTAGCATCATTAATGTTATAACGGATTCATCGCATTAATACTTTTAGAGTTGTCGAATATTCTCATTTTTAGTGATGACGAATTCCAACATTTTAGAGTATTAATCATTAATTAGCCAAACTTAGGGGTTGCAAATGACAAACGGTAACTTAAGGGTTTAATATGATAATTATCTTATTTGAGGACTTATATGATCATTTTTCAAAGTATAGGGTTTACAAATGTCAAGAACGGATTTTAGGACTCTCTTTCAAAATAGTTTACACAAGCCATTATAACTTACATGATTAACCAAAACTCACACGTAACATTGTTCGAATGCAACTTAATGAGACCATGCATATTCTAATTTAATTTATTATAACTCACGCATGTTCACGACACCCTTAGTACTAGCTCATTTACTCTTAATCAATGGTTACTAACGACTCCGAGACTTACCATTCTCACATGAAATAACGAATTTGCACACTTAGCTTTTAACCCTAATCAATTTCCTATTTAGGTTCCAAGATTTCCCATACTTTTAATATCATTTAATACGCATTTAATTCACATGTTACCTCTTTTAATGACTTCCACCTTGACCTAGAACGATATGAAAAACAAACCAAGTTATCTCAAAACTCATGAATGCCTCTACACAATCAACTCACACTTGTCGAACCCATAATTACTCAGAATTACATATTACACCTTTAACATCTTTAATTTCACGATCTAACCTTATATTATCAGATTTTACCATTTTAGCCCAAAGGTTTTAGAATTTACAAAACATACCCTTTTAATTTAATAACAATTCGAATGGCCCTCTAAATATCCAAAATTTCACGTTTAACCCTCATACTTATTTTATACGTTTAGTACCTTTATTTTACTGTTTATAGAAATAACCTTTAAGTTTCATAATTTACAAAACCAACCCAAAACTTTTATTTAAAACCGATTTGATGCATAATTCAAGTACAAACCCTAAACCTAGGTTTAACCCATCATTAGTTCATCATTACTACTGCATTAATTACCCTTAATTATAACAAGCAAACCCTAATTCTTATAAACCCTAATCGTCCCTTTTATTTTCTTTCCTTTTCATATGCGATCGAACAAAACAAACCCTTAACAAATCACACAAGCTTCAATTCATGAACATGTATTTTATTCAGGTCGTATAACATATAAGAGCTTCCAGAAAATTCAGATCATGGCCCCAAAAATTATTATATGCTCGTTCTCTAGTTTATACGCTTTTAGGGTTTTAATTTAAAACAATTCCATACGACTTGTTAAATATGCATGAATAATTTTTACAGGTTCTATATGATTTGTAGGGCTGAAAATAATATTGGAAACATACCCTTGATGAGAATCGAACGCTAGAACAAAAGAAACCAAAACTCTATTCGGCGAAACCCTAATCGACCAAGAAAAATCACCACGATTGATCCAGCACCTTAGAACCTCGAACCAGATTTTTAACACCTTCTTTACCTTCAAACTCGTCCAAGAAAAATAGCTCTAAGCCTTGAAAAACGAATGTCGAATTATTTAGGGTTTTAGAGTCGGTTTTAGTATAATCGGTTATTAGGGATTAGAATAAACCGTATAATGTGTATATATATGATTTACTAATTTTCTTGTGGGCTTAATATTATAATGGACTTATAATAAATGGGATCTTAATTTATAAATTTGTATTGGGCTTTTATTAATTTTATTCCTTTATAAAACTTAATAAATACATTCGGCTATTTATAAAACACAAAACTGATTTTATAAAATTATAAACTATAAAAATAATCTTTACAAAGTCTTTAAAATTTATTTGGATCATATGTGATATTTCTTATTAATTTTCTCGAATTTACATAGCTTGTTTGGTATTCTTTAAATTAATTATTCATACTTTTGATCATAGGGTATTTTGGTCTTTTGTGAATTTTAGAAATTGTGTTTTACAATTTCTTCCCTCTAAAATAAAATTTCGTCCTCGAAATTGAACAAGACGAACAAGACGGCAACAAATGTGGATTTGAACTTCAAGGATAAATGATAACGCTAATCATATACTTATTAAAGTATTAGCAGTAAAAGATGAGATGCAGAAAATCAAAAACACACTCTAACTTATTCAGGTATCTAATGATGAAAACCATCATATGCATAGACGGGACGAATCCTAACGGTCTTACTAATCGCAGAAGTACGTGGAGACATACAAATCTAAGGCAGACATAACAATCTATAGGTTCGTACAGATCATAACAACTTCGGATTCCAAGCGTACAAAACTTATACATAACAGATATCGACAAAAATCTCACAATTAGGTACGGAATTTCAAACGAACATGAGAAGTGCCAAATAACAGATACCAGTCAAAATTCATTCACACATCAGCCACAGGCATTTCCCGGACGTCGTATACCTTCAATAAGTTCAGATTATATGATCTCGGTATTATTACGTTGATCAGGCGTCATAATACTTGCATCACATAACAAGTTCTTATTGTCACTATATTCGGTCTCGGGTCATGACAAAAACACATATCTAATATCATAGCAAAACATACCATATCTGAGATAACAGATGATAGCAAGTAACATACTATAACAAACGGATCCACATGAGTATACTATCATGATAGTCATACTTCATTCAAGCGGTAATTAAACAACATCACTAAGAAAATAAATAGCGAGATTTAAACTTATGAGGACTAACGGAAACTTAACGAATCTAGCGTAAAGAAACAACAGACAGGACTATACTTTTAAAATTTTGTTTTATTTCCATTTATCAAACAAAATTTGCAAAATCGTCATAAGATGAACTCCCAAAATAAAACTTAATAATCCAAGATTCAATCATCTAAATGAAACAAAAGGACCTAACTCAAAATCCAATGTCGAAATTTCTCATAACGAGGGCAACTAATCAAGCGCAAATTCCTATCCTTGTGTCGGATTAAACCTACTAGTAGTCAGAGACTCCAAATCCGAGTCCACCTCGTATTCTTCCTCATCTTCTTCTTCTTCCTCTTCTTCCTCACTTATCCATCCGTCTTATTTCCTTGGCATGCGGTAATAAGCGGCTAGCAAAGTCTCTTCTCCGATTCCTCTCTTCCTCTTCCAAGACACGGTCCACGAAAGCATACAAATCGCGACTCTTAGTCCAACCCACTCCTCCATCTTCAACGAACTTTGGACATCTATCATGATACTTAGTGGTGAAACCTTGGTTGTCAACAACTTTAGTTTCGTACTCCTCTACTACTTTTCCGCTCACGCCTTTAAGGTCGACTTCTCCTCAATTGTGCATGGCCACATACTAGCCGGAACTCGTATCCTCTTGTTGGTTCGCTTCACTCTACCAAACCTCGTGCGCCTTTAGCAATAACAACGGCCCACCTCGTCTTCTCCTTAGGTTGTCTAGCTGGTCCTTGATTGCTCCTATCAGGTGAACTAGAACGACGAGGGATCACCATCTAAAAGAACAACCAACTATTAGCAAAGTCTAAGTACGATAGTGGACGCAAAGAAAGTATGCAGAAGGGAAATCCTAAATCTACCCAATCCTCACAGGTCATAGCCTAAGCTCTAAGGGTCCTAAAACCTAGAGCTCTGATACCATAAATTGTAACACCCCGACCCGACAAGGGTAAAGATATCACAATACGGTTTCATATCAGAACTTTAAATACTATACAAAAGCGGAAGCCTTTACAAAACTTACAAAAGATAATATAAATAACTTAATATTCAAAATAAATCTAAGATCCCTAAGGTCAAATCTTGCTCTTGTCTCTACTCTCAACCCGGATCGCCTATCCCATAAGCTCATCTTGAATGCTTAATACCGCCGCAGAAAAGAAAATGCGGTGAGCTTACAAAGCCCAGTGAGAATGATATAACGAAACAAAAACTAAACAAAACAAATATACAAATAACGAAATCAAAATGAAATGATGATGAGGATCTTTTAGGATTATGCGGAAGCACAAATATACGTAAATCCAAACAACCACATAACAATTTAAACATCTCATAGCACATTAATGACACAAACACAAACACATCGAACAACCAAACACTTAACATATCAAGAATAACAGATTACTTATAAGCCAAACGAAGAGTCTAATGACTAACGGAAACAATTACAAACAAATAAACATGGCATTCATACAAATCAATTAATCTACATTTAACACACTTAATTCGATATTGCAAAGCAATGAAATAGCAATCAAATCATGGCGACCAAATCATAAGCAGATAGATATCCTAACGTATAGGTAAAGTTCACAACAATAATCGAACAAATTATGCATACTAAACTTACAAAATACCCACTTTCACACTAGCACATTCATCTCACGGATCAACGAATTCACATAACGATAAACTAACATAATATCGATGACAAAGACATGCGAATCATGTTTCAACATAATAATCATATCCTAGCATAGCGACGATAGTCTCATAAACATACAAAAGCATAACCACATATAATAGCATATAATAAGCCGAGCACATAATTATTAACACTTGAACATACCGAAACATAATCGAATACTTAACATAGAAATAACGAGATAAAGATCTAGTTAACTACCACGAGCCCGAACATATCATATCAAAACATCATAACAATATAGAAACAATCTCAAAATAAGTCGGAGTAGCTAGCTCCCGAGTTTTATGAAGACGCGATTGCACACGACATCATTCACCTAGATAAATCATATCGGATAACGGATCGGATCTAGGATGCATCCATACGCCCACAAACATATATTGGTCATAAAATATAACTTGAGCTCATACTAAATAACGATAAGGGACGTGGCGAACTTCACTCTCATCGCCTAGAGTCATGTCGAGGTGCATCATCGACACGGACATGGAACCCCATGACTAGTTAATATTTGGCTCGGTGTCAAACTAACTTAGGTCAAACAAAATTTCAATTATGACACGGTCTTAATCAAACACAAGGTTCAAAGAATAACATATCGATAACTCATATCATAAGGTTCATATTCAAATATAACAAGGTTCAACAACTATGCATATCAAAGTCTTCCTAACATAAAGTTCAAATCGATATCGCATGGTTCAATAAAACATAAGTTTAGATAAGCAACAGGTCAAACAATCGTGAAAGGGTTCATAGCAATGGCATCGGAAACCCTAATAAGTAAAATAGGAAAGCTAACGAAAAGAACATCATAAGGAACCTTTACTGAAAAGGTCAGAATATCTGTACCTTAAAGCAAATGAGAGGAAAGCAAACGAATGTAGGAATACGAAGATGTAACGTCGCGTCTCCTTCAACGAATCTACACGGATTATGATTTATTTAATACTTATTAGCATCATTAATGTTATAACGGATTCATCGCATTAATACTTTTAGAGTTGTCAGAATATTCTCATTTTTAGTGATGACGAATTCCAACATTTTAGAGTATTAATCATTAATTAGCCAAACTTAGGGGTTGCAAATGACAAACGGTAACTTAAGGGTTTAATATGATAATTATCTTATTTGAGGACTTATATGATCATTTTTCAAAGTATAGGGTTTACAAATGTCAAGAACGGATTTTAGGACTCTCTTTCAAAATAGTTTACACAAGCCTTTATAACTTACATGATTAACCAAAACTCACACGTAACATTGTTCGAATGCAACTTAATGAGACCATGCATATTCTAATTTAATTTATTATAACTCACGCATGTTCACGACACACTTAGTACTAGCTCATTTACTCTTAATCAATGGTTACTAACGACTCGAGACTTACCATTCTCACATGAAATAACGAATTTGCACACTTAGCTTTTAACCCTAATCAATTTCCTATTTAGGTTCCAAGATTTCCCATACTTTTAATATCATTTAATACGCATTTAATTCACATGTTACCTCTTTTAATGACTTCCACCTTGACCTAGAACGATATGAAAAACAAACGAAGTTATCTCAAAACTCATGAATGCCTCTACACAATCAACTCACACTTGTCGAACCCATAATTACTCATAATTACATATTACACCTTTAACATCTTTAATTTCACGATCTAACCTTATATTATCAGATTTTACCATTTTAGCCCAAAGGTTTTAGAATTTACAAAACATACCCTTTTAATTTAATAACAATTCGAATGGCCCTCTAAATATCCAAAATTACACGTTTAACCCTCATACTTATTTTATACGTTTAGTACCTTTATTTTACTATTTACAGAAATAACCTTTAAGTTTCATAATTTACAAAACCAACCCAAAACTTTTATTTAAAACCGAATTATGCATAATTCAAGTACAAACCCTAAACCTAGGTTTAACCCATCATTAATTCATCATTACTACTGCATTAATTACCCTTAGTTATAACAATCAAACCCTAATTCTTATAAACCCTAATCGTCCCTTTTATTTTCTTTCCTTTTTCATATGCGATCGAACAAAACAAACCCTTAACAAATCACACAAGCTTCGAATTCATGAACATGTATTTTATTCAGGTCGTATAACATATAAGAGCTTCCAGAAAAATCAGATCATGGCCCCAAAAATTATTATATGCTCGTTCTCTAGTTTATACGCTTTTAGGGTTTTAATTTAAAACAATTCCATACGACTTGTTAAATATGCATGAATAATTTTTACAGGTTCTATATGATTTTTAGGACTGAAAATAATATTGGAAACATACCCTTGATGAGAATCGAACGCTAGAACAAAAGAAACCAAAACTCTATTCGGCGAAACCCTAATCGACCAAGAAAAATCACCACGATCGATCCAGCACCTTAGAACCTCGAACCAGATTTTTAACACCTTCTTTACCTTCAAACTCGTCCAAGAAAAATAGCTCTAAGCCTTGAAAACGAATGTCGAATTATTTAGGGTTTTAGAGTCGGTTTTAGTATAATCGGTTATTAGGGATTAGAATAAACCGTATAATGTGTTTATATATGATTTACTAATTTTCTTGTGGGCTTAATATTATAATGGACTTAAAATAAATGGGATCTTAATTTATAAATTTGTATTGGGCTTTTATTAATTTTATTCCTTTATAAAACTTAATAAATACATTCGACTATTTATAAAACACAAACCGATTTTATAAAATTATAAACTATAAAAATAATCTTTACAAAGTCTTTAAAATTTATTTGGATCATATGTGATATTTCTTAATAATTTTCGAATTTACATAGCTTATTTGGTATTCTTTAAATTAATTATTCATACTTTTTGATCATAGGGTATTTTGGTCTTTTGTGAATTTTAGAAATTCAGGTTTTACAATTCACAAGGGTGCCGATTAGTAAAAGCCAAATAACATACTTGCAGTTTAAAACATCCCTAGAGCTGGAATATCCGAGATTACTTAGGAGCACAATAGAGTGAGCATCCAGCTTTTCACGGTTCACCTGTTACTCCATAATCAACTCCTTCAACTACGCCTTCAAGATTGTAAGTCTTATGACTTCATTGTGCTTTGTTGTTCAACTACTAACAACGAGTCTTGTCTTACTGCTGTAATGCACAGACCTAACAATGTATGAGTTCATCTGTCTTATCACTAATCTTAATCGTACTATCCATTCCAGCAACATGAACAGCAAACTAAATAAGAACCAAACAAAACTATGAACTTTTGAATATATGCCAAATATAAGAAACACTGACCCAATATATCATAATACCTACTTGCCATTACCCTTTCCCACGCTTCACATATCACATCATGTAGATATTGCACTCACTAGCTTCACATATAGATTATGTTGCACTCACTAGCTTCACATATAGATTATATTGCACTCACTAGCTTCACATATCACATAAGCACTTTCTAGAACTGATTGCTCAACACCTCTTAGCAGCAAACACTTTCAGAACCAGCAGGCTCTACACATTTAGAGTTTCTTATCATGTAAATATTGCAAACACTTTGTAGACGCTTATGTGACGACAGTAAACACAACTGCTACATTGTACTCATGGACGGTTGGTTTAAATAGCCTATTTAAGCTGTAAACAAGAACACTAAGGGACTAAAGGGGTGTTTGGTTTAGCTTATTTTCTAAATGAGACTAATTATCTACACGCACAATTTTACTAAACATTGTCTACCAGTAACTTTAGACGATAAAAAAAAAAAGTTATCAGCCAATGATTCTCTTTATCCAATGAGCGAAAAGTCATTTTTACTCGAATCAAAATCTGTCAAACACTCATAACAATGACTTATCACACTTATCACAATCGATTAATTATACTATCCGCCAAACACTCAAAACACACTTATCACAACTTATAGTTAGATGATTCAGCTCTCAGAAAAACTAAGAATCCAGAAAATTCAGTTTCAAACAGAAAAATCACACACACACACACATACATCACATAATCAGTTTCAAAACACGAAACCGTAATAGCAAAATCCATTCGTAATTAGCTGGCGAAACACCAAAGCAAAATTAGGTCAATCTACATTCAAAATTAGGAGAAAATATGAACGAATCACAACAACACAAATCGAATTATAATTTGAATTCATTCAATCACAGTATGTACAAATCGAATTTTAATTTTATTATGATGGTATCTTACTAGATTAGATCGATAACCGAAATTGTTGATAGCATCTGAAAGTGCATTATACATACAGACGATCTAATTCCGCTTATCTGATTATTCAACTCTTATGTCAACCAAACACTTCAAATTACACATAAACAGAATACATTCAAAATTAGGGCAAATAATACATTCAAAATTAGGGAAAAATAATATTGTTCTTTCGCCTCTGATTAAAGATGTTTCTGTGAATGTTTTGTTTCGCTATGAATGTAACCAGGAAGGTTGTGACAGAAACTTGTAACCGAATAAATAATAAAGAAACTCTGTCAGAAACATGTAATTTTATTGATTGAGTGATTGTTTACATAACCTAACCTATTTATACATAAAGAATCGTTGCCTACATGAAGAGCATACATGTACACTAAAAGTAAACATTGTGACTTTTCCTAATCGTTGTAACCTATCTAAACTAAATAACCGTTTATACACTAACAAACCAATCAACCCATATTGACCCAGCACATAACCCAAGTGTTTACAGGCTTTACATAAAACATAATATACACTAACTATCCTTATCTTTGCTTCTATAACATTAATGGTCCAACATTCACCCCCTAATGTTATAGACGGCAAAGTCTTCAATTCTTCAAAGTTCTTTTATAGCAATGGTTCATCATCTTCGTACTGAATCAGATTTGCTTCATCCTTTTTATTTTCCCATTTTGGACATTCATTGCTAAAATGCCCAAGTTCATTGCATTTGAAACACTTCACGTTGCTCTTGTCCCGTTGTGCTCGACCATTGCCTTGACTTCTCCCGGACCCCGACCTCGTCCTTGGTCACGTCCAAAATATTTTTGGCTTGCACAACCGCAATGCTCACATTTGTGTTCCTTGGTCTTCTCCTTTTCATCTAATTTGCTGAAAAGTAGGCTACTCGACCCATCTTCTTCTTTGACTGCCTTTTTCGTCCGTTCTTCGAAAGCTTTTAATCTCCCAATGGCTTCTTGAAATGGCATCGTATTAAGATCTGCAAACTGCTCTATTGCTGCAACAATCTGCATAAACTTCTCTGGTACAGAACTTAAGAGTTTCCTAACCAGCCTTTAATCGTCCATCGTATGTCCCAAACTGCTTGCTTGTGTTGCAATCTCACTTATCTTCCCGGCATACACATCTAGCGACTCATTGTCTTTCATCTTTAATTGTTCAAACTCCGACTCTAGTGTTTGAACACGTGCCTCCTTAACCCTATCAACTCCAACATGTCGAATTTTCAATGCATCCCAAATCTCCTTTGTCGAAGTATGATTTGCAATTTGCAAAACCATATTTTCTAGAATTGCCTGGTACAACATTGCAATTGCCATGTTGTTTTTCTTTTTATCAACTTCAGCGTCCGTTGTTGGTTCAACTGCTTCCCATATTCCATGGAAATTAAATAATGCTTTAATCTTTACTGCCCAAATCGTGTAATTCGTTGAATTGAGAACCGGGTATTGGAACGTCATTGATGTTCCACTATCCTTCTTTGGTTCATTCTTATCGCCTGCCATTTTCTTTTTCTTCCTACCTTTTCAAATCTTGATTGAGTTTCCCTTCTTTCACAAATACTAATCTGGTTTCTTTTATTTATGCCTCCAAAACCAATAATAAGAGTAAAAGAAACTGATTATATTTATAAAAGATTCTTAAAAAACAAGCCTGGTTTTCTTTGATTTCTGGGTGTGTGATCAAACCCGCCTCGCTGTTGAAAGTCAAATCCGTCTAGCACATAATTGTTACGTCCGCTTCACCACTATTGACAATCAAACCCGCTTCTCGCTGTTGATCTTGATCAATCCCACTATTCCGCTGTTGATCATAAACTACTCTATTTTTAGTGCCCTTCTGATCTTCCTTTTTCTCCCTGAATCAAACACACGCTCTGATGCCAATTATTGTTCTTTCGCCTCTGATTAAAGATGTTTATGTGAATGTTTTGTTTCGCTATGAATGTAACAAGGAAGGTTGTGACAAAAACTTGTAACCGAATAAATAATAAAGAAACTCTGATAATAAACTTATAACAGAAATTTAGTAACATGTAATTTTATTGATTGAGTGATTGTTTACAGAACCTAACCTATTTATACATAAAGAATCGTTGCCTAGATGAGGAGGCATACCTGTACACTAAAAGTAAACGTTGTGACTTTTCCTAATCGTTGTAACCTATTTAAACTAAATAACCGTTTATACACTAACAAACCAATCGACCCATATTGACCCATCACATAACCCAAGTGTTTACAGGCTTTACATAAAACATAATATACACTAACTATCCTTATCTTTGCTTCTATAACATTAATGGTCCAACAAATAATACATTTCAAAATTAGGGCAAAATATCACAACAGGATACATTAAAATTAGCACCTAATAAACTGATATCAAACTATAAAAGCTGAAATTATCACTAATCAATCAACGAACAAATCTATAAAGCTCTTAAAATAACACTAATTTTATAAAAGCTGAAATTATCAAAGTAACAATCAACGAACAAATCATTATAAACAAAAATTAGGCAAAATTGAAGAAAAAATTAGGGCAAAATAAGCTCAACTGAAAGGGGCGATGTGGTCTACAACGGACGACGGTGGCGGACGGCAGCGGCGAATGGCGGAGGGATGGAGCAGTGAAATCGCGTTTTAGAGGGAAGACTGAAAGTGTGTATATTTTATAAGTTTTTTAAAAACATTGAAGTAATAAGAAAAGAAGCAATTGTGCGGAAAAGCAATTTTGAAGTTTTAATTTTGTTTTTAAATTTGAAGATTTTAATAAGTTTTAAAAAGTTTTTGATAATTTTGTTGTTAGTAAGTTAATAATAAATGGGATTTGGGAATATATACGAAAGTTCAATGTATCAATTTTAGATATTATCTTGTATCATTTAACACTTATTTTATTAACTTTTTGTGTATTTATAACTCGAAACAAAATTATATCAACATGTAATGATGGAGCTAAAAATTTAGTTTTTTTGTTGACCCGGTCGAGTCAACGGTTCACCTGGTTACATATTCAACCGGTTAAACCGTCGGGTCAAACCGGTATTATGACAAATGAAAAAATTACTAAATTTTGAAGAGTTCGTAGAGAAACATATAAATCAATGGTCAAACCATTATTATATTCTTCTAGATTTTTTTTATAGTTCTAGCCAAATACGAGTAATGTAACAGTTAGCAAATTTAGAGCAAATAAAAAACGGTTTTAACATTATTAGATTATAAGTAGTACTCCTAAACTGATTTGAATGAATAAATTTGCAATAATAGCGTTTACTTAATGGTTTTTAAAAGATTGTTTCTTGGACCATGAAATGGGTTGGGGCTAACTTGAAACATGAGTTGAGGGCGCACACATAATAAAAGCCCAAAAACTAAAAGAATTTATACTGATAGTGTAATCCCAAAAATGGTTAAGTTGGCACACGAGTCGACATAGTTTAACATACCATATGTGTACATAATAAATTTTAATATTTACATTTGAAATCCGTGGAAATATTATTTATTTCGACAGATTTCGTGAAATATTAAAAAATAAAAAGATCATTAGACATTAAAACATTTCCAACGGATTAGCGACGAATAAATATAGATGTCGGAATGGCGTCAGAAATTTGACGGTAGGTTATGTGGATTACTGACGGATTTCCAACAACAATCCAATCTCATGGAATTCTGTCGGAAGTTACTCGGAAAAGCACACTCGTCGCTGTTCCGTTGGAATATGGTCGGTAAATTAGCGACAGAAAAGCATCCGTCGAAAAATCTGTCGCTGAAGGTCCACTTTCTAGTACCCCTAGTATCATAAATGTGATATAACTAAACTAATAAAATAAGCTTTAAACAAATAAAATTACGCTATTAAACATCAAGAAGTCATTACCTAGCTATAGCTTCAAATGTTTTCTCTAAGTATACCATATAAAGTTAGAGAATTGCCTAAAGTATAGAATAATTACAAATACATTCATATTATCATTATTAATTTAGAACCACATACATCCTATACATTCACATATACATGATACAATAAACACGGTACTTTTAAATGCATGGGTCAGATTTACTCGCCATTCGCCAAGTCCTCAGATCTTGACCCGACCTAAGTCATTTTTACCACTCTGAGCTTCACGCGCTGCTTGTTTCCATGCGTGTGTGATTTGGAACGGGTCCATGAGGTTATTCATTTACACTTTGACAACCAGATATAGTGGGTTGAAACTAGGTTAAGATGATGACCCGAGAGTAAAAAAAAGTACAATATAATGATTCTAGTTTTGGTTTTTACAATTTAGCCACAAAGTTTTAAGCAGAAAGTTATTTGTTTGCAATTTGGTGTTGAATACTAAAAACTAGTGACATTTTATTTATCATTTTAGAAATTGCTACTCGAACTTGTTTAGCAATATTTTTTCGCTACTAGTGACTACTAAAAACTAGTGACTTTCAAAGTTTCATCATCACAATTTGAGTCTATTAAAATAAACTTTTATATAATGAAACATTATTTTATTTAGGGTTAATGTCATCTGATAGAAAGGAACTTTATCAAATGTTCACTTATTAGTCATGGATCCAATAAAATATCATCACACTATTAATTAGTGCATTTCATAATTAGAAATGTCAGGGACCAACGGTATTATAGGAAAAATAGTAAATTACGAATACACCCATTATGTATTATGCACGTGTGGAGACTAACGGGGAAAAATCAGGATCGCTACGAATTTGGACCCACAGCGAAGCAAAATCAGGATGTTAAGGACTACTGAAGCAATTTTAGCATATTTTGGTCTTAATGTGCGAATCGGGAGTAGTTTGGGACCAAAAGTTTAATTTACTCAAAAAAACAAATAATTGAGTTTATACTTGACTCTTCATATGCTAGAAGGACAAGAACTTATACAAATTGTGAAATAAACAAGGATGCAACCGCATGTTCAAACATTCAAAAGTCAACTTTATAATTTAAATTCCCCAACCCAGAAATATATATTATTAGCATTGTTAATTCGTTAATAACATGAAATTATTGATGTATTAATGAGTGCTAGTTTGAAGTTTTCCATATGATAATGAAATTAGTTGATTGCCGATTTGGGTCCATTGTTTTTGCAATCTAACTCGCAATAAAATTATATGTTTGCTTTGTAAATGAAAGCGAAGTTCACATTGATTTGCGAAATAAAAACTGAAGTTCTCTTTTGGATTCACAAACTAAAAGAGTCAGATGAAAAAAGTACGCAATTGGTTTGCAAATCATTAGCGTGATTACTTCCAAATTACCAATTTTAAATATTACTTAGTCAGTTATTATTGTTTAAACAACTAGGTATAATACATGTGCACAACATAAAGTTTCAATGAAATATTATCTCCGTTATCTTGGTCTTAAAGTAGATTTCGTATTCTTTTAAAAGTCCAGGGTTGTTGATACCTTGTTTGATTCTTTTACATAACATCAACAATTTCATTCTTTAGTTTGTTTGTTTCATGCCATTTTGAATGTTAATAGTTGCATTGATAAAGAATATTAGAAACAAAGTAATTATTAAGAAACAATGTGACTAATATATATTGAAACTCTCATCACCAACAAAAAAAAACATGCATCTACTATTTCTCTTCTTGTTTATATATCTCATATCGGGTGCATTATATCCGATTTTAGAAGTTGTTGTCTTGAACCCTTTGTCGATTTAGAATGCAACACGTCCTTCAATCCTCCAAAAGTCTTTTTGTATCAATCTAATCTTTTCTAATACTCAGGATAAGATACTTACCCCTGCTAGAAGTGGTGGATAGTTTTGTTGGGATTTTAGAACCAGTTAACCATTAACCTCTACGAGTACGCAGCGGATATAGGATCTCGTTATCGCAATTATGTTAAGCACGTAATTAATAAACAAATAACTAATACAATATTAATTAATTAAAAGGGATATAGAAAAGCTAACCTTACTTGGCAATTGATCTCTAGTAACGGAACAAGAAACCAATACGAAACCTTAAGTATCTAAAATAGATACCTCAAAGAGTATCACACACAAACCCGATTAACATATACGTTCGATTAATGGCTAGTCGAGAACGTAATATAATAAAACCAAATCAACTAAGTGACAACTTGTATACCCACTTGAATTCCACACGTACAGAAAACCAAGAAACATGTTATGTTTCTGTCCGAGAACACAAACAGCCTAACAAGATGTTTTATGCTTTACCCGATATCGGACAAGGCGTGTCCGATATCAACTGCTTCTGTCCGAGATCAACACCACGTCCAGAAGTAAAACCCACACTTTGTTGCTGCAATTCTACTGGGAAATCAGTAACAAATCAACTCCAACTAATTGACACCTAATACACTTAGTAAGTGAACTAACAAAACCTTAAACGACTTTAGAAGAAAGTAGACTAAGATTAAGGCAGAAACTGGATCAGTTTAGGAGAGGAATTAGGGTATGATATGCGTGAGTATTCATCAGGTTAAGGTATAGAAAACGTTTTTCTTTTTATAGCAAAAGTAAAATGATCCTTTGTCTTGGATAATGACTTGATCGACAAGTCTCAAGCCCACACCCTTCCTTTTGTTCCTCCTGCCCGATCAGTGAAGCCAAGGGCCCAAGCCATGTTCACTTTCAACCCATTTAACCATTAAGAGCAGCCCATGGATTAATAAGTGGATCGTGTCAAGTAACGCATAATATATCAGGTATATAATTCAAGTTATAATACGTTCGACACGTATACTCGTGTTTATCGTGTGTGCCCCCATCGGCTCACACACTTCTAGTTGTTTACGTGTGTTTATAATTCTCACAAACCAACAGCTCCCACTTGGGAGTTGGAGTGTCGAATGGCACACAAAACTAATGACGGAAACGCCTAGCAAATGCTATCACTCGCTTTTTAACTAAAAGTGTCTGAGAGAATAGTTTCGTAAAACTTTCTCAGTAGCATGGTCATTCAATTTCTTGCTCTTAACATCCTTTGTTATAGATACCGTTAAACCATGGATTATGGATCTCAAATCATTCCATATAGTTTAACCATTTAGAATCTCGTTATAGAATTTAATTAGATATGCCAAATGTAATCAAGTATAATCTTGCATTACCCTTTGGGTTCGGCCGAACAATTATCTTATTAATTCTGGAGAGGCGTCATGGTATCTTTCTGCACATATCAAGTGGAGTAACAAATCCTTTATTGACTACAAGTGTTGTGGATGCTGCTTCACATCACTCTGAAATTTGCGTATACTTACAAAAAGTGATATCCACACATAACAAAACTTGCTTGCATCTCAAGTTTAAGGATGAAAATAATAAACCATTTTCAATATTTTACTTATGACAAGGATCCAAAAGTAAATGTTTGAAAGTTGGGGAATCCAATATGCATATCTAGTGAATACATATGAGTATGGCGGGAACAATCCACATTCTCGTTAGAATTATAACCAACACTCACATTTGTCTTACATAACAATATTCCCATATTGTTAACCGACAATGAACATATTTAGAATAATAAAATTATTCAAGGATTAAACATGCAAATATAGGATAACAATTATTATATGAATGAACAACAAATACCAAATATCTTTATTCATCATAATGTAAAAATTGTCTATCAATCCCAATTATCCAAATACTAAAACGGATATGCATGAAACTCATTTAGTAAGTTGAACCATAATGTATCCAACATTCTCAACCTTTCTTTTACAAGAAAAACTAAATAGTTAACTGAGTAAACTTTTTGAATACTTGTTTCAAGTTTCACATATAGTGATTGATTTGAAATATAAGATGAGTGTCTTATCTCATAGGCTTATACTATTGCAAGAATTATAGTATGGAGATGTCGTCTTACCTTGCATGAGGTATTAAAAATCAACGACATACTGACAGTCATCTTTACAGTTTCTAAAAGTGTAAAGTATTCTCATTCCTTAATGTATAATGCAACAATGCTCTATGTTGAGCATAACTAGTTAGCAGATTTATCATAAAAGATGAAATCCTACTACAACTAATATTAATAATCTTCTAGCATCATTTGTACTTATACAACATTATGCTTTATAATTCGTAAACATTTATAAAACAATTATCTAAACACTCTCAATTAGATATTGTTGTTGTCAGCTCATTTTGTTCCTGTACAAAAGCGACAACTAGTCTTATACACAATATAATATATATACATGATAAACGCTTAGTTAAAACAACATAAGGTTTCTATCCATGTAATAAATTACTCCAAGTGAAATATATCATTCAAAACTTGCTTGAATAATATATTGCATTTGTGTTAGACTTAATTTTCCGCATTTGTTTATTTGTTTATTCCAGACAAACATTTATTCCAAGGTTGTTTGTTTTATTCCCTAAATTCCAAGTGAAGTTTCATTCCAAGCTTAAGGATCAATATCTAGCTTAAATAGAATGATATCCTCAACATATAAATTTTAAGGAAAAACACAATGCTCCCACTCAATATCAGATGTACTCAAGAGATGTCTTAATTCAATCAGAATCATATTGTAATTAAATTCAAGCTCTCAGCTCTTAGATGCATGATCTAATCCAAAATATGGATTGCTCAAATTTTGTATACTACATAAAGATAATATAAATTCATAACCCTTTTGATTACACACCGTCCTCGCAAAAGGTAATCATAAAGAAAGAGTTATAAAATATAATTGTCATATTCAACATACAAATCACATGTATGACAATTAAATATCTTTATACAATTAATGCATGTATTATATAAGAAAATTTAACCACAGTCAATTGCTTAAGTATGATTAAAAACTTCTTATTAAATGTCAAACATTAATATGTATACAATTTTGTCCTTGTGAGTCATTCTTCAAAAGAAACTCATTCCAACCTTATAGGTTAACTGTTAGGCAAAATAACAATCAAGCTCAAAACTCGATTTGCCTTTTAAGGACTGCATCTTATCATTCATTGTTCTAAAACATTTATCAGATTCAAGATGTGACAATATATTTTAATAGTTAGCTGATTTACAATAATCTTCTAACTTATATCCCTCAACATTGATATAAAATATCACTCTAGTGATGAGGCATCCTTTCGGATTTATGAATGAGAGTAATCATTATACTTCAGTCGACATTTTCATGTTTAACCTTAGTATGACATTAATAAGTGCATTTTAGAAGGTTAAGTATTTTGTTCTCAAAAACTTTGAGATATGTATATACTCCCACTTACTTTTGTAAGTAGAGACAATTCTCTAAATACTATGTATTTAAGCAACAATAAATTGTTCTTTATTGGGAGCCACAAAATACATTTTAAGTTCTCATTTCAAGATTTGTTAATAAAACGCTTCATAAGATTTTAGCAAATTCAGAACTTAAATCAAGACATAATAGAATTCCTTCCAACACTCAAATTAGGGTTTATAGAAAAACTCTAATTTAGTATCACCTTTTAACCAAAAATTCTAACAACTGTTTTGTGTTTCGTCAAGCTAGGAAGAACACCAAAACTACAATCTTCAAGCTAGGAAGTGTAGAAATTCAAAAATCCGAAAGGGTTTATGATTCAATTGGTTTGAGTGGAAAACCTAAAATCCCTAATGAATTAGGATTTTCTGTTATGTGTCTTCTTGAATACCTTCTAGGTTTGAACTATATTGAGTATATCCATGACACACGCAATTTCTAACCTTGATATGTTTTGGAGAAAGAGAAATTAAAGCTATTATGAACCAAACAATATGAATAAGGTTTGATCCAACACATTAGACATACCATAATGAAGTGGTATCCTATGAGTTATTAGAATTGTGAAACTCTATCAGAATTCTATAGATAACTTAATTCTCTTTGGACCAAATACTTGTCAATTGGGTCAAGCCAAAATGAATATAAAGTATTTATGAACCAAGTGCATGCAATAATGTATATTCATTTGAACAACACAAGAACCTTATGTTCATGTGTTCACAATAAGACATAACTGTTCAAGTATTATATGTTCATGTGTTTACAAGAAAACAGAACATGTCAATAATACATTATAAGTCTTTGAATAATTCCAAGGCCTTATGTTTATGTGTTAACGAGAAGACATAACACATTTACTATATATAATTTATGTTATAAGTCATTGATAAATTCAAGGACTTTATAATTATGTCTTAACATGTAAGCATAATTATACTAACAAAAGTAATCATGAACGCAAACTATTGAGTTCTATAGTAATTTCAAGTTAATTTTATACTTCAGAATTATGATCATTATCATATAACCATAATTATATTGATTAAAACATGTAGTCAAATGTTGAAGTATCTTAACACTATATCATGACATTTGAATGTAGTAGGGCAACAAACATCTAGCGTGTTCAAGTCCTAGTAGAATCATTATTAGAATTCTTAGTTTTCTTTACCTTGCGGTCAAGAGATACCAATAATATTGTTGTTCCTTGCACACACTTTGAGATTTCTCCCACTTGTGTAATGTACAACATCATATTATGAAAACAAACAACACGTGATTGATTGTTCAAACAATATGATAATGTCATATATATCATAAGTAGTTTTAGAATCATTACCTGTAATAAGGAATTGTGGATTATTATTCTATAGATAACGTTTCAGGAAGCGACAGTAGGAAGGCAACGAGTTATCTGATAAAATAAAATGCAATTTTCCTTTAAGCAATGGTTGTTCATATTCGGAAAGTAATGAATTATTTCAAAGCTAGTTTGAAATGATATGGGTGACTAACAGGAAATAAATACCGTAGCTCCTACTGAAATTGACAACATTACATGAATGATATTTCGTTATAAATGCAAGCTGCTCCCTTGGATTTGTCAACATTGTTAGTGTTACATTTCCAGTAGAAAGCATATAGCAGTTTTATAAACTTTCCTATTCTCTTCAAATGCCTACGAGTAGCATGTACTTAGGTATTGAACATAGTATATGAAGTTCTACCCATGAAGACAATGGACTAGCCATTCTTTTATTCAATTAACTTGAATCTTTAGCATGCAATTCCTCCTTTATCGTCTACATAGCCCCAAGGGTAATTAGCGCTTTAGGAATAATAAGAGTCTAAGAAGATTACCTAGCAAATATGCTCGTAATTCCTTTACTCTTTGTGGTTTAAACTCATACATCGTTGACAAGTGTAGGATGTTATTTATTTTTGTAGCTCTAAACACAATGTTTCCAGTTACACAAAATATTATATCTTTCAATTATCTCTAGACCACAAAAGGGTAATGAAAGATCATAAATGAGTTTATCAGTTTGTAATCCTATCTTAGTTTGTCAACTAAGGAGAAAAGATAGGTATAAGTCTCACTCTTCTTACTAGGAAAAGAGACTAAGTTTGGTTTTCAAAAAGAAACAACTTGTTTACGAATTATGTTGCAATAACACAATTAATCAGAACATAAAAAGTTCAATTCTAGTATTTTCGATAATTACAGTCTTAAAAGAATTAACTACCCAATTAATTACTAATTAAGACTAAGATCCATCTTGCAACCCCATTTAATTATCATAGGTCTGACCAGTGTATAAAAAAATAGGGCAATAGTTAAGCGATGAGAGTTAATTGCATAATGCAACTCTTAAATTTATGAGACTGTTTAAGGCATTAGTATCAAGTAATACTGTCAAAAGCATGTTTAGTTCTCATCTCATGCCTCGGGTTTGAGGTCGACCAAGTTAACTCGAGATAAGTCGACCAAGTATGAGCGTGTAAAAATAACCGAGGTCGACCGGTGAAATAATTACCATGGGTTGGAAAGGCCCATAGGTCGACCGGAGAAGTCAATCAAGTGCACGTGTTAATAGTTGGATGGCATAGACTTAAAATTAAAAATAGGTATGCACATATAAATGTGGTAAAAGTCGTGTACAAAGAAGCATGCAAAACAACTTTGTAACACTAATTTTAAAACTTTTGGTAATGACATCGTAGTGATCATCATAGTTCACAGTAGCTCAATCGAATGCACGGGGAGGCAGAGGACCGGTAAGTGACCAAGCATAACCTTAGACATCCTTTCGGCATGACTGCATGCACATCTTTGAACCTCCTTTTGAGTTTGTTCTAGTGGGTGAGTCGTACATCCCAAGTGTACATAGCGTCTAGTTTTTAAATTCTTGAAAACATGTTTCATATATTAGGTCACTTTATTTAACAAAAACAATTTTCTACGAATCAAATAGCAGGTCACAATGAGCATGTTATTAAGGCGTGTAAATAAAGACCAATATTAATGTTATGGTTACGATATGTATTATTCCATATTGCATTCAATTAGGTATCAAAGCAAGTACTAATGCATATATAAGAATCACAAACATACAAGCATAAACATCAATATAAATAACCACATATTGTTCCAAGTCCTCTTGCGAGTTTCCCCAAACGGAGAACAATAAGGCCGTCACTAGGATCTAATACCTAGATCGCCCCATACATCACTTAGAAAAGCAATTGAGTGGGTCATGTGGCCGAAAAAACACATAAAACATGGCAATCTCAATTAACAAGTAATTACGCAATTTTATGTATTTAATAAACAATATGTAATTCTAATTATCATAATAATTCTAATTAACAATTAATAAATACAAATTAACTTTTAATTCTAATTAGCAAGTAATTTTAATTTAAAATGTAATTCTTAATAAACAATTTAATTTTAATTAACAAGGTAATTGTAATTAACATGTACATTAAATTCTAATTAACAAGTAATTCTAATTAACAAATTAATTCTAATTATCAATATAATTTTAATTTGTGTGTGATTAGTTATTATTTATTAAAAATTGACAAGTATTGCATGTAATTGTCAAAATTAAAATAAAACAAAATAACTAAACTAGGTTTCATACAGCCTTTTAAAACATGTTTATTAATTCAGAAACGTGTAACCCATAATCGCAAAAACGAGTTGGCTTTGATACCACTGTTGGGATTTTAGAACCAGTTAACCATTAACCTCTATGAGTACGCAGCGGATATAGGATCTAGTTATCGCAATTATGTTAAGCACGTAATTAATAAACAAATAATTAATACAATATTAATTAATTAAAAGGGATATAGAAAAGCTAACCTTGCTTGGCAATTGATCTCTAGTAACGAAACAAGAAACCAGTACGAAAGCTTAAGTATCTAAAAAAGATACCTCAA
The DNA here is from genome assembly GCA_022545495.1 of Chrysanthemum lavandulifolium. NCBI lineage: Eukaryota > Viridiplantae > Streptophyta > Magnoliopsida > Asterales > Asteraceae > Chrysanthemum > Chrysanthemum lavandulifolium. Next base: position 297,964,272 of record CM040240.1, read on the forward strand.
AGAGTATCACACACAAACCCGATTAACGTATACGTTCGATTAATGGCTAGTCGAGAACGTAATATAATAAAACCAAATCACCTAAGTGACAACTTGTATACCCACTTTTTTTTTTTTTTTTTGGGTAAAGGGTTTCCCCGGTAAATGTATTACACCAAAAATCGTTGAAGTACAAAAGTTGTAGGTGAAGTCCTACAACCGAGCCCGTTACATGGGCAATAAGAACGCACCGTAGTGCAACAAACCAAACGGCATGAGAATGGAAAACCAAACTCATGCACAAGCTTACAACAAGCTACAAACCAAACCACTAATAAAGAATGACACAACCATTCTTATTACTAACAAAGAAAGAAGCAGTAACCAACTTTCTATACATCCAATAGCAGGCCAGGAACTCACCAACCAAATAGCCGCTCCATCCCCATAGCTGGTATGAATAGGCCAAACAATTTCTCCGGTTCACTTGAGTCTTAAATCTGACATTGAAGCCAATTCCAAATAGCCTCCGCGGCTAACTTGTATACCCACTTGAATTCCACACGTACAGAAAACCAAGAAACATGTTATGTTTCTGTCCGAGAACACAAACAGCCTAACAAGCTGTTTTATGCTTTACCCGATATCGGACAAGGCGTGTCCAATATCAACTGCTTCTGTCCGAGATCAGCACCACGTCCAAAAGTAAAACCCACACTTTGTTGCTGCAATTCTACTGGGAAATCAGTAACAAATCAACTCCAACTAATTGGCACCTAATACACTTGGTTATGTAGCAAGTTTAGGAATTGAGTGAACTAACAAAACCTTAAACGACTTTAGAAGAAACTCGACTAAGATTAAGGCAGAAACTGGATCAGTTTAGGAGAAGAATTAGGGTATGATATGCGTGAGTATTCATCAGGTTAAGGTATAGAAAACGTTTTTCTTTTTATAGCAAAAGTAAAACGATCCTTTGTCTTGGATAATGACTTGATCGACAAGTCTCAAGCCCACACCCTTCCTTTTGTTCCTCCTGCCCGATCAGTGAAGCCAAAGGCCCAAGCCATGTTCACTTTCAACCCATTTAACCATTAAGAGTAGCCCATGGATTAATAAGTGGATCGGGTCAAGTAACGCATAATATATCGGGTATATAATTCAAGTTATAAAACGTTCGACACGTATACTCGTGTGTGCCCCCATCGGCTCACGCACTTCTAGTCGTTTACATGTGTTTATAACTCCCACAAACCAACAAGTTTTTATAAGCACACACGAATAAAAAACACCATAGCCTCCAAACGCTACAATCAAACTGTTGGTGTTATTATAGAAAATGCCATTGGGCTTGTGGAGAAGAACTCATCCTTAACGTTTTTATGGGAACTGAACAGACCGATAGCCATTGGGTCCGATTTCATGCTTATGTCTGAGAACTGAACTTGAGCTAAGAGTGTGAACATAAGAATCTGAGAAGAGAAATCCTTGTATATAGGCTTATTGAAGTCTCTAAATCAACATAGTACTACAATTTCTAATAAAAAAGTTGGCTGATTTTTACGAAGCTCTTTTAGAGCAGCCATGGCAGTCTGTCTACCGGTGCTTTCTTCAGAAAGTTATCAACCTGTCATGTTACACACTTTTTTTTGGCTAGAACAACGACTCAATCACCAAAACATTGTGTAATAAATTCTGTCAATAAAGGGTTTTTTAATCAAATTTATTCGTGATCAAAGCAAATTCTCAGAGACAACTTCCATTGTGATTGAAGGTACAAAAAGCCAATCGATTTAAAGATTCTAATTTCAACATGTTTACTTATAGATGGGCCGACTTGGGTTACACTTAGTTTTCTACAGGTGAAATGGGTCCTGTGTACACAATTAGCTAAAGAGGAAACATGCAAATGGGTAAATTGTATTCGAATTAAAAATTAGCCAAACACCCTCTATATATAGGATACTTCAAAGTGTATTCGAATTAAAAATTAGAATTTGAAGTTCCAATAATCACTTTTTGAGCATATGGCCTTCTAATGTTTTAATTATTTATGATCAAAACATTGATATCGAAATAAAATGGTTATGACTTAGGAGTTATGTAAGGAAAATGATGACTTTTAATAGCCTTTTGATCAACAAAAACCATTATATGAACTTATTGTTACCAAAAACAAACATTATTCACGAAGACAAACAACTATACACGGAGCAAATTACCAACAGAACAGTTACATCATGTTCAACTTTTTCTTAGAAGATTATGGTGGTTTGTTGTGTCTAACATACATCTCGATTCTATGAATAATCTATCTATTAAGGTATGTGGCATCGATTTCTTTCTCTTAATCCAGGAGGTTCAATCATAACTAGAAACCAAGCATGTTTTCTTTTTAGGAGGTTTAGGATATGTGTTTTGCACAGGTTTTCACATGTTTCCACAGGATCGAAATATGCACAAGATTGACAAGAATTGATTCGTTGTATTTACAACATAACATGGGTTACACTGTCTGATGAGACACACTTTACAAATGAACATATGACGCGTATTTATAAGGTTCCAAATGACATGTTTGAATCATCATGTCTTTTCGGTAATAACAGAAAATAACTACATTGTAACTAACTTCCATAGCCGCTAGTAACTACCCATAACCGTTATTCGGTTATTTAACTAACTTTAACCGCTATTCGGTTATAAACTATCTATCTTACAAGTTTAGCCCTTAGGCTTTCGTATGTTACATATTGAACTAACAAGTTTATCCATCAAGACTTATGCAATTACGGTGCAACAATTCCTCCCTAATTGTTTAAGTCTTGTTCTTCGAATCTTCATGCTCTTCTTCCTTTCTTGTTGGTCTTCAAACCTCGATGCCCCTCATGGAATCCTTCACCAAAACAAACGATATGTTTGTTTTTGCTTCCTTATCGTTGTTGTTGTGACGTTGTGTCTTCCACTTTGACACCGTCTCTTGCAGTCTTGCTTTTCTTCCTTGGAGTTCTATCTAGTGCATCCCCTACATCAACACTTATCCCTACAAATAAAAATGGTTCCTTTTGCCCGACCATTTCTTTCCTTGGCTTCCCTGCTTGGATCTCTGTGCTCCCTCGTAGCATTTCTTCACCATCCCTATGTACTCCTTATAACATTCCTTGACTGCCTCGTTCTCTTTCTTGGTTATGTTCCAAACCTTTTCCACAACAACCTTTAATCCTCGCGTTTTACCCCGCGTATTCCTCTCTTTGTGTCTTGTTTAACCCGGTTTCACAAAGCCTTTTATCCCACTCGTTTTCCTTAAACCAAAACGATGTGTTTGTTCCTTCATTTCCTGTGTCGCGTTAACAGCAAACCACAAAAGAATTCTTAGCGCTTTTCCTACTCTTATTCCACGTTTTCTTGTCTACGTCAAGAGTTTCTTCCTTTTTCCCTTCGTTGTCAACAACAAAGTTTTAACCCACCAATGCGTTTGGTGTCCACGTTTGCTTCCTTCAATCGTGTTCCTCTTCTCATTCAAGAGTGGATTGAAGTCGTTGCTATCTGCAACTTCCGTTGGTTCTGATCGTGCATTATCGTCACCAACAATCCTTGGTGTCTCTTCCCTTCTAAGTCTTTTGATCTTCTTGATCAAAACTTGAATTAAAAACTTGTAATCTTGTGACCCGCTCTGATAGCACTTTTGCATTGGTTTTCACATGTTTCCACAGGATCGAAATATGCACAAGATTGACAAGAATTGATTCATTGTATTTACAACATAACATGGGTTACATTTTCTGATGAGACACACTTTACAAATGAACATATGACGCGTATTTATAAGGTTTCAAACGACATGTTTGAACTATCATGTCTTTTCGGTAATAACCGAAAGTAACTACCTTGTAACTAACTTTCATAACCGCTAGTAACTACCCATAACCGCTATTCGGTTATTTAACTACCTTTAACCGCTATTCGGTTATAAACTATCTATCTAACAAGTTCAGCCCTTAGGCTTTCGTATGTTACATATTGAACCAACAAGTTTATCCAACAATACTTATGCAATTACGGTGCAACAATGTGCTTTTGATTATAAGTTTAAAATGAATAAATACATGAACAAAGCTTATTAACAAGCATATTTAGCACCCAAAAGAGATGCACTTAATCAAGGTTTCCTCACTGATCGATCAAAACCTTAAGCATATTTAGCCTACAAAAACCTGTGATAATAATAATAACACATGTTGAATAATTTAACCAGCAGATACAATAATTTTGGTATCTAGATTATCAATTATTTATTTTGTTACCAATTTCTTTGATACAATAAGTATTTCCTAAATCAGTTTTTTCATTGGAAGATTCAAACCAATTGTAAAATGGATGTCTATTCTATTCCCGAAGACCAGAAGGAGAAGCATAACGTCGATGCTGTTGACTCTAACGGTATGTTACCTCTTATTAATGACACTGTCATGAAGTTTTAATCTATCTTTTGCATTTTATGGACGTACTTACTCAGACCTCATTTTTAAAATGACCCAATATATTTTCTGACCACACGATCACCATTTTTACCATATATTTCACTTTAGCTAACTATCAAGTGTATTGCATCATAAACTTGTTTTAATATATGGTATGATCAAAACAACCTTTTATTCAAATAGAATCGGCCTTCAACTTGTCATGTTAAGAAATGATTACAATTGGGTGCACAAATATCGTCACAAATTGGTAAGCTAATTGTAGGAATTCCTGAAAAAAAATCTCTTCGAATCTACTTGCAGAATCAAATCAACTCCAAAAGTTGTTGTCGTCTAATCATCACGACCAGAAGAAGTATCTTAGTGGTGATGGTCATTTTTATCTAACTTCTTTTCTTTCTTTTCAATACGTTTTCTTCTTCAATGTAATATTTTTATTTACCATTTAATTGTTGTTAATTTCAAATACCAATTATTGATATATATGATATTAAATCAAATTGTAGTTCATTTTAGTTACAACTGATTTGCTTTATTTTTTTGTTGTTATAGCATATTGGCATTAATGATGTATTTATTAATTTTCTAATCGATAAAAATAATACGTATAATTGGGTGAATTGCTTGTAGGCTTAGAACGTCAGAGAGAACAGACCCGCAAGGCGCCGTCCGTATTACTCTCGATGCAGGTTTTTCACCAGCTGATCTCTGGGATGATGGTATGATTATTTTTACCTTTTTGTTTTCTTTCGGTATGTTGTTCTCTCAAGTTATTTATATTAATCTTCATGGGTTTACGAAATCAGCTGAACTATCCGATGAAGAGTGTATGCGATCAATAAGCATGGCGGGCATCAAATACATGCACCAGTTGTGGGTCTTTGAATTGGAATTGTTGGTGTCAATCAGTGAACTACGAAGAAATGAGGGAGGCTCTCAAAGGTCCATATACTCCTATTAAGACGCAACCAAAGGTGAGCTTGCTAATGTCTAGTATGTTGTGTATTTTCCTTCAAATATCTTTTCATTTAGAAAGAACTAAATAAGTTTTTTTTTTTTTTTTTTTTTTTTTTTTTTTTTTTGTCGTAATCACGCTGGATACGCTTTTCGACTAAAAAGAACCTTCCTCCTTGGTGGACTATTCGCCAGCTATCCGCTTCTTATTGGCCGCTTCTCTTGAATGTTAATAATCAACATGCTTCTTGATAAATAATTGATTAGTAGCAGGGTATCCGCGCGATGCGGCGGTGGATACCCTGTGACTAAATTTTCCGACGAATATATGTTATTTAATTTTGGGACTAAAATACACGGTTGATCCCTAAACTTGTCCAAGTACATCATCGGGGGACAAAACATTGCATTTTCATCGTCAGTAGTCCAAACTAATGGTTTTGGAGGCTAAACTAGTCCCTTGACCCATTTTCCGTTAGTCACCGTTATTTGTTTTTTTTTGTTTTTTTTTAGCTAGGGGCATGATGGTCATTTCATATTATTTGGATTATTCTTTTCTCATTCTTTTCTTCTTCTTTTGGTTACCAAACTATCAGAAAAACACACACACACACACACATGAAGGAGAAGCTTTGCCTATTTAATCAGGAAGTTCATTTATTTCGATAATTATGTTATGTCCCATGTCTAGAGATTTCTACACAATTCAGGCAATTAAGTAATTTAGTATCAACGAGGCTTATATTTGGGGCTTATAAACTGAGGCTAATATTTTACCGATGTCTAGAGATTTCTACACAATTCAGGCAAGTATACTCGATCGTATATTAATATAGCTATATATGGTAAGTTGGAGTGTCGAACAGAGGGAACGATGTGTAAAATTCAATTGGTTGTTTCACATTCTTGTTAACTACACTGTTCATCCTTGTAGTTTGCGTTGACCGACGAGTTTCGTCATTTGACCATAAGGACGAATGGTGTATTTTACTCTTAATCTAATGAAAGCAAGTAAAAGGGGCGTTTTAGTTCCGAATGAACATTTGTAGACTATTAATTAAAAAAAACATTAAAGAAATAGAAAATTATGAAAAATACGATTTTTAGAATCGAAAACAAATCTATAAGACATATAAAAGATACAACACTCTCTCCCCTCAAACTTAATTTTAAGTTTTACAACTCTACAAGCTTGTTGTACAAAACTTTATAACACTAAATAGAACACTTAATTTTAAGTAATACTTGTTATAAAGTATTGTGTACAATGATCTTTTGCACAATTACATACATAAATTAACTGGACAATAAATACAATAAAGGCAGTAATTAAAAAAATGAAAAAGATCTTAAAATAGACCGGTCGCCCTGCGGCATATCACTTTATACCTACTAAACTTTCAAAAGTCTAAAATAGATCGGGCGACTGGGCATCTTGAACAAGCCCAACCATAATTCGACAAGTGTCCAATTAGTCAATAAATTACCCCTCAAAACTAAGAAAATCACAAACCCGAAAGAAATCCCAACAGATCTAGAAAAGCAAAATCGAAAATATGACTACTATCAACATTATCCCAATAACAAACTATCAACACTAGAGATGAAAACAATGTAAAGAACAAAGTTTGTAAGGATAGAAAACATTCCATTATGTTATAGGAATTCAAGAGAGCATATGCCACAAAGAATAATGAGGAAAACCTCATGCTATTAGTAGATGCTTGTATTAATGCAGAAAGAATTGAGGATGTCCGAAAGGGAATAGAACTTATTGAAGGAGTCCCGATTGAGGTTGGGCGAAAGAAAGAGCTTTTGTCTTCTTTAGCATGCGGCCGACTCAGATGCAGAGAATACGAGAATGCCCTTGCGACTTTTGACCAATGCTTAGTGAGGTTTTTTCTTTTTTTTTTCTTTTTTTTAATTATCACAGTATATCGGTGTGTAAACTATCGTTTTGAAATTTGGTGTGTTTAATTTCTTTTTTCTATCATTGTCTTACCTTTAGATTGACGGAGGGTTTCGAAAGCGGGAGCTCTCTAAAAGATAATTACAACTGCTTTGGCTGCTCGAGTGAGTCATATGAACGGACTGATATATATATATGGTGCCCTCAGCGCACTGTTGGGCTTGTTGCTTGAGGCGCTGCTTGGTTTTAGTCTTCACCAAAACTGAAAATGTTGACGTCTGAGGTGAGAATTTGAAATTGCTTGACTAGAAGCATAAAAGATTAAGATTATAAATTTATAATCACATCTTAGGTTGTCCTTGGGTTTGCCACTTCACGCTACATATTTCATTTTATGTTGCTACTGTTTTTATTGCTACTGTCAACTAATGTTGCTAACAAGTCAAATAGTTTTGCCCATTCAAGCAAATATATTTTCCTAGTCTTATTCGGAAAAAAAAAATCAAATCTATTTTATGTGGCAAATATATTTATTCAACAATGAGCAATCAGCGAAATCAAGCCAGTTTTTACCTAGTTGCCTTACTAAGCACAACTCTAATCATCTATAATCATTCAACAATCAACGACAAGCTGAATCATCACGTTTCTAGATGTCTAGATTCAAGCAGTTTCAAAAAGACTTAGCAGAATCAAAGAGTTCAAATAAGCAGTTTGTTTATACCCATTCGAATACCTAGTGTGGATATGAATGAAATATCTTGTCGGGTCTGTTGAATACTTGTGTCCGTTACAAGTAAAAGGAATAACAATGCCTATAATTCCATATTTGCCTTTGTCATAACCAAGACGAAGTAGTCCCATCCTAGACTAAATATTTCCATCATACTCATGTGTCTCATTCTCTCCAATATCATTCACGGATAGGACAATCATCTTGATATTCGACATTTCAACTTTTTCTATAATATACATCTTGTATATACTGCAGCAGCTAGAATTAATCTTCTTAGAATGTCTATAAGAATCAAGTTCACTTTTGCACAAAGAACATGCCATAGTTTTCCGGGATACCACTTTATCAAATCTTTGGATTTGAGTCAAAGTATGTACATACTTACGTCATGTGACAGTGGACCAAATGATTTATTAAGACAAAAACACTAACAAACACTACTTCCCAAACTTTTCATGTAATGTCGAAACCTAGTGAATAAGACAACATGAAGAACCAAAACATGTCAAGTTAATAAGACCATTTACTTCCTAAACTTTAGAAGGATCTTATTTTACTTATTATCCAAAAACATAATAACTATAAAGTACATGATATATACAGTTTTATACTCGATAGTAGATCACTATAACATTGAAGGCAAAATGTGTAGCTCAACATTTCTTAGAAAAAGGTTCACGGATTTTATCGAACAATTTGTAGGTATTATTATGCACTTCAATAAACTCTTTTTTTTTAACTCACATTTTAACTTGACTCTTTTACAGATAATGTCTTCGCCCAACAAAGAATTTGCTCACCTCAGTGTTCCCCTCAAAAATATCCTATCTGCCACTAACAACTTCGCTGAAGAAAATGTCATTCGAGAAAGAAGTTTTTTTTTTCATATGTTGACTGTGATAGTATTGTTTCTCTTCATAAACTAATAATATTTCTTTTCTTCGTAAACTAAGTTTTATGATTTTTTTTCCTTCTAAAACGACATGTTTGACTCGAAACAACTTGATCTGAGACTATTAGGACATCTACCCATTTGACCTGAATTTTTTCTTTGCCCGTTTTGATTATGTCGTTCGGCCCCGAGCTTTTTTGAACCCATTACCTGAACAGATTATTTTGCAACCTCTAATCCTATCCTAGGAATTGATTATCAGACTCGATTAAGAATGGTTATTGGCTAAGGAAGTAGGACTGCAAAAACTTGTAATGTGTCAATTGTGCACATAATATCTCCCCAACTAGCTACAATCCTCCACCAAAAATACAAAAAATTAATCAGGACCATAAAAATAACTCAGGACCCACAAAAGGAGTCAGGGACCCACAGTTTTAAGCACAGTATTGTAGCCAATTTGCTACAAAATATTGTAGCTAATATATTCCCTTATATTATACTCCAACTCTATCTACAGACGAAAAATTATAGATTAATCTTAATGGATCATTCTTGAGTCTTTGCTATACATCCTAGAGAGTTTTCAGATCTTCTTCCATCTTTCAAATTTCAGGAGTCTTATAGATTTTTTTTTTTTTTTTTTTTTTGGTAAAGGGTAAACTACCCGGTAAAATATATAAATCCAAAAAAAACGTTAAAGAACAATGGAATGTGGCTGAAGTACCACATTAACCTCAAGCAATCGCTTGACACAACCACTAAATCATTTATAACAGGCCATAAATGACAACTAGCTACAACCAACACGACCACCAAACCAAACCCAGCATAAAATAAGAAACATCAAGATGTTATACAAAAATAAAAAACTATTTAAGCCAAAAATCTTGCATTCCAACAGCCTTTAATTGTGCAGGAGTGAGGCCAAAGTCATCTTCATTATAATTGTTGTCGTCACCCGTATCCGCTTTCCATTGCTCATAAGGACTCTGCTCCTTACCTCTACTTCCAGGATACAACGTTCCAATGTGATCATCAAAAACTTCATCATCATCACTGTCAGGAACTACCACATTGCCTACCTTAGAGAATGGGTTACCCACCTTATTTGAAGAATCAACCTTTTTAAGAGGTTTACCATCATCATCCACAAGAGTAACTTTCCCTTCAATAATAAGCTTTTCAATCTTCCCAATTTTCTCAACAATAGGAGTAGTACTTCCTTTTCCACTCTTAGAAGAACTAACAACTTGTTTAGCCACTTTACCCGATCTTTAGAAGGAACATTAATTGCACAAGTAGTACCATTATCATCAGTATCGGATATATCAAGAGCATCAAAATGGTTTGGTGTAGCAATAGTCTTTCCACTCGTACTTGCCTCATTAGAAAGTTTCTCTTTTGCAGCAGCCGACTTCTTTGGATAGGTCTCCAAAATTTTGGTTTAGGCTTATTAAGCTGAATACCCCCAATAGGCCGAGAAGGAGCAGCCACATTCTTCCCCTTATTCTTACGATTCCTTACCTCAATGAAATCATCATCCGTCTTTTCCAAAGTAGCAGAAGTTGCATAAGCCTTTGCATCCACATTAGTATTACTACGAAAAACATCCTTAACATGATTTGGGCAATCAATCAAAGCATGTCCAAAAGTTTTACATTCACCACAATGTGGAGGTTTCCATTCATACTCGACATTAATAATTTCCGTACTAAAATCATTACCTTCTTCCTTTGGAATTGCCATTGTAACCTGGCTTTTTGGTATTGACTCCGCGCTTAATTCAACTAAAGCACGAGCAAAATTAATACGTCCCCATGAATCGACACACATAGAACTTGTAAAGCATCCAACATAATAGGTTTCCTACTTGTAGCAATCAAGCTCAAACCATCCTCGGAATAAGCAAGTAATGGAACATTATGCATTTTAATCCAAACCGGTACATTATTTACCTCATTCTTATTAAGGGATAATGTAGGAGTCCATTTGTTAAGAATAATGGGCGAGTTACGAATTAATCATGGACCTCGTTCCAAGACACTCTTCACACTCTCCTTGCTAGCAAACTTAAAAAGATACACACCATCACTATTTTTCATTAGCTTTTGCAAGCCAAATTTTCTCCATGTATTAGTGACATAATTTTTAACTAAAGGAAAAGCAATGGTCTTACCAAGAAAGTAACCAACAAGCGTGTTATCATACCGACTTAGAACCTTTTTCATAGCAGCCAAAGGAAGCATCGTATCATGATTAACCAAACGATCTTCATTGACCAATGCTCTAAAATTCACAATTTGGACATTGCGAGTAGCATTAACAACATTAGCAAAAGATGAGATGTTCACCTTTGAGAAGTAGAAGCATCCTTATTACAGACGGACGTGTCACGGACACTTGTGTCCACACGAGTAACAAGTTAACATCGCACCTTTGGACTAATATCACCTCATGAGGAGTTGCAACTTCGTTATTTGACACAACATCAGGCCCCGCCGAACCTGCAACCTGTAGCTCATTTGTGGGACCAGCAGCCCCTTCATCTAATGAACCTGCTGATACAACACCAACATCACGATAATGATCACCGCTTCCCACTCTGGTGTCGTGACTACGGTTCATTAATATTCTTTTTCTTATGATTACTTCCCCTCTCTCCCGAACCCAAAAACCCTCTCTCCATGTCCCGTTACCTTCACATAACCCACAGCAAACACGACGCAAACGTAAACCCGAACAATACGAGAAACCCGATACCAACTATGTTTATATCATCAAAACTAGTTTTCCCTTGTGTCGTAGCTTCAGCCCGAACCGGTGAACGCGGCGGTCGTGACTCGGTGGCAACTCGTGAGTCAACTCGAAACTCGGTGACACGAGTAACAAGAAACCGAGTCACAACGCGTGTTGTTCGTCCCTACCTATTCTCTTCGCGATCTCCAAAGATGGTGGTGTTGTGGTGCTGAAAAGGTGGCGCGTGAGGTGGTATGAGCGGGTGAAGGAGGTGGGTTAAGCGTGTAGTAGGAGATCGGAAGAAGAGGTGAAGGGATTGTTTTGGTGTAGGTGGTGAGGGTAGAGGCAAGGCGGTGAAGGTCGTGGGAGGAATTATCCGTGCCAGGTGTGAAAGGTATGAGCAAGTGAGGAAAGAAGAGAGAGATGTCTGTGTCTTTTTCTATTTAAATCTTACTAATTTCACCACCAACCGAGTCTTATAGATTGGTGTATAGAGTTATTAGTTATAATACCTGTGCACGCATAGGGTTTAGACAAAAAAAATTATTTTATATCAATGCTAAATATTGTGTCTTTAAAAGTAATTATATATAATTATATATGTATGCACGAGTTTTTCATTATTCATTAATATCCATTAGAAATTTTTATAATCAAATTTTGTAAAAAAATTGTTAGACAACTCAAGATTCAACTATATTTAACTTATATATATATATATATATATATATATATATATATATATATATATATATATATATATATATATATATATATATATATATGTTGATGTTCTATTTAAATTTCACACACAAAATGCGAGTTTAGTTGCACATAATAAACGTTGATAATGTTAAAATATACTCCTTAAAATTTTTAAAAAATATTTTTCTACATATTCTTATATAAATAAATAAAAATTATATGAGTATTTGTTATAAGTAAAATCACGTTTTTTTTCTTCATATTACAGTAGCTCGTACTTATAGTTTGATAATTATATTCTCGTTTTCAATAATTTAACCATATTTAATATACAAATTCGTGTCCACATTTGTCATACTTTTAATATGAAATAAATGAGTCCTTAGTAAACATATATAGTAAAAAAAATGATATTTATAATCTTATGTATATTTATATGCTGGAGTTTTAAAACAACATATATATTATATTTTTAAGTTATAAAGTAGAGTTAATTACATGAATTACGGACTTGGTCCCTAAACTTTTTTTTGCGGATTTGATCCTTATGGTTTTGATTCATTACGGATTTGGTCCCTTGACCATATTTTTTGTTAGTTGACCGTCAAATAAGTGTTTCGAAGGCTGAAATGACAAAAATACCCTCGTATGTGTTTCATGAATGGTCCCTATGGTTTGTAGGTTATCATGAATTAGTCCCTCAATTTTTATTTTTTGTTTTTATTTATATGAAAAACATTTTATCTAAAATTTTATAAAAAATTCCGAAAATTTTATGAAAAAATCTATAAAAAATCCCAAAAATTTATAACAAATTCCGAAAATTTTATAAAAAATTTTATTAAAAAATTCCTAAAGTTTTATAAAAAAAATTCCGAAATTTTTATAAAAAAGTACATTAAAATTCCAAAAATTTGTAAAAAAAAATTATAAAAAATTCTAAAAATTTTATAAAAAATTCCGAAAGTTTTATAAAAAGTTCCGAAAATTTAATAAAAAATTCCGATAAAATTTTTATAAAATCTTACAAAACATTCCGTTAGAAAATTTGGGAAATATTTTCAAATTTTTTTTTTTTTTTCTTCTTGAATACTTTTTGACTGGAATTTTTATAAAATCTTGCCCTAAATTTTATAAAATTTTTTACGGATTTTTTTATGAAAAAAGGAAAATAAATTGTCAAAAAAAATCCTTCAAAAATTTTATAAAATTTTGGGAAAAATTTTATAAAAATTCCGTCAAAAAGTATTCAAAAAAGAAAAAAGAAATTTTTTGTCGAAAATCTTTTTCCCAATATTTTTGACGGAATGTTTTATAAGATTTTATAAAAAATTTATCGGAATTTTTTATAAAATTTTCTTAATTTTTGATAAAATTTTTGGAATTTTTGATAAATTTTTTAATAAAATTTTCGGAATTTTTCATAAAATTTTCGGAATTTTTTGTAAATTTTTTTATAAAATTTTGGGAATTTTTTATAAAATTTTCGACAAAATGTTTTTTATATAAATAGTTAAATAAATAAAAAATCAGGGACTAATTCATGATAACCTACAAACCATAGGGACCATTAATGAAACACATACGAGGGTATTTTTGTCATTTCAGCCTTCCAAACACTTATTTGACGGTCAACTAACAGAAAATATGGTCAAGGGACCAAATCCATAACGAATCAAAACCATAGGGATCAAATCCGCAAAAAAAAAGTTTAGGGACCAAATCCGTAATTTTCGACAAACCACAGGGACCATTCATGTAATTAAAACATTGCACTTAATTAAGTTATTAAAAAATATGAAATCTTATAACATTACACTTAATTATATACAATTTTTAAAAATTTAACCACTAAAGTTTTATTAATTGCCCCCTATTTTTTTAAGTTTTTGTTTTCACATATTTGACACCTATGTTTTTATGTGTTTTTCTTCTCAACCAAATTTCTCCAAAAAATTAATTAAAGGTTGACCAAAATCAATTTAATTTTGACTTTTATTAACCAATCACATCACACGATTTTGCTTACGTGGCAAAATCAAGCTCTCCTATTGGTTTAATTTTTTTTTTCAATGAGAAGGGTTTTACAAAAACACTCCGAAATGTTGTAATTCTTTTATTATATAAAAGATAATCCCAATTAACTTTGTGAATGACCCTTTATCGTGGGTGGCTCTTGACAACCAAATTATAGCCAAACGTTAGTGTCAATACCTCAAAGTTATACTTAATTGAGAAAAGATCAATACAGAACAAGATTTTTCTAAAGAACATATTCTTTGATCTCAACCATCCATTCTCCTTAAATCTAACGGTGTTGTTTAATTGTTGTTTTAATATAACTAACTAGAAGGGCATGTTTGTAATATAACTAAATACTAACACAGGTGGGTTACATCCCTCATTTACTCATTTCATTTCATTTCTTAATATCACACACACTTTCTCATTTTCTCTCACCAACAAAATTTTCCGGCGAGGCGGAGGAGCGAGGAAGAAAGCGGCGCCCCAAAACTTTGTAGATCTCACCAAACTTCTTATCCTTCATTATCATTATATTATAAACATAATAAGCTTTTCGGTATATCGGATCGTTTCAAGGTTTCAGGGCGTGGATCACGTGATGGTTGTTATCAAGTGAGAGTGATGTCGGCGTCTTCGCTACCTGACGATGGTGATGACGTGGTGGCAGCGGATGTGGTGGAGTTACCCCCGACGAAGCTCCCGCGTACACACAAATTATATAGGAAAAAAAGTTAAATTAAAAGAAAAAAGGTGCAGTGCTTTCAAGCAAATATTTCGTGTGCCCTCGGCTCTCTTTGGTAACCAACAATGAAAGGCTTCTAAAATTTTTTCTGATGGTATTTTTGGTCGGAGAAAATGAAGAAAGGAGTGAAGAAGAAGAAGAATAGTTAGCTAGGGAAGTGAGAAAGATAGTGGTATGACTAGGTGAGTAGGCTACACTAGCTATTACCTAAAAAGTAGTAACTTGATAATATACAGAAAGTATTACTACGTATTTATTTTAGTAAAAACAATAAAATATTAAAAACATGATGTTATCTTTTGTATTTTTCTTTTATTGTAATTGCACAATGTTATATACAAATTACTATGTAGTACTTCCTCCGTCCCATAATAATTGTCCACTTTTACTTTTTTGAGTTTTGCTTGTTCAACTTTGACCATTAATATTTTTATTTGTGTTATATAATACTTGATGAAAATTATACCAAATGAAAATACATTTAAAACTCAATCTATTCATATATTTTTCATCAAGTATTATATTACAGAAATAAAAATATTTATTGTCAAAGTTGAATAAAAAAGACTTGAAAAAGTCAAAGTGGACAATTATTATGGGACGGAGTTAGTACTATGTAGTAACTACAAAACTCACAATTTATGATAGGAAATTCAAGATGATCATGGTGTATACTTTGTGAAAATTTAGATGATTTTATTAACAACATAAGTTATCTAGTTGCATTTTTTTTAGAGTTATAGGTTTCTTCAATTTGTTTAATGTTGTCGCTTCAATAAAATGATCACGTTGTTTTAAATTTTATGTAATTAAAAAACTAACAAGCACGTCAATACAATTTTCACGCCATTTTATTTGTTCTCGTAATAATTGTTAGTTGCATTAAATAGAGCACTTTTATTGCCTTGAATTAAACCTGACCCGATTCGTTTAATATATATTAAAAATAATTATTTTGTTCGATACCTTCAGTAATCACATTTTCTGGCTCCGCCACTGTATCTAATGATCTAACTATTTGTATGGTAAATTGCGATTGATTGTCGGACCTACTCTAGGCACATGCCTACATTGTGCTTGTTTCTTGAGTGGCTCTTACAACACTCTTTCGGCTCTTTCAGCTCTTTAGGATATGCGTAGAATATCCTACATCATATTGATGTGAAGATTAGTTTATGATATTAATGTATAAAATCACATGTGATTCATCAAATAATCACATGTGATTTTACCTCAATTCACATATGATTATACCACAAATCACATGTGATTTTACCTTAAAGTGAATCACATGTGATTTACTCATTTTTAGATTAAAACTGAATCTTACGTAATTTACATTTTATCATAAAAGAGCAAAAAAATAAATAACGGAATCAGGAATTTGTTTAAAATGAATGAATAAGTTGATTTGAAAATAAAGATCACATGTGATTTGAAAATAAATAACAGAATCACATGTGATTTATACACGAATCACAACAAAAAACAGAATCATGTGTGATTTAGCCTTTTTTAGATTAAAACAGAATCACGTATCATTTATACACGAATCACAACAAAAAAACAAATCAAATGTGATTTTTTTTACGAATCACGTATGATTTTTTTATGGATCACTTGTGATTTTTTAAACTTAACAAATCACATGTGAATATTTTACGAATCACGTCTGATTCATCTGGACGTAAATTTTGAAAAAATAGTTCATCAAAAGTATATAAAAGTGCATATCTATAGAAAGATGATTTTTTTTCTCGTCGCGATGGTGTATTTTTTGTAGCTTGAAGATTTACCGTTTGCAAGATATCTTGTTTTTAAAAAAAAGGTGAAAAGTGAGTTTTTATAGATTTACATTTCTACCCTTCATTTGTTAATTTTTGTTTTCATCTCATCCATTGGATGAAAAGAATATGGATGATTGAGATTTTATGATTTGTTCTTTAGATTAGATGTGTTTTCTATTGATCTCACCTCATACTTAATTATTTATAGCTCAAAGTTTTACCTAAACATGTATACTCCCTCCGTTACAATTGCTGTATTTACTACAACTTTCAATTGTCAAAAGTAACAAAAACACAATCTTGCCATTTGGCTAGTAATTAATGATTTTTCTAGTTTTGTAATTAGTAATTTTGATTATGGGTAATATCGTCCATATAAACATTTCTGTAATAGTAAAACGTTGTTGTGAGATATCTTAAATATATATATATATATATATATATATATATATATATATATAGAAACTTGATATTGTATTAACAAAAATAATATCCGTCCGATGGACTTAATAAATTGTTGGTATGACTAATGGTTTTATTTGTTTGTATTTGTTTTTCATATGTATAGCATATATTAATTAAAAGTTAAATGACATGTTAAACATGTTTATTTTATGTTTTGTATTTTTTTTTTAAACTACTTAAATAAGTTTAGTATTTTGGGTTGTGTTGTTTTGTGTTGTTTATTTTTTGTGTTATGGTCTTTATATATCAAGCTCATTGATTATGTTTTAGTATTTGTTTTTATGACTACTATGTAGTTTCTAAAATGTATGTAATAGTTTTGGCATAAAACCAAGCACTTGGACGACCATTATGGATGTACAAATGTTTTTTTTTTCCGGCTACAATGATTATCTGTATGCATGTTTTTGTTATTTTACGTTTATTTTGTACGTTTTTTTTCCAATTATTGTTTGTATATGTTTTCTGATACTGATTGTGTTGTCTGTTGTTTTTAATATGTGTTCATTCGTTTTTATACGTGTGACTGTAAACCCAAGTTGTATAAGCTTATGTGAATTTGTTTCGAGTTTTAGGGTGATTGGATATACAGTTTTAGGTTCTAATCGTGTCTTTTAAAATTGTTTTATTTTGTTTTTAGTATTTTTTATTATTGAGGGGTCTTAGTTGTAACTTTAAATTTAATTAGTGTGTGTTTGTTTTTTTTTAAATTTAGTACCATACATGCTATGTGGTCATAGTTTAGGGTAAATTTTTGTAATTTTTTATAAATTATTTATTTTTTCGTTTATTAAAGGTTTTTTAAGGTTATCTTAAAGTATTTTTCATTTTCTTCTGTTACCTTCTTCAGTTCTTCTATATCTTCAGTTTTTAGTTTGTTTTGTTGATTGATCCAGGTATCTTTTTTTTTTGTTAGAATCTTTATATACGTTTGTTTGTTTTGTTGTTTTCATTTCTGATTTTTTTTTTATTTATTTAATTATTTTTTATGTTTAGCGATTGTTTGTTTATTTATTTTTCCCTCGATAATCGGTTGTAGGTTTGGATATGTTGTTGATTGAAGGTGTTTGTGGTTCTCCTATATAAATTGTAAGTTATTAATGTATTGTTTTGTTTTTGTTTTTTTTAATTAGGGTTTGATTAATTTATAATTTGGGGGTTTTATGTTTTTCCATTTTTATTTGTTATTTTGAATGTTTTTTGATAGATGTTTGTGTCAATTTGATTTTTTAATTATATATGTTTGTGTTGTTGAAAGTGTATGTTTTGATTTTAATTTTTGTACATTTGTTTTGATTTGGGTTTTTGCGACTGTTAGTGCTGTTGTTAGTGTTGTATAATCTTGTGTTAAGGGTGTTTGTTGTTGTATGTGTGTTTGTTAATCACATTTTAATAAATGATGATGTATTTTAGGTTATGATTTTGTATAATTTTTTGTTGTTATTATTTGTAATTGGGTGTAACTAAAGACACGAACAAAGACTTATTGTATGATGAAGGGGTGGATATTATGTAACATTATATTAGTATGCTTGTAATCCATCTCCATTAGCCAACATTATTCTTTAAACTTTCTATCCGTTAAGCTGAACCCGTAATGAATTAGAAAATATAGTTTACGATGTTTTTTGTATATATTTGTCGGTGAGAATAAAGAAACATAGGAAAGACATAGACCTTTGTAAGAGGGCATAAATGAAATCTTACTTTTCCTTTGGGGTATGAATTACCATGTGCCTGTAATTTTGATATGTAGTTTCACATTCAATTTGTCTTGCGATAAATTATAATGAATAGAGTTAGATGGATAACGTTTTAGTTACATCATAAACTTTACGTCTCGTATATCTTAAGTTGTGATCTTGTTCTATTAATGTGTTTTTTGAATAATAACTGTAGAAGATGTTTTCGTAGTGTTAAAAGTTCCGCATTATATAGTGTTAGGTTTGATAGTGTTTAATGGTCATTGAGTATTCTTGTTTGATTGTAAGATGAATTTTGTATAGTTTTTGTTGTGGTGTATGTTTTTTAAGTTTTTATTTGTTTTATAAAATATGTATTGATTTTTTTTTTATCGGGTTTGTTATGGATGTTTCTGATGGCAAATGTTTCTGTAAGTTTTTTTTTTTTTTTTTTTTTTTTTTTTTTTTAATTTTTTTGTAGTTTTTATATTGTCAAGTAGACCAGATGTTTAAATCAATTGATGTTCCACAAAAACGTAATAAAATTGTTTAAATAGTTGAAATGTTAATGAAATTGTTACCTTAGTTTTGAATAATGTAATTTTCATTGCGTTTTGATAGGCGTATGTGCAACAGCTTTTTCATCCTCAAATAGTTGTTTATATATAAAAATATGCATACTCACATTTGCATTTGAATTAGCAACGTTATTATCATATAATGTAGAGATAATAGTTTGTTTAGTCGAATTACATTTTTCATGGAGTTTTTGTCGTCATATGCAATGGTATCCTAGAATGGCAAGTTAACTGTAACATAATTCAACAATTCAGTTTTTTCGACAATTAGCTGAAGTAAATTTATTTTGTTTTTTGTTTTGTAGATGGAATAAAGTCATGTGGTTTGATTGAATTTGTGATTTCGCTTCATGGTCAATTTGAGCATTACTTGGTAAGTATTTTTTTTTTTTTTTTTTTGTAATGTATTTTAATGAATGAAAAAGTTTTATTTCTTTCAAGTTTTGTTTTTAGGTTATTACACTAATGAGCACTTTTGTGCTTATTAGCTCATTGTTCTTTAATTTTCTGTCATAAGTTCCATTTTAAGGTGTTAAGTAAGTTTTACAAGTAAAAATACAAACTATCTTCTGAAATCAGTTTTTAACCAGTGTTTGGCTAAAGTGTGTTTGAGGTCTAAAAAAAGGTTTTTACCCGTTTGACTTATCAAGTCAAACTCACTTTAAGGTTGTTAGTTGGTTTTCACATGAGTAAATCTGTTTTACCAAGTAATACAAGTTTTGGCTAAAAAGGAAACTCATTTTTGTCTTTTGTCTTGCACACCAAAACAGCAGCTATAGCTGCTGTTCCAACCCCCTTTTCACAGCTTATTTCATGTCCAAAATTTGCAAAGTTTGTTTTTCTTGCAACCTCACATACCCATTTCAATATAGCTTTAGCTTATTTTGCACTTAGGATAGTTGTACTTAGTAAAAAAATGCATTAAATATCTTTTTTTGCCCATTTCAGTTAACTGTTTCAGCAAGCATACAAGCCCAAGTAGATTAACTTTTAGATTCTTAAGTTGCTCAATATTCCTTCTTATTCCCTGAAATTTGGTATGCATAGTATTTAGTTGGTCACCTAGCTAATAGTATTAGTTATAGTATTTAGATAGTGCTTATTAGAGCTTATTTGTAAGCTCAAAACAGCCCCTATTGGACTGTTTGGATTGCATCACAGCAGCCTTTACAGCAGCCCTTTTCCAGCTTATTTAGTGCTTATTAGTTGTTTCTTCTAGCTTATTTAGACAACTTTTGTGCTTATTAGGTCCTATAGATTAGTTGAGTTAGTTTTTAGCTTATCTCTTGCTTATTGTATGCTTATTTAGCCTTTTAGAATAGGTTAATATACCCTTTGTATTCTCATTTTCCTCATTAGCTTACGACTCTTAAATGCTTATAACTGTTTATTTCCCTTGTTTTTTTTTGTAACTGTTTTTTTTTTTTTTTTTTTTTTTTTTTTAATTTAGAAATTGCCTTCGGAGGTGTTTCCGTCTAATGTTTTGGAAGGTAGTAATGTAGTGGAGGTTACTGATGCTCGTGGAGTTGTTCGATTGATTAAAATAGAGCGTAGCGATAAATTTTCTTGTTGGTGTTTATGCGGTACTAAATGGGCAGATTTAATTTCAAGTGTGATTAGCCTCGATCCAAAGTATGTTCATTTGGAGCAGGTTGGTTTGAAAAAGTTTTTGGTTAACTTCTATACCGTTTGTGGTGACGAAGTTGATTACGGGGTTACCAATGGTCATGTTACCAAGTGTCTTGTTTTAGGCTGCAAGGATCCTCGTTTGTATCAGGTATGTGCATTTACATTTGTTTGTGTGTTTTATGTTATTTTTTGCTTGTTTTTTATATGTTTGTTTTTTAATTTGTAGCCAATTCCTTGCAAGATGTTGCTTGAATCGAAGATTAACCGTAATTCTAAGTGTGTTCCGATTAAGGTGATTGATTGTGTTGGGAACGTTCGGGTTACTTTTCATTTGTTAGGGATTGAAAAAAAGTTAGTTGGTGCTGCCTTTACTGGTGCTGTGTGGGAGCGTTTATGTGAGCTTTTCAATTTTTCTGAGTATAAGTTGCTGGTGCTTGCGTTGTCAGAGAATGGTATGCATTTTTGTTTTATGTTATTGAATGGGTTTGCCGATCCGATTAAGATGGTTGGATCTGAACCTCGACCTGCAGGTTTGTTTTATGTATTATGTTTTTTATATTTTATTTGTTTTTTTTGTTTGTTATGCTATTTTGGTAGTGTTTGTTGTCGAAGATAATTTGTTTACGTTGTTTTTGTTTATGTTGATTTTGTTTGTCATTTTAGGTGTTTTATCAAGGGATGGATGTTTTGTGTATACTTCATTTCTTGTTGAGTATACTGGTTTCATTGAGAAGCGAGGATATATGGTTTGTTATTTTTGTTGTTGTTTGTTTGTGTTTTTTTTTAGTAGTTTTATTTTTGTTTCATGTGTTATTTTATCTTTGCATTTATAGTGTTATGTTGTTTTTTAATATCGGTTTTAGAACATGCCAAAGTCATTTCATAATCATCAGATGAAAGTCGGTCATCGCGAAGGGTGGGTGAAAGCAGGTGGTTGTTCGTTTTATATGGTGATTAAAGTTCATTCCGATAAACGCCAAAAAATAACAGAAATACCAGAGTTTTCTTAGTGGGAGATTGGGATAGAGTGAAGGTTGAACTGGGTTTGAAGATGGGTGATGGTATGCTCTTTAATCTTGTCTCTGGTGATATAGGTGGTGATGGTAGTTTCTGTTTTGAAGTATGCAAGGAAATTTAAGTTGTTGTATATGCAGGAAGTGTATGTTGTCTTTTGTGTTTTGGTCGTTTAGTAGACGCCGTAAGAATGTTGTAGGAATTCATTAGTTATGTATTAGTTTGTGTATAATGTTTTAACATATGTAAGTTGTATGTAAATATTTTTTTCCTTTGTTTTGTGTATGTAGTATGTAGTAGTTTAGCTGCTTAATGTTGCTTTTGATTTATTCTATTTGTTTGTTTGTTTAGTCAATCATGATTGGTTTTTTGTTTGAAACGTGTTTGTAGTAGCGCAAGTGTTGCTTGTTTGTTGTATTTGTTTCAAGAGAAACTACACCCACGTTGTGTGTGAGGTGTTGAGTCTGTTGCAGCCGAGTTAAAAAGTCTACGAGGGTGTTCTATAGACAATTTGACTCCAAGTGAGAGTTTTTGTTTTACTATACTACACTACCCATCGATTGTCATTTAACCCAACCTGGGTGTTATGCTTGGTTAGCATGGAAGCCAATTGAATCAAGCATTTGATGATTAGTTGCGCATGGAAAATAAAACCTGTTAAGTAGAAAACATTGATTTGCAAAATACATACAACCAGGGGTTCGTTAGTCTAAGATGGATCAAAGCCCATGTGACTTGGGTATGTGTTTGTTTGATATATTCTTGGGCCGAATCCCATATTAGTCCATGGGACGGTGGAGGGTGTAGTTAACTATATATTGAAACCATTTTGCAACATTTTTTATCGACAATCGTCTAGTACGTAATTTGTCTTTTGTAACTATAATTTCTTTGGGTTCTAAAAATAGCGCATGATATCGTGAGGGACAAATAAAACTTATTTTCCGGAAAAGGCTAATAGAGTTTTTTTTTTTTTTTTTTTTCATTATACATTTGAACATTATTTAGTAAGCATTCTTTGTTTGTGTTTGATGTGTATTAAAACAAACATGGTGATATCGTTATGTTTTTTAAATAAAGACGTTGTTTTTGTGTAAACTGTTATTATATGTTTCAGAATTGTCGATGTTATTTGCGATTAAGTGAACTTGCGATTTAGTTTAATTTTTTTTTTTTTTTTTTTTTAATTTTTATTATTTATTTATTTACTTGGAATGTATTTTTTTATATAAAGATACCGATGGTTTGTACTTATATTTTTCCGTTTATAATATTGTAGCTTATAGTATGTGTTGATTTGTTAATTTTGATAATAATTTGGAAGTTTGAATTTGTAAAATATTTTTTGTTTGTAAATTGTTATGACTGATTTTACAGTTAATTAAAATATACTTAGGTGAGGTTGATGAAAAATAATCGTAAGTTTGAAATATTTTTTTTTTTTTTTAAGATGTTAAAAAAACACTCTTTATGATGGGGATATGTTTTTATTTTTATGTGGCCTCATATTAATACGACTTTCGTTCTCAAAACATGCAAAAAAAGAGTGAGTAGTTGTAGTAGTGTATCACAATCACACCTAACAACTATAATTATTCATTTTATTGGTTTAATTCATTATACCCAACACACACACACCGACAGACACACACACACACACACTCATTTTATCAAGGCGACTCAGCCGAAACATTGGCGGATATTGTTCTTTTTGATCGGTATTTTTTCCGACTTTTGTATTTTTAATGTAATAATGTTGATCGATGTTTTGATTAGATTTTATTATTATTATTATTATTATTATTTTTTTTGATGTTTGCTTATTTTTTTGGTGTTGTTGTTGTGTTTGGTTTTGATAGATTGTTGTTTTTGTTAATAATGTTGTTTAATTTTATATTTTTTTTTTTGTTATGTTAGTTTGTGCACACCAAGTGTTTGTGTTAATTATATGGTTAAGTTAAATGTTTATGCGTTTATTTGAATTTAGTAGAAGTAAAGGTGAATGATGTGTTGATGTGAAATTCATTTAGTTTAGCTGAAGATGTGTTTTGTTTTAGCATAATTTGTTGTTTTTTTTAGTTTGTAATAATTTTATGACTTTGTTTTTAAGTTTATAAAGTTGTTGTATGTTTTTTTTTGCTTTTATTTGTTTTGGGCCTTTAGATAATAGTTGTAATTACTTGTAAAAATGTTTGTCATGGGTCAAAATGGGGCAAGAAATTTAAAACAGTGAAAACTTTTATTACACATTGCGATAATTCGTTATGCTTTATGGTTTATTTTGTTTTTGTGTCCCAATCCAGTGTGTGTTGACATTGTATGTGTTTTTAATATTGTTTACGTTAGTGTGAATTTGTTGTTGTTGGTAATGAAAACACATTTACAAATTCAGTTATTTGCAGGGCAATGGCAACTGAGTTTTTGGTGGGAGTGAATGTAAACACATTTCCAGAATCGCAGGTATGTATTATGAGTAATTAGTTTATGGACGCGTGCTATTGATTATATGCAGAGTGTATTATTACAATTTGTGTATGTTTGGTTAGGAACTGCCTGATATTTATAAGCAAGATTGTTTCCGAGAGAATAGGGATTTGTACCTGACAAGTTCACGTAGGTATAGATTCAAAGTTCGGATTGTTAAGAAAAATAATGGACAGATTTGGTTAGTTGGTGACAAGTGGTCAGAGTTTGCTACTGAGAACTTTGATTTGGATGTGAAAGTTCTACATTTTGTGGAGGAAGGTGAAGACTCCTTTTATGTTACTGGTTATTATGAAGATGGAACTGAAGTTGGTGGTTACAATGGTATAGTTGGAAGGTATATGAGATGCATGACTCGTGTTTTACCGTATCCAAACATTGCACAGGTATCAAATTTTCATTATATTTTATTAACCCATTTGACGTGTTGTATGTGGATATATAATTCATGTTTTTTTTTAATTTTTTTTCTTTTAATATTGTATGTAGACTATTTCTGCTGATTTCATGGCTGGGTTACCGGAGCATGCTGTGATGTTTGTTTTTGTGAATGGAGCAAACTATCTAATAAATGTCAATCGTGTTCAAGTAGAAGGTTCGAATGTGGAGTTTGTTTATAGGTTGTGGGAAGATGACTGGAACACTATTGTTCAAGATTTGGAATTGGAAGCAGGAAGGATGGTTGTTTTCACAAAAGAGACTGTTAATGTATTCAGGTTAATTGCTTTTGATAATGATGGTAGTCCAACCACAACTGTTTATTTCCTAGGTGCGACAAGTTTGTTGAGAAACCAACGAACTCTGGACTTTTGGGAAGATAGTAAGTAAACGGAATCTGGACTTGTTTATTTATGTAAATGTTTCTCTTGTTGGTTTATTTGTTTTAAACTTTATTATAAAATATAATGATGGAAAATATTTTGAAAATGTGTATGTTATATAATTTGTGTGTGTTATGGTATTGTCGTTATGTATTTGTTTAATTAGTTATTGATTTTATTTAATTGTTTGTTTATTTTTTGAAGAGGATAAAAGACTGCAGCATATTTGCTACTGGCCGTTGCATAGGGAACATTTTGGTGAACAATTTGATACATTCTATGTAAGGTTTGAGATGATTGAACCGAAACAACGACTCGTAAGTATATTTAATTATTATTATTATTATTTTTTTAATTATTTATTTCATTTATTATTTGTATTTTGGAACGTGCTCATCATATTTTTGCGTGTTTTAAAATGCAGACATTTCCAGCAAATTTCTTGAAGTACCATCCGATGCATACTTACACAAAGGTGATGATGAAACACCAAGACATTGAACAAGTCATGACCATAAGGATGGAAAAGCATACAGAGACTCCAAACAGGACTAACAATGTAAAAGTGTATGGTGATTGGGATTATTTTGCTGAGAGATGTGGGTTTGAATATAAGAAAATGATCAGGTTCAGGTATATGTTCAACGTTGAAGATGTGTTATCTGATTCTGATATTGAGAGTGATTCAGATGTCGAATCTCAAGGTAATGAAGCATATCCAGTGTTCCATGTTTGTTAAATGAAAATCAACGCATCAGTATGTTACTTGGTTATGCAATATTTTGGTAGTAAGCTGTCTAGTGTATATGAATGACGTAAGGATTAGCTAAGGGTATTGTTTGTACTTATGACTATAACTGGTAAGATGGATGTTGTGTTTTGGTATTAGCTGTGTTATTTGTATATAGGGTGTAGTCTAGGTTCGTAAATTGTAGCTTGGTAAACATGTGCCTCATAAAACAATGTGCCATGTTAATTTTGTAAACTTATTTTGAACGTAAGTTGAAGCTGCATTTGCGTTTGCTTTTAGTATTGTTTTCTGATTTTGTATGTGTGTTTATTAAGTCAGTTTCCATATGGGTAAGTTAGTTTACATTCACCTCATTTCAATATGCTTACTTATTATTATGGTATTGTTGGTTGAAATTTTTCTTTGTACTTAGTAGGTCATGTGAGCGTTAGTTATTTTGACTTTTGAAGTTGTTAGTTTGTTAGTTTGTTTGTTTTTCTGGTGATTAAGCGCTTGAAGTAGGTGCGCTAGGTATTTTATTAAGGGTTGTTTTGGTTTTTTTTTTGTCTCATGTGAGCGTTAGGTATTTTGGCTTTTGAAGTTGTTAGTTTGTTGGTTTTCCTGGTGATTAAGCACTTGAAGTAATAAATGGGCTTCTATAATTTTGCACCTAGTTTCACCTGCGGAAATTCGTTATTTAAGATGCATTGAACGTGTCAGGTTATTAGATTTGCACCTGAAACTAATAAATGGGCTTATATAATTTGAATACCTAGACTTCCAAAAACCACTTTTTCACCATCTTCCAAAGAAAATACTTCAAGAGGTGGTCTGTTACCAAGAGAGTGTAGTTATGTTGGACTTTGATGCTGCTCATGGTGCACGTTTGATCTGTTTAGTCCAAGTGTGCTGGACCTGTCCTTTGATCCGTGGTCTTGTGGAGTTCAGCTTTTGCGAGGTCACAAAGGAAATACATCTCCATAAAGTGATTGAAGATCACTCCTTTGGGTGTTTCTAATGACTTTGTTATTGAGAGAATTTGCTAAGTTTTTGACAGTTGGTGATGGGACTTTAGCTGAAGCGGCGTTTTTGACAATTGAAGAAATTAAGCGATTGTGAATAGGGCAGTTTTGGACCATGTTGTGTCTCAGGTTAACAAATAGAATATTGTTGAGATTATCCTTTTTAGATACATTAGGATCGAATAAATCAGGTGTGTGTATTAGTGGTTTTTTTAAGCACATTGGTAGGGTGATGTTTGACCCTAAATTAGTTCCATCAGGTCTGATTAACTGTTTTGCAGTTTATTAGTGTTGTCTGTTTTAAGTTAGTTATGGTGTCTTTTGTTGACAGTATGGATAATTGTAGATTTAAGTTGTGATTTATTTTAGTTTTTTAGTTTTATTTTTTCAGCATTCATGGTTATTAGAATTTAAAGTTAGAATTGAGTATGTTGTTTATATAATTACTTTACAATGTGTAAAAGTTGAAACTCAATATACATATGTTTTATAGAATAAAATTTAACAGTTAACTTTGAATTGTTTATGAAAAAAAATCACACACTTGACAATGAAAGTAACAAAATGCTGGATATGCTGAAAGATATATATTCTTACTTTTTGCTCATAATCTGCAATTTAAATAAAAAAAAAACAAATTAGTTAATAAATATAATATATTGAAATTAGTATATAAAAAGATTACATATTGTTTTCATAAAACATGAAGAATTAGTAGTTACATCTAAGTTGGTTGACGGTGTCATTAGATGCGAAATAAAGCTTCTTTATACACCACGTTTGTTGTTGTTGTTGTGTATTTTCCGTCTTCGTCGCAACACAATATTTTCAAACCCTTTTTGCTTTTAACTCTGGATACGGCGACGTAAAGTTGACCATGTGAGAATCTTGGGCGTTGTAGAAATATTCGACCGATTCAATGTTTGTCCTTGGCTTTTGTTAATAGTCATTGCGAAACACAAAGCAACCGGAAATTGTCTCTGTTTAATTTAAATGGCATCTTCGTATCATTTGGGGCTTAGTACCATTCTTGGTATTGCGCAAATCGTACCAACATTACCTCGATATTATCTTTGCTTCAATTATATTTACGCCCATTCTCGATGTCGTAGTCTTGTTCCGTTGCATAATCCAAAAGTTGCATCAATATTTCTCATGCACATAAGCGGAGCACCTATCTTTAGTTTGAGAGTATGTTGAGGAGTCCAAGAACTTTAATGCTATTAAGAAAGTCGTCGTGTAAAGTGACTCATTAAAATTTGTGTCGACATCCGCAATTCCAACAGAATCGAGCCAGATGTATGTTTTTCTTGTCCTGGGATTAGCTCTAGCATTCGCTCATTTATCATATCCACAAGTGCGTGTGTTGGTGCAAGAATAGCTTTTTCCTGGAAGAAAGTTGGGTTGTAAAGGTTTGTTACCAAATCAGGATATGTTTCTTGAATAATCGAACCAATATGATCATCTGAATCTTTGATCAAAATATCTTCCGGAAGATCTATGTTTGTTTCTCCATCGTTCTTACCCCCAATTGTTCCGTTTCCAATGCTTAATATCCAATCTGCAAAATCTTGAATTTCTTTCTTCTCCGAAATATTTGAACCTGTTCCTAGCCTCATGTTTATAGTTAGCCGCATGACTGTGCAATGTTTCCACAAATATGAAGAGTTGATGGATGCGTGTACCACGTCTTGTCGGCTTCCGTTTGGAATAACAGGTAATATTTGACGAAAGTCCCCACCAAACAAAACTACTTTTCCACCAAAAACATTATCTGAAGGTGTAGAAGGGTCAGTCCTGCAGATGTCACGAAGTGTTCTATCAAATGCTTCATAACAATGTCTATGTGTCATTGGAGCCTCGTCCCATATTATCAGCCTACACTTTCTTATTAATTCTGCAAGGTCACTATCTGCTGAAATATGACACATGGAGTCGTCGACTACATTTATCGGTATAGCAAATCTAGAATGGGCAGTTCTTCCTCCTTCCAACAATAATGCTGCAATACCACTTGATGCTACATTTAACACTATTTCTCCTTTGGACCTTAACGCAGCGGATAAAGTTTTGTAAAGGTATGTCTTTCCAGTACCTCCATAGCCATAAACAAAAAACATTCCTCCTTTGTCAACGGTAACTGCATCTATTATTGTCTTGTATATTCCTTTTTGTTCACTTGTCAGTGTGGTGTATAGCCTTTGATGCTCTTTATGTAATGCTTTTTTGTCGTACTTCAACTCATCATATACCAACCTGTTATACGTTGCCATCGTGTACATTTCGTTTGGGTACGGCATGTTTGGTATATGTTTTAGGCTTTTGTTATTACAAAGTAGCATGTGTTCAATGTATGTAAGGCATATGTTTTTCCTTTCTTCGTCAGAAAGTTCCAAATCTGAAAAATACAATAATTACTAATAATTTTTAACATATTTAATTAATGTATTAAATTTTTTAAAAATATTACATAACAAAATAATTATGGGTGTATATATAGTTATAAAGTTACATACCTGGATTGTTATTCTTTACACGCTCAACGTGTAGAACATCATCAGCCAAGACATGCCATGTTTTTTCGTACACAATTTCTGGACGAGACATGCTATCTGTCATAATAAGCATCACAAAAAGTTCTTAAATAATTTCGGTTCCCCAATCGCCGCTTGATTAACCCATCAATATATTCCTTATCATCCTCTAACAATCCACGAGCTTGACACACGTCCTTGTAGGTTGGGTATACCACGTTATCATATTTCTTAAAGTCAATCCAATCCGTTGCTCCTCTCACCTTGTTTAATAATACTCGTAGGTAAAACAATTCTCCAAATGAAGGAGGCACATGATGTACACGCCCAATAGATGTACCTTTTTGTCTTGGGAGCCATTTTCTATCCTCCTGTATCCATACAAAATGTGATGGAATCTCATGATAAAGAAGCTTTCTAGCTTCTTTGTTTGTCTTGTTTAACTCCATCCATGCTATGAACTTAGATTCATTAACTGACGCCTTATCCAACGTAAAGTCAAGACTTTCTGTTGCGTCAAAAATAACTGTCTGTTCGCCTTGCAAGTGAAATGGTAACCTTTCAACAGGTGGAAATCTGTAGTGTATATCAAATCCGTAAATTCTCCATGCTGCCTCACATGGAGAAAGATATCTACAATCGTAGTAATCTTTTATTTCGTCTACTTCCACGTCCTCTATAGCAAAGATTACTCTATCGGTCCTTTATTTATATACTTGAGCAGATATTTTATGGATCCAAGCTGGTTGCACCATTCGACATTTATATGAGATTGGTAACGTCGCAACAATCCTGGGTTGTACGGTACTACATATCCATTATGCAAGTCTATGTTGCTTTTTTTATAGTAGATCCGTCGTTTCTTCTTTTGTATATTGCGTAACCACTCTCATCAACAAATGTTTTGTCGTTAAATTGCTTTGGGAATTTCCTTGTGCACCTGTTGTTTATCGTGCAAGGACGGGTTGGGCGATCGACACCACATGGTCCGTGCATCATATGATCGGTCACTATTTGATAAAGTTCCGCGTCTTCATTTTTGTCGGGTATCTCGCGAAATAAACTTATCAATTTGTGCGGTGTAATGATCTTGTCTTGTGGTTCCAAGAACGAGAATATGTGAGCATGTGGCAACCTCTTTTTGGAACTCGACGGTGTAGACAATTTGTTTTAAATAGACGATGTTAATAATATTATGAAATAGAATAGTTTTTAAACTTTAAGCGTAAGAAAGATATTTTTACGAATTTGTTACCGCTTTTAGATGTCCAAAGTAACTCTTGTCTTTGAAGTCTTTCATTAGGAGTCTAGCTTTTGTTTGAAAACTCTTGTTATTATGTCCGCTCGATCTTGACCTTCAAACCTTCTTCTTGACGAGCGTGAAATCTCGGCCATTTTGGGTTGCAAGTAAATGTTATAAAAAGGTCAGGGTATCCATATACCTTGCAAATGCTCATTGCGTCTAAATAATTTTGCATCATATATCTTGGGCTCCCTGTATATGATGACGGCAATACAACCTTCTTTCCTCGGAGTTTAATTCCAGTGTCGTCCTCATCTGCTAATTGTACCAATTTGGAGTAAATCTCACTTCTTAAATCCTTTTGTTGGTTTCTAATATATGACATTCTTTCACGCTCTATCATAGTGTATGCGTCAACAATAAATTGTTGACACAATCTCCTTGCATTCAACACCATGGAAAAAATATTTGATCTGTTTTGTAAGTGGTATGCAAAATACTCGCATTGATACTCTCGGTTTTTGTTTGTTGGTGTTTGATCCGTGATTCCTTCGTGGTATATATCATCCAATATCCGTCTTCACCATAAGGAAATAACGATTGGGTATTGTAACGGAAGATATGAAGGGTGTAATTCACTTATTCTTTTAGCCCACCTTCTTGCATGTGAAGAATTATGTCCTGTCGTTAGTCAATGAGTCAAAGTCCCTACAATCAATGCAAGAACTTCAAGCGGTTGGTAAGTTATACTCTCGTCCATCACGTATTCTTCTACCAATAAGCCTTAGCTTTAGTTTTGTTTCATCATTTGCTGTGAGTAAGCGTTCTCCTGCCATGCGAAATTGAGCTACTAATGGATTGATTGTATCAAGCATGTCTCGTATCTCAACTGTCAGGTCGTGGTCTATTACATTGTTGGAGCTACTACTTGGTTGGTCGTTACTGTAGGGAAAAAAATTTGAAGATTAGAATGTCAATTTTAATGTTAGTTTTTTATATAAAAATGTTGATTTAGAAACAGTAATGTACCATATATGAAGTTAATTTAATAAGATTATAGTACACGACACGATTAATTACATTTTCTACTTGTTATCGTTGTCATAAATATAAAGTCGTGCAAACCGGGAGGTTTCCTTCCTCGTAGCAAAGTTCCTATTGTATGGTAATTTTCACCAGATTCGTAACAATATGAACCATGTCCTTCGTTTATTGATGTGTCTTGTTTAGCACCCATAGACGTGAATGAGAACATCAATTATAACGTCGATATTATCTTTGAAGTTTTGCTTTTCGGATGATTTCCATTGATTAGGTCCATTAGCAAATCGGTGGGTTATGCTTTTCGCTTCCTAACTTTACTTTCCTCTTCCACAACAAAGCGAATATGAACACGAAGTTGAGTCGTGCTTCCAACCATGCTTTCAAAGATGCCATAATAACGCATCACAAGATTCACAACGGAAAACGGATCACCATGATCATTGTAATCTGTAATACATAAGTTTAGTTAGTTTACGCAACAATTAAATAGAAATGATTAAAATTACTTTTGTTTTTATTATTAAGTTTTTCAAAATAACTTGTAATATGGATTATATATACCATTACAAATACCAACAAATGAACTGTTGGTTTCTCCATCTGTGTTGTTCATTATCTTCATTTTGATACGGTTAGATTTTCGTCTAAAAGGTTGGACAACTGTCGATGTGGTTGTAAAATTAGAAGAGCTTCTTTGTTATATCCGTAACATACAAATTTATGTTAGTAATATTGGTCATGATTTGGTTATTCGTATTTATAATTTGTAAACCGGCTTACATGTTTTGTTTTGGAGTTTTTGGACGACCGCAATGACAATTGAAATGTTTGTTGTTCGGTTGATACACCTCCGTTTGTGACGTATGAATTTGTTGGTTCTATTGTAATTGACTCTAGTTGTGGGATATCGATATTTTGATTGCATCTTTGTACGTGTAGATGTTTCGCCATTTTCTTGAGTTGTGTAAAGATTGTTAAACATGTTTGTATATTTTTTCATCAGAATCGATCATAATCCCCAGTATACATATGTGCAATAACGTTGGTTACACTTACGGTTATGTCTTGGTATCTTTGGTGGCCTACCTCTCACTCTTGTTGTTAAGTCTATGTTCTCCTTACGAAACCTTATTCAACAACATAGTAATCGGTTTACATTGAGCATTAAATGATGTATGCAAGTTTTTATTGAGTAATACAAAGAATGAGTAAGAAATTAATATCAACATAATCTTACTTGTTCCTGAAACATAATCTGCACTTTTTTTTTTCACTCTTGTTTCATTTGCCGCAACATTACCTGAAGTTATTTTTTGACATTGCGCTTCAGAATTAGTTGGATATGAGTGACCTGCACACATAAATCATACATATATTTGTTTCTAATGAATACGTCTCTTATTGATTACGCTTATAGATTTAGCTATTTGAAGTTATATACACAAATACACAATATTTCATATTATATACTGATTGGTGTGTTGTTAAATAGTTTATTTCATTATGAATAACATAACAATTTAATGTTTTTCTGTTTTGTTTCTTAAGCATATATAAATTACATGTAGATGACTCATAAACCATTTTTTTTTATTAATCTCACTAACGCCTTACTGTGTAAATCAGTCAATACAATTCCAATTATGGGTGTTGCATGTATTTATGGTTAAGTCTATGTTCTCCTTTACAAAACCTTATTCAACAGCATAGTAATCAGTTTACATTGAGCATTAAATTATGTATGCTAGTTTTTTATTGAGTAATACAAAGGAATTAGTAACAAATTAATATCAACATAATCTTACTTGTTCCTGAAACATAATCTGCACTTCTTTTTTTCACTCTTGTTTCATTTGCCGCAACATTACCTGAAGTTATTTTTTGACATTGCGCTTCAGAATTAGTTGGATATGAGTGAGCTGCACACATAAATCATACATATATATGTTTCAAATGAATACGTCTCTAATCTTACTAACGGCTTAGTGTGGAAATCAGTCAATACAATTCCAATTATGGGTGTTGGCTGTCTTTAAGTATTTCCAAGTTGGTTCTGTTTTCGTGTGTTGATAAAAGTCTATGACTTAAATTATGTATAACTAAAGTATAACATACTATTCTCAAGATAATAATACAAAATTATCGCAAAGAAGCTTAACAATGTGCTTTCTAACCATATGCTACAATTTGTAGTCAACTTAAACAACACAGTCTTAGAGTAATGAAGTTTTAATAAAAACGCACGGTGAACATGGTTAATATATCGACTGTTATCATTCGTAAGTTTTTCTAATCCTTCTAACTATCTATAATACAGCTTAAAGAACAAAGGTTATCACTGGATGATTGAAAAGTACATTACACAGTCTTAGACTGATGAACTTTTAATAAAAAATGGCTGATGAACATCATCTAACTATCTATAATACAGCTTAAACAACAATGGGAAACACTGTACAATTAAAAAGTACCATCTTTTATGTTGGTTAACTTAATATGTTGAATTATGATATAAAATTAAAAACACAATATACATATGAATGCAACTTTAAAAAACTTAAACTAACACATAATTACAAGTGTTTCTAAGTATCAAAATCAACATACAAACTGTTTTGCCATTGGTTATGCGATGTATACTTTTTAAATCATATTTAAGTAGAATATACTTATGAAACTTGGGTTGATTTTTATTTTTGGTCCGGTCCGACGACGTTCTATGTTGTTTGTGACACCTTCCATGTTGGTGTTAACAATACTTATTGTCTTCTTATATTAACCTTTTCACTTGTACCTGCAAAAAAATCATACAAACTCATACTTATAAGTTGATTTATCTGTAATTTTTATTCAAAAAAAACATGCCGATAGTTTCTTCTGTACGCATCTTTGTTTTCTTGTATTGTGGTTGTTTATGGTTTTTAGAATAGTCGACCCATTCATAATATATATTTTAAGTCAATATTAATTATGTAAATCTAATCATATGCATAACATTATTTAAAAAGGAAATAGATAAACTTTCTTATTAATATTGATAATTATCAATTGTTTTATATTTTACATGCATATTAATAGGTTTATAAATTGTTATTATTATTTTTTTAAATTTTTCCTTATTTTGGCTTTTAAATTTTAATTAAAACATTGCTAAATACATCTCATTATTTAATCTTAATATATAAATTTTTTCCTTTTAAGTTTAAAAGTCGTTTTGTTTTTTTTTTTTTTCAAATTATTTAAAGTTTTCTTTTAACTATACAATTTTTTATAGATTACTTATATGATAAATAATTTATTTTAAATGAATACAGATTTATGAAATTAGTTTTATTAATTTTAAATTTTTTAGTTTCTATTTTTATTCGTTACATATGAAATAAATAAATAAGAAATTAAAAAAATATTATGTTTTTTTAAACAATTCACAATTGTATTTTACATATTCTTATGTATAAAGATAAACAAATTCAGATTCAAATATATCACAAACATTGAATTAATGGAAAACAAAATTATAATGAAACTTATGTAAACATAATATAAAACTTAAATTCCAAAAATTTAAAGAATTTATTGATAAATTTAAATATAGAACATAAAACATATCGAATCATAAATAACCAAAACACAAAGTATTTAATAATATAAATATAAATATGAAGTAGATCAAGTCTTGATAATTTTTAATATGGAGTTTTGGTTTCTTCCATATGTGGTTTCTAGAAAGAGTAGTCACTGTCTTCATCACTTGAGGAATAGTAATCTAAAGACTCGTCGTTTATAAAGCTATCGTTATTTTCTCCATCAGATACAGATCTAACATTGTACATGTCAGAATCATATAAATATTCACCACTATCATCGATCCCTTCATATCGACCATGTTTCGGGTAAATGTAATTTTGCATGTTTCCTTCTTCTTCATCAAGATATTCATCAAGGTGATTATTTTTTTCTTCAATTCTGATTGGTCGTAAACTTCTTCGTTATCATTCACATTGGATAATGTGTGATTGTCATTCAACTTTTGTATCTTTGTCTCTTCTTCATCTGAATCTTCATCAACAATGGTAAATTTGTGGCCTTTCTTAAAGGTGGTGTCTTTTTCTTTAGCTGAACGCTTAAAGATGGTAGGTTCTTCATTGAAAATTTCCTATGTTTAAAACAATAGTAATTAAAATTAATGAATTTGTATTATTTGTATTTCGAAATGGAGAATAAAAGTTAAATTAAATTTAAACTTACTGAATCATCAATTTTGTTACTCAAGTATGCATTCTTGTTTATCTTTTCAAAGCTTGTTTTTTCCTTTTCATCTTTACCTGTTTCATTTAAACACCAAAAAATTTTAATTTATGGTATATATTATGCAAAAATTGTTTATTAGTTAATAAAAAGTACCTGATGATTGTAGTTGATCGGGGATGTCAGTACCAAATGATATTATATTCTCACCAATCTTGTTTTCATATGTATACCCTTTTGTTGTTTTACGACGTTTCGTACTTCCACAAATATCCTATAAAGAAAAGATAAAAGATATAATTTGTTTAACAATACTGCAAATATATATTTAAGTTAATTTTTACCGATCATCGTCTCAAGAATCAATGATGACAATATTTCTTTTAAGTTTAAGTTTTTTCACTTGTGTACCATTTGTTCTGATAAATTTAAAAAAAAAAAAAACAAAACATTTGTTATGTATATTGATGAGTGTCTAAATACTCATCATTTCGCTCACATTTAAGCTACAAAATATCCGAAACATACAAATATGCTTCAAAATATTGGAATTATCTCCAAATTGTGTTTTTAGGTATTAAAGTGCAAAAGGGATGAAAACCGATGAAAACATGCAAAACATACATAATTTACAAGGTCCACGAACTTTGATAAATTGGCAAATCTAGTCCTCGGTTAATCAAGACTTGTAAAAATATCATAAAAGGTCCTTGGGATTCACAAGTTGTTCAAAATAATCCTTTTAAGTTTAAAATCACAAATTTACAACTTTGGTCCCTCAACTTTGCAAAAGTGTCAAAAATAGTCCTTAAGGTTTTAAAAATTGGAAATTGATCTAAATAAACCTTGTACTATTCATATTTGACATAAATGGTCCTTATGAGAAAAGTTTTGAGAAAATACCAGTTTGGTCCCTGGAGTTTTGAAATTGACAAATTTGGTCCTTAAGGTGTAAAATGGAATTTTATGCAAATTTAGTCTTTGTACTAACCATTATTTGCGGATTGGCCCTTGTGATAAACTTGAAACTTGTCAATTTCATCCTCAACTTTGGCAGATTACATCTATGGTCCTTGTGTTTTAAACTTAACAAACCGGACCCTTGTTATTATATACTCCCAAAATCCAATCCAAACTAAACCCGATTACAACCCAGCCCAATATACTAGCCCAACCCATTTGTAAATAAATAAAACCAAACACCCCGTTTCTTCTTCGTCTTCCACCTCACCACCACCACCTGTAACTCACCACCTCACCCTCTCCAGCTCACTACCTACTCCTACCCACTATCCATCACCTCTCACAGCAGAAACCTGCCACAATAAATGCCATTCCCACCCTAAAACCACCACTGTTCACTGCAATACCACTCTTACCCACAGTATTGAGCAAAACTACCCCAAATTAGTCTAAACTTCATCAAACGTGTCCCCTACACCTCCACAATGTAACAAGAATCCTTAATTGCTCTCAAACTGCCTCAGTACCACGTGGATTATTTTGGCGCCAAATGGATTTAAACGGACAAGATGAGTTAGACTCAATCAAAGGCCGAGATTCAATGTGGGATAATATCTTTGGACTAGTGAGAAGAGAATTGGTGATAAATACAGAGGAAAGGAGAAGAAAAGAGGCATCATAATTTGTAATCTAGTTTATGATCAATCGTAGTTAATCAAATTAGTGGTCACATTAGTGTAATCTTTAAATTCTGTTTCTAAAGTGTTTGTTAGCTTTGCTAAAGTGTAATAAACAACTTTGTTACTCAGTTTCAATTTATCTTTCAAGTTTTCAAGTATTTCACTTTGTCCCATTTTCATTTCTTGTCTTTTAATTTCTGTTGATACTTGTTGATTAGAGGACCCTAACAAACACTACTTAGCTCTTTGTAAGCTATTGCAAGCTTGTAGAAACTTTCAACCAGCAATTATCAATAAAAAAAGGAAAACACAAAAAAAGAAATTAATAATCAGGTATAATTTAGAAAGAATCTGTGAAGAAGCTTGGAGCAAAGTATATTCTGGATTGCTTTGGTATTAGTGCTCTGTGGAGAGCATTTAGGATTGGTACTCAGTTCTTAATTTTCAGTTTGGCCTAAAACTCAAGTTGTAAGCTTATCTCTTGATTTTTGGCATTTACTGTTATTGTTCTTATTTTAGTATAACCTTTTGATTCATACTCATTTGGTGTTAGTTAGTGATAATATAGAGTAAAATCAGTAGGTTGTTAGTTAAAAATCATAGTTAGTAGTTGTTAAAGATAGACAGTTAAAATAGCTTAGTAGTGATTAATAGGTTACTGTTGATTAATTGCTGTGTTTTTGTGTTCATTTGATCTCATTACATCATAATCAAGTGATTGGAATCAGTTTCATGTTGTAATTTTTGGATTTGTAACACTAATCATAAAAACCGCTTGCTAAGGTGTGTTTGGATGTTGCTTATCCGAGTTAATGCATGTTACCGTCCTTGATACTTGTTGCCGCATGTTTATCTAGGTCACATAAACTCAAACCAGGTCATAATATATAGGTCATATTAGTTAAAAGTCAAAATTAGTTTGTAATTCCACCTAGACTATAACTGCTGGAGTAATAAGTTCCATATTCAACATATTAGCTTATAACTGATAACCTAGCTTATTTTCATCATATTATAGCTTAATACAACATAATTAGTCAAGAATTAGTATCAAAGCTCAGATTAGTCAAAGTAGTGGTTAATATAAAAAGTCAAATTGCAGCCTCACTGATTTTTGAATCAACTTTGGATCTAAACTGTGAGTTTGTTAATTGATATTAGGACTTGAGCTTGTAGGATTATATAGTCTTGTTGCTAATCTCCTTGTTACTACTTTTCATAATCTTTATCTAGCTGATTAGAGTGCTTAATCAGTGCTTTATTTTAAGTGATTCTTCACAAAGCTCCCCTGTGCACAGATTTGACACCTACTTTCACAAGCTTGCACAAGCTTGATTAGTGAGTGTTAGTGTGAGTATTTTGGATCTTTGTGATGCCCATGTGGCTAGTTACTTGAAATAAGTGCTTATTTGCCTTTGATTGCTTATTTGGTCTGCTTAATCTGTTTAACTTGTGCCTACCAAATCAAACAAACCACCGATCATTCGGTGTAAACAAGCAAAATCACAAGCCCATCATAAGCTCATCAATAAGTTTTCGCTTGTGATCTTTGGCTCATTAAGAAGATAAGCACTCATCTTTACATTTCAAGCTTCATCTTTCACTCACAAAGCCTTTTACTAGGGCTGCAAGTCACTTGAAGCTTGTCCATTCACTCGGATAATCGAGTGAATTGATTGACCCAACCAACTTCATAAGCCCCTCACAAGCTACTCAGTGGTCCCCATTGATCAAGCTTTGGCATTTTGAAAACCTCACAGACCCTCTTGATAGTCCAACATCAAATTTGCTCTTTTAAGCTTATTCGTGAGCTTAATTTGGTATCACTTTTGACTACATGTCGTGTTTGAATCTCGCTTTATTGAAGTACTTATAAGCTTATTCCAAGCTTATTAGCCAAATCCATGATCCCACTTGTTCATACTTCTTTAATATACCATATATACACAGTACTAATCTTTGTTTTCTTTCTTAAGCTTATTTTAAAGCTTTTAACAAGCTTTTTAGCTTATTCCATTCACTCAGTATATACTGAGTGAACTCAGTAGTGGACCCCTCACTTCACAAGCTCCTTGTGAGCTCATCAGTGGGTCCCACACCTTCAATCTTGGTTCTTCCAACCCCCCTCCTACCAGGCTTGAACCATTGACCATTTTTTTGACCTTGGAACCTGTGGACCCCACCTGGAATTACCTCACAAGGTTGTCCCATTTTCTGTCTCAGGAACCAAATAAGCAAGTGCTTATTGTGGTCTTTTGGCTTATTTAATGAGCTTATATTATCTAGTCTAGCTTATCTAAGTCCAAGTAACTTATTGGAACCAGGATTCATCATAGTGGACCCCACATAAGCTCATTTGAGCTTATTTCCTTCTAAGTCAACAGAAAAGTCAACTGTTGGGGTAAATAAGCAATTTCAGTGCTTATCCTTGGTTTCCAATTTTGTTGTTTTTGTATTAGTTTCTTATTTTAAGCATTTTAATAGTTTTATAAAATAAAAACCATAAAAAGCCAAAAATACTTATAGTAATAGTTTCTATTTAATAGAAAATATCTATTTTATTTTCTTTTAGCTTATTTATAAGCACTTCTGTATTTTTTATTTTATTAAATCTCTTTTATATTAAAGTAGTTTTATAAATTTTCTAGATTTTCTTTTGTCATCTAGTAATTTTTAGAATTAATTTTAGTCTAATTACTTATTAATTAAATAATAAATAGATAAATAGTATAATAAATATATTTTTAGTTTTAAAATAAGTTTTATAATATTTTAGATTTTTCTAAGTTTTAATTTTATTTTTCTAAACTTATTTTAGTTTTCTAATTAAATAGTGTATTAATAAATAGTAATAAATAGTAATTAATTAATAATAAATAATATATAAGTTAAATAAATAATTTTCTTTTCTAATAATTTTCTTTTATTCTTAGGATCTCAAAATATAAATTTCACATTTGTGGGGTTTATATTGATCACTTTTACTTTTATTTTTGTACGTTTACGTAATTTTATTAAAACGACGTTTTAGGTTTTAAACGCTCATCACTTTAAAAATAGTGATAGCGTTTATTTAATAGATTTTCACTTTTAATTTTCTTTAATTTGCATTTAAGTCGCTAAGACGTGCAAATATCTACTATAGTTATAAATCGATTTGTTTTAATACGTTTTACGCTTCTAGGGTTTTGATCGACTTATTAGTTGATATAACTCATTTGAGTTATTCATACTTTAGTATTGTGACAAATCATTCATAACCCTATTCCTAATCAACCAAGCTATATAACACATTTGTTCAATCACGGATATCACAACCTCGTTGGGGAATAAACGACCGGAATATAACTATACTACTCGGATTATTGCATTTGCTGTTTCTTTAGTCTGACTTTAGTTGTTGACCATTCACAAGTGGTTAATAAATAAAGTTGTCTATTAAAGAGCGAAGCAATTTTTGGCGCCGTTGCCGGGGAGGCTGTGCTGCGTTAAACAATTTTTGTTGGCTGATTATCTATCCTTTTTATATATATTATCATATTTTAATCTTCCTTAAACAATATAAAAAACAAAAATATTTTCTTTTTCTTTCTATATATATTAGAGATAAATAATCACAAAAATACTCTTCGCACCCCTTCTGAGTTTCCTTTTCTTCAAGGATCCTTAGACGCGTCTTAGTGCATGCGCACTGCTCTTCAAGGTCATCAAGTCCTCTTCGCGAGCTTGTAGCCATACCTCAAGAAGTCGAGACGTTT
Organism: Chrysanthemum lavandulifolium; assembly: GCA_022545495.1. NCBI lineage: Eukaryota > Viridiplantae > Streptophyta > Magnoliopsida > Asterales > Asteraceae > Chrysanthemum > Chrysanthemum lavandulifolium. Next base: position 298,006,116 of record CM040240.1, read on the forward strand.
CGCCCATCACCGCACCCGAGCCACGATCGAACCAAAAATTCTCGTCAAAATGGCGAAGAACAAACGATGAATGAACTTCTCCGTGCACCCACCGATGGGTGCGGAGATGCCATTGTTGTTCCAACCATCGTGGTGAGAACTTTGAGCTTAAAACAGGTTAATAAACCTAGTGACAAAGACGTCAATTCTATGGGTTTGAAAGGACGATCCTCACTATCACATTCGTGGTTCAATAAAATCACATCCACCTTGAAATGTAAAACGTCCCCGAGGATGCAATCAAACTTCTTCTTTTCCCGTTTTTTCTCGATGGGCCCGCCAGATCCGCTTGATAAACAACCCCTAAGTCGATTGAAACGTGGAAGATTTAGTATGTAAATTGTGCATAAATTCTATCCTCCTTCAAAAACCACGAATCTCCGGAATGAAATCATGAAATTCACACAACATTTTGATGAAACATTCAGTGAATCATGGGATCGTTTTAAGGAAATGCTACGCAACTGTCCTCATCATGGATTTACTGAGTTGATATATCTGGATACTTTCTATAATGGCATAAGACAAGCTGATCAAGATTCTCTTAATTCCTCCGCGGGAGGTAATTTTTTAAATCGAACAACAAAGGATGCTTTAGCCATTATAGAGAACAAAGTCGAGGTCCGTACCTCAAGAAACAAACCGCTTGCTCCCAAAACAAGTGATTCACCTTCTACTTCATCTCCCATGACTCAAACTGCTGACAATACTCGGTTTGCTCAACTCATGGATGTTTTAAAAATTTGACTCTTAACCAAAGAAAGAGCCATCTACACGCGTCAAGTCAAAAGATTGAACCATGTGTCACTTGTGGTGGTCCTCATGCATACTACAACTGTACTGCCACCGATGGCAATGCATTTGAAGTCGATGCTCTAGCCGGTAATTTCAATCAAGGAGGTAACCAATACCATCCTCAAGTGAAACAAATTACCGTATAATAACCAAGAGGGACCATCGGGATCATATCAACCCAACAATTCAAATAGGTCTAATCCTAATCAGCCAAGAGGACATAATAACCAAAATCAATATCGTACTCAAAACAATCAGATTGTTCCTGTTCAATACATACCCCATAGGGGAAATTCAAATCCTAATCAAGGGTATTCACCCTAATAATCAAATGGTATCGTTCCAAGAATCTCAATCACGAACTAGCTAACCACATCAAAGCTACGATGCTAAAATGAGAGTGGTTCAAACCAAATCTCCAATTTGAAGAATGAATTTGATTCTTCAATTGCAAAGAACAATAATGAGCTGAAGAATGATCTTAAGAGTATGATATCTGATTTGGTGAAACAACTTGTTCCACCTTCCACCTCGGGAAGTCTCCCGAGTAATACTGTTGCGAATCCTAGGGGTGAGCTCAAAGCTGTCACTACACGTAGTGATATAGCTCAAGATGGACCAACCATGGTGACAAAGGACCCGGTACTTTCGTCTAATAATGAAAGTACTCATTATGTCCAAACCACGGTTGTCCCAAATTCTAAACCCCCAATTACTCATACAAAGATAGATCCCTCTCTTTCACGATTCAAGGTTAAAAGTTTGTCAAACAATCTTTATGACCAAAGGGCAGCTATGACTTATTCTCATATGCTTAATGCTTCCCGAAAGAGTGTACTTGACGATAGTGATGATGAGGAGGATTCCAACATCATCAAAGCTATCACCACTCGTAGTGGTGCCGCTTATGAGGACCATCTACTCCTATTCCACCACCGCTATACGATGTGGAAAAAGAGCCCGAGGTTGCCAAGGACCGGTGCAAATTCCAAGCCCACAGTACCGCACACGCCCAACCGCAATTTGTCCTCGAAGAAAACCAAAACAGAGTTGTCTTTGAGACCGATGAAACTCCCGAGCCCACCGTCCCTAAATCCAAACCTTTAAGCCTACCATTCCTTACCCTTCACGCTTAAATGAGCAAGAACACCGCGAGAGGTCTAATTATCAAACGGACAAACTATTGCAAATCTTTAAAGATTTGCAATTTGACATAAGTCTTATGGATCTTGCCATCTTGATGCCCAAGTTCGCATCAACAATCAAACAAGTTGTTAAACAACAAGGAAAAACCGTTGAATTGGCAAAACTTCTAAATGAGAACCGCTCTGCAGCTTATCTTAAAGAAACTTCCCGAGAAGCTTGGAGATCCCGGTAAATTTATCTTACCTTGTGAATTTCCGTGAATGGTTGCATGCAACGCCTTGGCCGATCGGGCGCCAAAGATCAACCCGATGCCTAATTCAAGATGGAAGAAACTTTCTTCCTAAACTTACCCCTACCGCATGACTCTTGAGCTTGCGGATCGCTCAAGATCTATGCCCCCGGATTGCCGAGGACGATTTGAAAGTAGGAAGTTCCATTTTCCGGTGACTTTGTGGTTGTCGAATTCGATGTCGATCCTAGGGTTCCTATCATTCTTGGACGAGGATTCCTAAGAACGGGCCACGCCTTATAGATGTATTTGAGCCGATTACATTGCGTGTAGGTAATGAGGCTATTACCTTTAACCATGATCAAACTTCAAGTACTCATCCAATTATAACTCTGCGTCGGTTAACCGAATCGATGTCATTGATGTTACCTTACGAGTAGTACTCAAGAAAATCTTGGTTATGTTCATGATTTGGTGAGTAGTGATCCCACCCATTGTCTCATTCCATCATTTCCGACTCTTCCACTTCCTTAACTTTAGATGAGGAAAGTGATTCTATTATGGATGAGATTGATGATTATCTCAACTGGATACATTTCTTCCCGGTATTGATGATACCGAGAGTGATCAAGAGGAAGATGTTATTCTTCTTCTTGAACAATTGTTATACCTGCACAATTATTCCACTCTTCCAACCAAGCAACTTCATAAAGAGGAATCCAAATCGCTTGAACCAACGATAAAATTCCCGAGATCAAGCATAAGACCTCTCCTCCTTCACTTAAATTTCAAATTCTTGAGGAGGAAGTTCTTGTGATTATCTGTTGCTCGATCTCCCTACTACCCTTCACCTACCCGGTGATTTCTCCTTCTCTTCACTCATTCGGAGTGAAGATGTTACCTTGACCGGGATATTCCATATAACATTGGTTTAAAGCCAAATACTTCCCCATGGATTTTTCAAATGCTTTTTCTCTCAACTGCTCAGAACTTTGTTACGCTTAACCGCTCACAAGCGGTTAGATTGCGTGATAAACCCGATTTGGGAGGAAATAAATCAATCGGGTCGAGTCCAAATAGTGACTCGGGAATCAAAAACATTAGCACAAACATGGGTTTTCACCCGTGTAACACCCTAGTGTGGGGAGATGCCCCATGTTGTAAAAAAAAAAAAAAAAAAAAAAAAAATGTATGTATGTATATACATCTTAAATAAAGGCTAAGTAATATTTTCCTTCTTACGTTCTAAGTTCGGTTTAACACCGGTGCTTTGAATATTGAGGGCAATATTCGGTTCTATGTGGGGATTCTCGAGAATTCAAACACATATTCCATCAGAACCCCATTTTAGCCAAAATTTTAAAATTTTTTCTCACTTAGAACTAATAAATGGTAATCAGTCCACCATGTCTAACACACATAAGGATTGGCTAATCCAGAGCAAACGGCTCTTGGTAAAGATAACTCAAATCCGCTTATGGCTTGCAATTTGCCCAAATTGTATGGTTCCTCAACTCCCATATCCTAATAAGCGAATGAGTTGGCTAGCCCACAAGATTATGGCTTGTGGTAAAGGCGTGGAAAACCATAATTGGTAATCACCACCAAGATGTTGACTATTCCATCAAGAGTTGACTAGTCCGAGCAAACGGCTTCGTAAAGACAAATCAAAACCGTTGATACCGGTGATTTGCTCAAAATCACATGGTTATCATTTGGACCATAGTTCTAACTTGAACTGAAACATCGTGGCTACTCCGTAAGTGATGGCTTTTGGTAAAGAGTTCTTTCAAATCCATTAAAATCTTCATAAAATATTGCTAGGACTAGCAATAGCTTAGTGTGGGGATTGATGAGTGTCAAATACTCATCATTTCGCTCACATTTAAGCTACAAAATATCTCGAAACATACAAATATGCTTCAAAATATTGGAATTATCTCCAAATTGTGTTTTTAGGTATTAAAGTGCAAAAGGGATGAAAACCGATGAAAACATGCAAAACATACATAATTTACGCTTTCGGTCCCCGAACTTTGATAAATTGGCAAATCTAGTCCTCGGTTAATCAAAACTTGTAAAATATCATAAAAGGTCCTTGGGATTCAAGTTGTTCAAAATAATCCTTTGAAGTTTAAAATCACAAATTTACAACTTTGGTCCTCAACTTTAAAAGTGTCAAAATAGTCCTTAAGGTTTTAAAATTGGAAATTGATCTAAATAAACCTTGTACTATTCATATTTGACATAAATGGTCCTTATGAGAAAAGTTTTGAGAAAATACCGATTTGGTCCTCGGAGTTTTGAAATTGACAAATTTGGTCCTTAGGTGTAAATGGAATTTTATGCAAATTTAGTCTTTGTACTAACCATTATTCGCAGGATTGGCCCTTGTGATAAACTTGAAACTTGTCAATTTCAATCCTCAACTTTGGCAGATTACATCTATGGTCCTTGTGTTTTAAACTTAACAAACCGACCCTTGTTATTATATACTCCCAAAATCCAATCCAAACTAAACCCGCTACAACCTGTGCCCAATATACTAGCCCAACCCTTTGTAAATAAATAAAACCAAACACCCCGCTTTCTTCTTCGCCTTCCACCTCACCACCACCAATTGTAACTCACCACCTCACCCTCTCCACTCACTACCTACTCCTACCCACTATCCATCACCTCTCACACAGAAACCGCCACAATAAATGCCATTCCCACCCTAAACCACCACTTGCTCACTCCAATACCACTCTTACCCACGATTGAGCAAAACCACCCCAAATTAGTCTAAACTTCATCAAACGTGTCCCCTACACCTCCACAATGTAACAAGAATCCTTAATTGCTCTCAAACTGCCTCAGTACCACGTGGAGTATTTTGGCGCCAAATGGATTTAAACGGACAAGATGAGTTAGACTCAATCAAAGGCCGAGATTCAATGTGGGATAATATCTTTGGACTAGTGAGAAGAGAATTGGTGATAAATACAGAGGAAAGGAGAAGAAAAGAGGCATCATAATTTGTAATCTAGTTTATGATCAATCGTAGTTAATCAAATTAGTGGTCACATTAGTGTAATCTTTAAATTCTGTTTCTAAAGTGTTTGTTAGCTTTGCTAAAGTGTAATAAACAACTTTGTTACTCAGTTTCAATTTATCTTTCAAGTTTTCAAGTATTTCACTTTGTCCCATTTTCATTTCTTGTCTTTTAATTTCTATTGATACTTGTTGATTAGAGGACCCTAACAAACACTACTTAGCTCTTTGTAAGCTATTGCAAGCTTGTAGAAACTTTCAACCAGCAATTATCAATAAAAAAAGGAAAACACAAAAAAAGAAATTAATAATCAGGTATAATTTAGAAAGAATCTGTGAAGAAGCTTGGAGCAAAGTATATTCTGGATTGCTTTGGTATTAGTGCTCTGTGGAGAGCATTTAGGATTGGTACTCGTTCTTAATTTTCGGTTTGGCCTAAAACTCAAGTTGTAAGCTTATCTCTTGATTTTGGCATTTCATCGTTATTGTTCTTATTTTAGTATAACCTTTTGATTCATACTCATTTGGTGTTAGTTAGTGATAATATAGAGTAAAATCGGTAGGTTGTTAGTTAAAAATCAAAGTTAGTAGTTGTTAAAGATAGACAGTTAAAATAGCTTAGTAGTGATTAATAGGTTACTGTTGATTAATTGCTGTGTTTTTGTGTTCATTTGATCTCATTACATCATAATCAAGTGATTGGAATCAGTTTCATGTTGTAATTTTTGGATTTGTAACACTAATCATAAAAAACTGCTTTGCTAAGGTGTGTTTGGATCAAGCTGCTTATCTGAGTTAATGCATGTTACTGTCCTTGATACTTGTTGCTGCATGTTTATCTAGGTCACATAAACTCAAACCAGTCATAATATATAGGTCATATTAGTTAAAAGTCAAAATTAGTTTGTAATTCCACCTAGACTATAATCTGTTGGAGTAATAAGTTCCATATTCAACATATTAGCTTATAATCTGATAACCTAGCTTATTTTCATCATATTATAGCTTAATACAACATAATTAGTCAGTAAATTAGTATCAAAGCTCAGATTAGTCAAAGTAGTGGTTAATATAAAAAGTCAAATTGCAGCCTCACTGATTTTTGAATCAACTTTGGATCTAAACTGTGAGTTTGTTAATTGATATTAGGACTTGAGCTTGTAGGATTATATAGTCTTGTTGCTAATCTCCTTGTTACTACTTTTCATAATCTTTATCTAGCTGATTAGAGTGCTTAATCAGTGCTTTATTTTAAGTGATTCTTCACAAAGCTCCCATGTGCACAGATTTGACACCTACTTTCACAAGCTTGCACAAGCTTGATTAGTGAGTGTTAGTGTGAGTATTTTGGATCTTTGTGATGCCCATGTGGCTAGTTACTTGAAATAAGTGCTTATTTGCCTTTGATTGCTTATTTGGTCTGCTTAATCTGTTTAACTTGTGCCTACCAAATCAAACAAACCACTGATCATTCAGTGTAAACAAGCAAAATCACAAGCCCATCATAAGCTCATCAATAAGTTTTGGCTTGTGATCTTTGGCTCATTAAGAAGATAAGCAGCTCATCTTTACATTTCAAGCTTCATCTTTCACTCACAAAGCCTTTTACTAGGGCTGCAAGTCAGCTTGAAGCTTGTCCATTCACTCAGATAACTGAGTGAATTCAGTTGACCCAACCAACTTCATAAGCCCCTCACAAGCTACTCAGTGGTCCCCATTGATCAAGCTTTGGCATTTTGAAAACCTCACCAGACCCTCTTGATAGTCCAACATCAAATTTGCTCTTTTAAGCTTATTCTGTGAGCTTAATTTGGTATCACTTTTGACTACAAGCTGTGTTTGAATCTCAGTTTTATTGGAAGTACTTATAAGCTTATTCCAAGCTTATTAGCCAAATCCAGTGATCCCACTTGTTCATACTTGTTTAATATACCATATATACACAGTACTAATCTTTTGTTTTCTTTCTTAAGCTTATTTTAAAGCTTTTAACAAGCTTTTTAGCTTATTCCATTCACTCAGTATATACTGAGTGAACTCAGTAGTGGACCCCTCACTTCACAAGCTCCTTGTGAGCTCATCAGTGGGTCCCACACCTTCAATCTTGGTTCTTCCAACCCCTCCTACCAGGCTTGAACCATTGACCATTTTTTGACCTTGGAAACTGTGGACCCCACGGAATTACCTCAAGGTTGTCCCATTTTCTGTCTCAGAACCAAATAAGCAAGTGCTTATTGTGGTCTTTTGGCTTATTTAATGAGCTTATATTATCTAGTCTAGCTTATCTAAGTCCAAGTAACTTATTGGAACCAGGATTCATCATAGTGGACCCACATAAGCTCATTTGAGCTTATTTCCTTCTAAGTCAACTGAAAAGTCAACTGTTGGGGTAAATAAGCAATTTCAGTGCTTATCCTTGGTTTCCAATTTTGTTGTTTTTGTATTAGTTTCTTATTTTAAGCATTTTAATAGTTTTATAAAATAAAAACCATAAAAAGCCAAAAATACTTATAGTAATAGTTTCTATTTAATAGAAAATATCTATTTTATTTTCTTTTTAGCTTATTTATAAGCACTTCTGTATTTTTTTATTTTTATTAAATCTCTTTTATATTAAAGTAGTTTTATAAATTTTTCTAGATTTTTCTTTTGTCATCTAGTAATTTTAGAATTAATTTTAGTCTAATTACTTATTAATTAAATAATAAATAGATAAATAGTATAATAAATATATTTTAGTTTTAAAATAAGTTTTATAATATTTTAGATTTTTCTAAGTTTTTAATTTTATTTTCTAAACTTATTTTAGTTTTCTAATTAAATAGTGTATTAATAAATAGTAATAAATAGTAATTAATTAATAATAAATAATATATAAGTTAAATAAATAATTTTCTTTTTCTAATAATTTTCTTTTATTCTTAGGATCTCAAAATATAAATTTCACATTTGTGGGGTTTATATTGATCACTTTACTTTTATTTTTGCACGCTTACGTAATTTTATTAAAACGACGTTTTAGGTTTTAAACGTTCATCACTTTAAAAATAGTGATAGCGTTTATTTAATAGATTTTCACTTTTTAATTTTCTTTAATTTGCATTTAAGTCGCTAAGACGTGCAAATATCTACTATAGTTATAAATCGATTTGTTTTTAATACGTTTTACGTTTCTAGGGTTTTGATCGTACTTATTAGTTGATATAACTCATTTTGAGTTATTCATACTTTTAGTATTGTGACAAATCATTCATAACCCTATTCCTAATCAACCAAGCTATATAACACATTTGTTCAATCACAGGATATCACAACCTCGTTGGGGAATAAACGACCCGGGAATATAACTATACTACCTCGGATTATTGCATTTGCTGTTTCTTTAGTCTGACTTTAGTTGTTGACCATTCACAAGTGGTTAATAAATAAAGTTGTCTATTAAAGAGCGAATCATATATCTTAGCTTAAAATAGATAATATATTTAGATTTATTTACCTGATGATTGTTTAGCCACATTTGTCATGCCCTACAAAGTAAACCAAAAGGATTACTTTAATAATTAAAAATTTTAAAATTGTGTAATTTTTTTTTTCTTAAACACATACCTCTTCATCATCTGACAAATCAATGGTAATAACATCTTTCTTGCATTCTTCATTCTTGATCAATTGTTTAGGATTTGATCCTGTTAATGATTACAAATATTAGTCACCAAATATACATGATTAATCTGCATATTTACAATGCATTTAAAATTTATGATATATATTCATATACTAACAATCAAAAATTATATTCTTCATCAACTATTATGATATGTTATTATCTGTTAGTTTTTTACGATAGTAACTATGAAACATAAAAAAAAATTGTTAAATCAAAGAATATTGAACCTGGAACGTAGTTTCATGTGTTTTTTAGTTTAGTTTTGCATGTTTGTATGCAAAAGTTTACGTACCCATACTATGTTCTACGAATTTAGCATATGAAATCATGTAAACTATGTACACAGCTTCAAAGTATTTCTTTTGCAGTGCTAAAAAAATATTTGGCAAACAGTTTTCAACCAACAAAAACAAAAATCTATACTATTTCAAACGTCTTTACCACAATATAATGCTTGTGTGGGTCAGAGGTTACCTCAAAAACTACCTTATCACAAGTATATAAACATAGACATTAAACTAAAACAAAAGGTTATATGGAATAAACATTACATACTTGTTAAACTTGCATCAAATCTATCTCTATTATGATATGTTATTATATGTTTCAATTATACTTTAAAATATGAAATCTAAAGTTTAATTTTAAAGTAGTATCTTAACATTGTAAAGTACAGTTATAGTTAAGTTACTTTACCTTGATACTAAGTAACAAACATAAGCAAAAAAACTTGAATCAAAAATATTGATTTTGGAACGACTTACATGTGTTTGTAAGTTTAGTTTTGTATGTATGTATACAAACGCCTATGCTAACTTAATAACTGAAGGAACTATTATTATTTCAATGTGGTTTGGCTCGGTTTCAAACGTGTAATTCATTCTATCGGGTCTCGTGTTACCTCAAAGACAATCTTATGAGAAACATATAAACATAGAGATTAAATTGAAACACTTAAGTTAGTTGACCTTAATAGTAAGTAACAAACATAAGCAACAAATATTTAATCAAATTATTTATCCCAGAACGTATTTATTGTGTTTTAAGTTTATTTTGCATGTATGTATGTAAAAGTTTATGATAACTTCATAACCTAAATGAACAATTATTATATCAAGGATGTTTGGCTGAGGTTAAAACGGGTTATTCTGTTAGTGGGTCACAGGTTAACCAAAAAAAAACCTTATCACAAACATATATACATACACATTAAATTCAAAAAGCAGGTTCTATGGATTAAACAATATGTACTTGTTAAACTTACGTCAAATATATCTTTATGTTGTTTGTTTCAGTGTAAAAATTTTGATAACCAAAACTTACTTTAACTTGAAAACATTATGCAATTTAAGTTAAAAAGCGATGTCCATTTTTTTCTTTTCTTATTATCAGTTTTATAACCTGTATATTCTCAATCAAACTTTTCATGAATAAAACTACTAAACATAACATAAAACATAGTAGTAATATTTATGAAATAAACTACCCATGGATACATGTTTACCTTTGTTGACAATCATAACTGGATTGTTTCCTTTGTTTGTTTTTGAAACAATTAGAGTTTTTTTCCTTGGATGCATCTTTCTAGCCGATTTCTGTATACCCTTAGTATTGAGTTTTTGGTTTTCTATTAACAATATGTCGTATATATAGAGACTTACAGATTAGGTTTCAATTATAAAAAAATATAATAATTATGATTTATCCAAATATATATTAAGAAGTCATACCAAAAATAGTTTATGATAAATTATAAATTCTATAAAAAAAATTTATTAATATTTATCTTTTGTATTTAATCCAATAAATTATACTAATTATTATGTGTTTGATGTTTAATTTAATTTTCCTAATCAAACTCAAACATGTTAAAATATGGCATACTTATTTAATATTCTTTACCAATTCAGAAAAACTTCATCTTCATTACAGAAAACCAAAAACCTAACAAAAGTTGTATCCACAAACCTGTTTAAGGTTTGTTTTGAGGTATCAATTGGATTTCATATTTTTTAAAAATGGAATTGTAGGTAGTTAATAGTTATAACATTATTTTTTCTCAATATTATTCCAATTTCGATTACATTTACATGCTTAATTTGTGGTTGCAATATGGATTCTCACCACAGTACATGGTTTGCATATCCGAAATTCACACAAGTGTGTTATGTTTATGATTTTAATTTGTTTAATATTAGTGCCGTTAATCTGAAACTTTACATGACTGTTCTTGGTTTGATATGCTACTTATCTAAGTTTTTAAATGATTTTTACAATAGCTTATTCATCCTTTTTTAGCCTGTTTATTGATCCTATCCACAATACTCAACCATTTTATCACATATAATAATCATGTTTTAAGACAGTAATGTCAATGCCATTATTAATACTCACCCATTTTATCACATATATTAATATCTTCTTAAACAACTTACTTGTTGAAGTTTTTTTTTGCATGGTTGTGGTTGCCAATCTGTAAACTGCATAAATAACATTTCAATCTTGTTGAAATGTTTGTCTCATAAAAACTGACAAGCTTTTTTCTAACTAACTTCCACTCATGCTCTATATTGTTACCTTGCTCATATTCATGAATTGAATCAGGTGCAATTTATTGTGTCTGCAGTAATTATGATGAAGAGATGGTATGTCCAACGATCTTGGAAAAAATGAAAGTGGCTTTCAGGTAATTACCAAGATTATCTTTATGTGTGTGAATTGTTAGGCTGACACGTCAACTAATTGTACAATGGTTACCTCCATACATTTTATATACAACTTGGTAAAAGAAATGTATTCTTAAGGGCTGGTGTGATAGCTGAATTGGATGCAAGAAGATATTAGGTCGTCAGCGAGGGTAAAGGCACTGAACTCATCTTGCTAATCAACATTTCACTGCATCACGAAAGGCTCCAGTTCGCTAATCGTCATTGTCAGGCTCTTTTTTGGTATGTAAGAGAGGGAAAAGGCATATTCTAGAGAAGCAGGACCACAGTACCATCAATAACTGTTAAATCTGCGCTATTCCATGATGTCCAAACTCTATCCCAAACCCCAGACACGTCATGTCCAAAACCTAACCTTGCCAAATTTATATTATCCAAGTACCGTAAGTAATTTCCATCAAGTATCAATATCATACCAATCAATACTAATCTAAAACCTTAACATGGTTTACATGACGACATCCATCAAGCATATGCAAATTAATGGATGTGTAAGCTTGTAAGAAACTTGTAAATATCCGCAATATTGATTGACTCCCTAAAATTGATACTTTCATACTATGGTATTGTATTAGTTTAAATGATGTATGTTAAACCATAAGACGCCTCAAGAATCTTTCTACATTGAACTTGACAGGGTGTAAGAAACTGTATAAGGCTTCATCAAATAATAAGTACGTGAAACTCGAAAGACTCAAGCAACCTTGCTATAAACTCCAACATACTTTATAAGTGGAATGTTGTTGATATCCATTGTTGGTAATTCAGTTGCATATTGAATACTTTCAGTTTGTCTTTATTCAGGTTACATTTATATTTAAGATCATTGATCATCTTCTTTCTTGAATGAATTAGTTGATGTTGTGCAATTATTTGGAATTGGCTTATAAGAACATGAATTCTTGCTGTAGATAGAACAAACATTGCATCATTGTTTCATATTTGTATTCACTTATAAATATAACATAAATAAAATAATTCAAACTTGAATACCTAAAAATTGTTTATTTTATTAATAAACTTAAGTAGAGAATGTAAAAACATATGAAATCCTAAAAAACCAAGTATTTTTTTTAAAAACAAAAACAAACGAACAGTTCAAATAAACTTAAATATGCATGACGAAAATGTGTTATTGTTATATTTTAAGGGTCTTGTTCCAACTTCACTGACACTAACTTCATGCTTGGGTTTAAATCTTCAACTTCATCTTCGGTGTCATAGTCTGATAAATCAATGATCTCAATGTCGTTTGTCTTTTCATTTGCAGATTGTTGTTGACAACTACTTCCTATAACATTCCTTGTAACATCGTCTCCTATATTCTGTATTGTTAATGAAAATAAATTACAAACGATAATTTATAATCGTTTAAATTAAAAAATGAAAAAACAAAAAGTAAAAACAAAAAGTATTAAACCTCATTCTCTTCCAAGTGTGGACTTGCAATGCAATCTTCTTCATCGTCTAATACCTCATGAATCTCAGTTGAAGGAGTTGACGAGTCATCTTCTAAATCCTGTAATGTTTAGAGTTAAAGAGTTTAAAAAAAAATTAATGTTTATTAACAAATTATTTACAAACAAAAATTAACAAACCTCATTCTCTTCCATGTTTTCACTTGCAATGTCATCTTCACAATTCTGTAATATTAATTTCAATAATTTATACAAAAAATTTAAACATTATAAATCAAAAAAATACAAACATAATATTTTTTACCTCATTATCTTCAATGTTTTGACTTGCAATGTCATCTTCTTCATCCTAATTGTATATTTAAAAAAAAAAAAAAAAATTGTAAAAACAAAATGATTTTAGACGTACATATTATATAATATATATACATAATATAATGTATCATACCTCATTCTCATTCAACTCGATGGTATACTCTTCATTTTCTTGATGTTTTCACTGCAATTTCATCTTCTTCATCCTTTGTTGTTTATTAGAAATACATAAATTAGTAAATACAAATATATTTTAAACATCCATGTTGCTTAATATTAAAAAAAATGTATCATACCTCATTCATCTCATTAGATTCATTGCTATACTCTTCATCTTCTCCTATTTTATATTATTTAAAAAAACATTAAACTATATTCAATTTTAAAAATATAGTATTATTATAAAGAAACTTTTTTAAAAAAAATAACATTACCTCAGAAACCAAAAAACCATTTTTGAAGTAGTTTATTGTTTCTACATCTTCAGTAACCTTTTCGGCACGATAAATATGGCTATTATTATTGTGGTTAAATTCAGTATACTTAATCTTAAACAGGTATTGTTTGCCAATAATCTGATTAAGATCGTCTGGAAAGTACTCATTAGTATCCATGCCATGCTTTTCCATAATCTCCCATGCGGATAATTTGGTCATCTTAAAAACATTGTTGTCAAAAATGACAACTTGGGCAGATCCACTATCATCAAAAATTCTAACAATAAGCTTGAACCTATAATTGTTAAATAACACAAATTAATTTTTTTCATAAAATATAATTATAAAAATGCAAACATAAAAAATCATACCGAGATACAATGGCATATGTTTCTCCATGTTTTTACAATGCCATAATTGTTTTTGTTTCTTGAAGAAGAAGATGATTTTGTTGGAATAGGAGAAACCTTGAGTTACATGCTTTGCATGCATATAAGCCCATCCACTTTCATATTGAATCTTTGTGTAATGTTGCATACACAACACAATATGTTTCCTATATTTAAGGTAAAACTTAATGTCGAAAACAAAATTATGAAAACTAATAATACTTTTATAATACAAAAATAAAGATAAAAGTTTATTCAAGTGAATGTGTTCTTACGGTTCAATAGTACGTATCATTCCAACCATTTTTTTAAGCAACCTTGCATGAATTCGGAGTGTAACAACATGATTCTCTTGATTGTGGATTCCAATTTTAAATTCACTTGCATCATTTCCATGGTGTGCTTCAGTACCTTAAATATAAATGACATGTAAAAAAATAATTCAAGTATAACTATTATTAGGATAGCATTTTTTAATAAATCTCTTAACAATTTACTTACCTTTTTCGAAAAGAAGTCAATGGAGTAAGATCTCTCATTAATGAAAATCCTTGTTCCAAATAGAGCATTGTGAAGCGGTGGCTTGTCTACATAGTTAAAAAACTTATTTAAGCATAATTAAAAATAAATAATCATAATATAATACACTTTTATGTGATATAATTTTAAAGGAAAATATACTTCTTGTTCCAATATTTGATCTTTGCCAAAATCATTAGAATGTCAAGGTGTCCAATTTTATCAAGTTTATTAGCATACTCATTCCACATGAGTGCATATTTGTCCCAAAAAGTACATTCCAATCTCAAAGATCTGCATCATATGATTAAAATATATACTTAACATACAATTATATTAAATTTTATATTTATTTGTAAAAAAATTACATCATTGTACTTACTCAGCATCTTCAATCACAAAAATCCTTGAACTTTTGCACAACCATATCCATTGTGACCACAATATTACCAATGGATACAACAAATACCAACAACATCTAAAAAACAGTTAATTAAAATAAGTAAGACATGTGTATATAATTTAATATTTAATCATAGATAAAATACATACCAACACATTCATGTTCATGATATTCCTTATTTGTGTCCAAAATACGTGAAAATGGCTCCTCGACAAAACCAAGAAAGTTCTCATCAACATTTCAATTTCGTCACTCAAGACCTTTATAAAGGCTACTTTCCATTTATTAGGTAACAATGGGAGTCTTCCACTATTTTCAATAACTCCAAAATTAGAGATGATATAGCACGGTCCTCTTGAAGAAGAGGTTCAAATTTGAACATCCATTCTTGCTTCACGAAGTCAATTTTGTTTGTTGTATATTCATTATAAACAATTATATGTTGTATAAAAAACTAAAAAAATAAAAACAAATTAAAAATATAAATTACCTGCTCATCTTGGAAAATACAATCCAAACTATATGGATCATGTATTTCATTAATTTTATGTGAATGCCAAATGATATACACCTCCCTTTAATTGACATGTTAGCAATCATAGGGTTAATATCTTTAATTGAGTTATTGTTTTTCCTTCATCTTTAGCCCCGTGATTATACAAAACATCAACCTTAAATAATCTATTTAAATAACAATGGAATTTCCATTATTTTGTAAAAATAAACTTACCTATTTGTAGTAGTCTTTAAGTTGGATACATTCATCCGAGTATTTTGTTTCTTATGTGATTTTGATCTTTGTAAAATAATAAACAAATTTTAACAAACAAATAATTACTAATCAAATTATATATATACAAAAAAAATAACTACTAATCAAACCTTCTTTTCTAATGTAGTATCCAAAGCCCGCTTTGTTCTTTTTTCGACTACTTAAACTGTTGTTATAAACAACAAACAATGTATTTCTTAAAATAAACAAATAATAACATGTATCAATTTAAAAACAAAGGATATTCTTATGAAATTTAACACCTTGAGAAATTCCATTAGTATTATCAAGCACTCCAATTTTTCGGAATTATGTTTACCAATTTCCTTTTGGTAAACTTAATCCTTTAGTCTAAACAATACATGATTAAAAATCGAATAAATTTTACCACGTGTTCAAAAACAATATACCCTTCAATATAAGTGCAAAATATATGTAGATTGTTGATGTTTACCAACTTTTGTGGATTGAAGCTAAACACGATAATTAATAACCCAAAATGTTAACATTTAAGATCTTTATAAAGGTATTATTCTTTAAAATACATATAAGGAACTCTTTTAAAGGTTAAACATAAGCAACATATACCCTCAAATATTAGCTGTTAAACGCCTTTACTAATTGTAACCCTATATATTAACTGCCAATGCTACAATTAACTCAAATATCAGTTTATAAGGTCAAATATAATGCTTATTAGAGAGAAAAAAAACACTCATAATTTGGTTATAATCAGTTTATGTTGTTGAGTGCTTCTTTAATCTTCACATGTACAACAACATAAGCAGTCAAATATAATGCTTATTAGAGGGCCGAAACCCACAGACAATTAATATTATACTTTACTCTCACATGTACAACAACATAAACATTAAATCCTGTAAACTACGTATACAGCTTCCAATCATTGATTGTGCAGACTGTCAAACGTCTTTACCAATTGCAATCCTATATATTAACTGCCCATACTACAAATACCTCGAATATCACTTTATAAGGACAAATATAATGCTTATTAGAGGGCCAAAACATACAGACACTTAATAGTATACTTTACTTTCACATGTACAACAACATAACCATTTATAATCATAAAAACAAAGTGTTCCTATATATTAACTGCCCATGCTACATATACCTCAAATATCAGTTTATAAGGACAAATATAATGCTTTTAGAGTGCCAAAACATACAGACACTTAATATTATAGTTTACTTTCACATGTACAACAACATAAGCATTTGTAATCATAAAAACAAACTGTTTTCAAACAAAAAAAACAACTTAGACAATGTATTAAAAAGTGTTAAAAACAGATTATACAATGTATATTATATCCAAAAACTTTATCAATTGTAATAATATGTAACAGTTCAATATGTAAATCGTAAACATATATTTTCTTGTAGAAATCCATAATTTTGTTTACATGCGATGAGTTCGATTAAGAATTTTTTTGTCAACATATCCTCAACAGACTATCAACTACGTTAAAACAATATATATGTTCTTATCCTAATTATAAGCATTAAGCAACATATTAATTCACGTAAACTACATTATCTGACTTCCAATCATTGATTGTGCAGTGTTAAAAGCAGTTACACAAGCTGTTTCACCCCATAAGTATATATCCACAAGAATTAAAAACATGTTATTTTTATCACGATAATATTCATAACAGTTTGTTTAACTGTTAATACTAATAATATTTACAAACAAACACAAATCCACAACTGTACTCATTCAAACATAATATGTATATGTTATAATAATACAAATATCCTATATATGATATATATGTATATGTTATATAATACAACTGTACTACATAATAATAGACATCTAAACATAAATCGCTATATATGAATACAAACCTGATGTGGAACCTTTTTGAATGATGTTAGCTTTACTCTTTCATCCTATAAATTATAAAACATAACTGAGTTAAATTACATGCATATAAATAAGATTTGTAATCATAAAAACAAACTGTTTTCAAACACAAAAAACAACTTAGACAATGTATTAAAAAGTGTTAAAAACAGATTATACAATGTATATTATATCCAAAAACTTTATCAATTGTAATAATATGTAACAGTTCAATATGTAAATCGTAAACATATATTTTCTTGTAGAAATCCATAATTTTGTTTACATGCAGTAGTTCAGTTAAGAATTTTCGCTGTCAAGATATCCTCAACAGACTATCAACTACACGTTAAAACAATATATATGTTCTTATCCTAATTATAAGCATTAAGCAACATATTAATTCACGTAAACTACGTATCTGACTTCCAATCATTGATTGTGCGGTGTTAAAAGCAGTTACACAAACTGCTTTCACCTTATCAAACGCAAAAAAAATAAACCATAATATTTGCACAAACTGTTTTGTTAATACTGATAATATTTACAAACAAACACAAATCCACTACCTGTACTCATTCAAACATAATATGTATATGTTATAATAATACAAATATCCTATATATGATATATATGTATATGTTATATAATACAACCTGTACCACATAATAATAGACATCTAAACATAAATATGCTATATATGAATACAAACCTGATGTGGAACCTTTTTGGATGCTGTTAGCTTTACTCTTGCATCCTATAAATTATAAAACATAACTGAGTTAAATTACATGCATATAAATAAGATTATTCAAAAACATTCGTATAAAATTACTATAATATAAAATACAAATATCCTATATATGATATATATGTATATGTTATATAATACAACTGTACACATAATAATAGACATCTAAACATAAATCGCTATATATGCATACAAACCTAATGTGGAACCTTTTTGGCTCTTCATTAGCTTTACTCTTGCATCCTATAAATTATAAAACATAAGCGAGTTAAATTACATGCATATAACTACGATTATTCAAAACATTCATATAACATTACTATAATATAAAAGTTTTTAAAAACACATGGATGGAGAAACAACATAAGTAGCTGACTACTTTAGGATTGTTAACTTGATTTCCTTTGGAAATCCTTAAACTTTTTCTTAACCTGCCTTCATCTTTTTGGGAATTCATTCTTGTATCAGATATCTATTAACAAACAAAAAACACTATATGATTCTGCGATACAAAATCGTAAAACTCAAACTCGACAAAAAATAAAATAAAATCTACACTGTAAAACAAAACAACGATATTCTCACCTATTATACTCAATAGTCGATTATAGTTTTAGGGATAATTAGGGATTAAGATATTAGGGTTTATTTATACAAAAAAATAGGTTAAAATATATATGGTATATTTATCTTTTAAGTAATATATATCATAATTTGTTTTAGTTGTTATCTTCAAAAATACATAACTAAAATAAAATTTGAATTTTTATAATATCCTATATATATTGATTTGAAAGCTATAAATCAAAAAACAATCTACCCTAGTGGTAAGTTGTTTACAAAACACTTGAATGACCCAAGTTCAAATCCAACTAATGTCTTCTTTTTAGTAAAAAAAAATTAAAATACGAAAATAACAAAAAAAAAAACGAAATTTACAATTTATTTAAAAAAAAATGTACATATATTAACTAAAATGCCACATGTCATTTATTAAATAAAAAAAATGCCACATAAGTATAAAAAAAATGCCACATAAGTATAATGATGGCGATGGAAATATGACTTGGCTTTATGGGATGTAAGTGGCATTTTATGTGGCATGCCTCCTCTTATATATAGGTATATATATATATATATATATATATATATATATATATATATATATATATATATATATATATATATATATATATATATATATATATATATATATATATATATATATATATATATATATATATATATAAGGAACGATTATATCTTCATAATACGCATTGATGTAAAGTCGGTTATGATTGATTTTATCTATATAAGGAACGATTATATCTTCATAGTACGCATTGATAATCAATTTTTTGATTGAAGGGCTGAATGTATACGATCTCTTTTGGGTTTCGTTTTCTTTTCTTGCGTTTTATGAGTATGGGTTCTGGTTCGTCACGCTTATATAAACTTTGGGTTTCATCACTTGCTCGTTGGGGATTAACTCATATCTAAATCCGATTAGGGTTTGGTACATTCTATTTGTATTCATGGTTGCTGGTTTCTGGTGCTTAACTCAATACTTAACTCGATTAGGGTTTAGTTTTTACTAAATTGCAAGTAACCCGTTTATGGTTTTGTGGAATACAAGTGCGTTTGGTTTGTGGAAGTCACGCTGCAAGTTATCTCATCTTAGGGATTGGTTTGTGATTGCATGTTCAATGGTGATGTACGTGATTATGTTAGTGGGTTATGAGAGAGATGTAAATCAAGTTTTGGGTTCCTTGTTCAAAAACCCTTGATGCCGGTGTGTTGATGTGCTACTGTTGATCGGTATGCTGGAAGTCAAGTGGATCTTGGTTTTTTAACACGGTTCATCTTTCAAAGACATCATGTTGTTCGTTCTTTTTATGGGTCTATTGATTGATGTTGCTGAATGTTATGGGGCTTAGTTTTAGGGTTCTTATTCAAAAACTCTAGTGATCGTTTGGTGCGACTTGATCTTGCTCATGTTCACATCTTTTATGGCTTTAGATCTGGTCGTTACTCTTGCACATTCGATCTACGTGTAGGGTTTATTTACCCTTGGATTGTTGCATGGTGCCCTTGTTCTGCTGTATGTGATTATCGTGGTGTCCCTATTCATGGGATATTGACGTTATTGGCTGTTTGGAAGGGGATCATGGCATGAAGGTTGCTGGTTCGTGAAACTTTGAGTCTAGATTAGCTCCATGATTTTCTCTCGGATTGTGTTGGAGAATGGCTCAAGGATTTCTTTGGTTGGTTATGCAAGTTCAAGCTCTATGTCGATGTGTTCACAAGGAAGATTGATGGAAGTTCTATGATGACTATGTTATTGGTGTTACTTTTGTGAATCATGTTTTCATTCCTATTTTTATTCACTTGTATAGTCATTGTAGGTGGTAAGTTTATTATGTAAGTTATAAGAATGGCGTGTCATTCTTATATGAGAAGTCTGTAAGTGTCCTAAAGGATCGAGATGAGGAAGTCACCCTCATCCTTTGTACTTCAATGTTTTTGGCGTAATATATTTTTCGGGGTGAATTAACCTTTTACCATATATATATATATATATATATATATATATATATATATATATATATATATATATATATATATATATATATATATAGTGTAGAGTTATTTTGAGAATCAAGAAAAATGCGAGAGCTGCGAGGATCACCATTGTACTCTTAATAATGCATGATGTATACCATATCAATGCAAGATGACATTTTTAAAATATCTATAACTTATTTTAAATAAAATTTTAAATTAGGGGAAAATTAGGTATTTTCATTAATCATAAAATATCATCTTATACCCTTAATATACTCATAACCACCACCACTTTTCTCTCTCATCTCATCTCTTTGTAGATCTCATCCTCTATACCCAAATGGTGATGAAGAAAAAACTACATGTTCTCTCTATAATTCAAAACCCTAACCACCCTCCATTATACCTTAGCCGCCCCTTCACCATCACTTCCCACGTTCTCCATCTGACCACACACGAAATGAATCAATTAAAGGTGCATTCAACTAAGGAAGATAAAATAACAGGTAGGTACATGGAAAATTATTTCTAATATGCAAAACGCTATCATCTATATTCTTTAATCTTGTTTTGAATTGATTTTTTTTTTTTCGATATGAAAAAATTTTGATTTTCAATCTGAAAAAAAATTCTAATGGTGATTTATCTTCGATCTAGTTTGTTTTTTTGGCTTAATCTTGTTTCGGTCTAATTTGTTTCGATAAGCAGGCAACTATTCTAGGGAATAAGTAGTAATATATTTGAATAAGTAGTATGTAATATCATACCTGGAGATGTAATTCAATAGGATTTAATTTAAGTAGTTATAATAGTTTCCTAGTATGATATTTGATTGAAGATGAATGGAGTATTTCCTTCCACATTTAAGTCTAACGAATCATATACCATACTATATGAGTCTTTAATCAGACCACATGACAAAACAATTGCTTTCATGGTTGTCATCCTTGATGACCTTATTAAATTGTTTGTGATAACTATGTCTCTCTATGATTCTTCCCTTACAGATCGATGATAACCTGGAGCAAAAATTTTATAGGAGTTTACGGAATGAAAACATTGGTGCTGTAAAATTTGTACTGCTCGTTTACGGGAAATTGCTATCCTCCTGTAAGGTGCAGTTGTAAGTATAAATATGCTAATTATTGGAAGAACTTTCATCTTCCACTTTACTTGGTAATTGTATGCATGAATTCTATTCTCCTCTTGATTCCATGTTTTCAACCGACTACACGAGTTTTTGCCCCCAAATGGAGTTTTTTTGGTTTGCAAATGGTGGAATAGGCAACGTTTTCGATAAGCAGAAAACGGTTTCGATCTAATTTTTTTTTATCTAATTTGTTTTTTTGCTTATCGTGAGCTTTTTTGGTTTGTAAATGGTGGAATAGGCAACGGTTCAAATCTTACCTTTTATTCCTCTTATCGTTTCAGTGTGTTGTGTTTTTGAGTGTGCATATGTGTTTTTACAGTTCTGAATTTGAAACCTTCTATGCATATGTGTTTTTACAGTTTCATGAACTTGTTTTTTTGTTTAATTTCAGCTGTTATGGAAATTAAATAATTCCTCTATTATTTGTTTGTGATTACAGATTCGAGTATGATGAGCAATATGAAGAATGTACATACATATATATAAGGGCACATGGACGAACTCAACTGCACATATGCATACAAAGATATCGAGGGTGGCCAATGAGGAAAAACACATGTCTACAAGGATAAAAAACACATGTGTTGATTTCATGGGTTTTTTAACAAGACAAGGAATACATACGCACGCCTAAATGATGAACCATCTATTAAAGACATTGTATTATGCACATGTGCACGATTCATATATTTGTAATAAAACATACTTAGGTAATTTTTTTATTAAAGTTTTATTGTTTGTATAAAATTGCATAAATGTATTAATAAAGTTTTGTTGTACTTATGTAATATTTTTTATAGATACATGTGCAAATATAAAACACCTATGCAAAAACGGAAAATACAATTATTAAATAATGCAAAACACATGTGCACACAATGTAAAAAAAAAAAAAAAAACCCTAAAATTATGGGAAATAAAAAGCGTTTTTGTAAAAACAAGTCAAATATAAAAAAAGTAAATTTACCATTATACCCTTTTGAATTAAATAATAAAAATTAATATAAGAAAAAATCCGATTGGTTGATCTTTGGTTCTCATGAGTTCTCGCATTTTTTTTTTTAGAAAATAACCTTTCCTATATATATATATATATATATATATATATATATATATATATATATATATATATATATATATATATATATATATATATATATATATATATATATATATATATATTTTCATCATTTTTTTTTCACTAAAAAGTAACGTTTAAGTTTCTTTGGAAGTTCGATGGTTTTAGTTAATTATAGATTTGAAAATTTTTGTTGAACAAAAAGATTGTCATAATGATATAATGATGAACATAGAAGAATTGAACAACATGTACTTTTGGATGTTCTTGACATTTGTGACAGTCGGAAGTATGTGACTTTTTATTTATATTTCTTTCAATTCAATATAAAAGGCTTTTGCGAAGTATGAACTAGTTTGGTTATTATTCTTGCGTTATGCACTATCAAGTTTTTCTAGGTTGAGCCAATTCTTATGTTCTTTCAAGCCCAACCATGCATGTGTTGGAGTCGTAGGCATGTACTTTGGGGAGACACAACGTAGATGGTCTAACATGCACTATAGTTTTTCATCTGTACATATAATATAATAGTTAAGGTCCCATGATGTCAACCAACGCAATGAATCATAAATATGTCATAAGGCTAGATACATGTTCAAATGCATTTAATTTTGTCTCGTTCATTTGTTACCATCATGTTGAAACATAAGGATATGGTGTTCGCAATTCGGTTTTATTCTGAAAATTAAACGGGTTGAGAACCGAACCTATTTCTGAAAACGGTTTTTGAAATAATAAATGAAGTAAGGTGTTCAATAAAATGCTCAAGTGAAATTCGACTTTCATGTCTGGAGAGGTATCCTGAGTTAAAGACCTATATGCTACATTGGGGTACATGTTTGAATTTGCTACAAGTTAAGCTGATCTATGCCATGCCTAACACATGTTAAGCATCATTCTGTTCGTTAATGGGCTGTAAGTTCCTGTTTTCTTTTCATCTTTTCTTTTATTGGTTATGTGATGGTAGGAGCCGCAACACCATTTTGCAATTTGCCTTTCTACGTTTCAGTTTACTTGTTGATTATCATCTAAGTTGTTTAGATAATAATAACAATTATAATGTTATGCTAAATATTTATGGGATTAATAGAAGTAGTGACAGCATTGTGAGCTTTATTTTAACGCTTCATTAAGTAAAACATAACTCTGTTTCGCTATGTATTTGCATATATGAAGTTTTGCTGGGATTTCCCTATTTCAGACCCAGGAGGCTTCATAGGTATAGCAAGTACATGGGTACTGTAGATTACACCCTTAAGCTTAAATATTGCAACGCGTTAAGTATCAACTTTCTAATGTCAAATAAAATTACATCCTAACCACCCCTCGGTCATTATTTGATAAGATTACGTTATCTCGAGTCTGTACACATGCATCACCAAACACGCAAAGACCTGACTTCGATTATTGGCTAGAAAATTTTGTTTAAGGTTACATATAACAACTCATCACTATTTGTTTAGTCCTTAACACCTGTCACAAAGAATTTTTTATGCTTCCATGAGATACACACACAAAAAAAATATATCTTTGAGTTGACTTTGGGCATATAAGATCTCAGCATTAATACGTGTATACAAACAATATCATGAATACTAATTGTTTAGTCCTTAACATTGGGCTTAGCTAAAACTATTTTTATGCAATCATGTGATGAAAGCATCTACACTGACCCCCACTTCGGTCCTAACTTTATCAGCTAAAAAAGCATTGCCTTTCATGAGACTTCATTCAGATCTAACATTTGTCTCCCAATGTGAATGGCCCGATATAATATTGTAGTGTAAATAATAATACTGCCATCTGAAGACTATTAATTATTAGGATGAATTCCCATCTACTTTGAATGAATATTGGATACGTTTTTTTTTTCTATTGGTTTGAATGGTTTAAATATATTTTTCAGCAAAAAGATGACGGGTTCAATAAGTCTAAGGGGTCGAAAGCTGCATTTAGCCAAAAGGAGCGGGTGAAATGTACCTAACATATCGAAAGCTATATGGCCAAAATGGTATTGTTAACACATGCACCCTCATAATTTTCTTTATTTAAGAAAACATAGTATAATTGTGATCAAACATTTTTATACCCTTATTTAACACGACGTTAAGTTATTATATGATAACGGGTCAACCCGATCCATTATGAACCATTAAAAAACCTACCCATTTTTATTTTCAATTACTTGGTTTCTAGCGCAACCAAGTAGTTTAATTAGTTAACTTTTCAAAAGCATTTAGTCTAGCCAATACAGCTTTCAATATTTGCATTAGCTTCTAACTCTCTGTATTATTTGTGTCCCCTACTTGATTTCTGATTATGTTCGATGTTGTTTCAGTAGTGATAAATATGATGTTGTTTTACAGACTCAGAATTGTTTCTATTATTACATATTAAATATTGATCGGATAAATAGGAAGCATTGGGACCGCTTTATCTTTTGATTTTTAGTATGTCAAGTAAAACACAATGCTTGCTCGGTGAATCTAAAAAATTTCACCGAGACTTCATTGCTTGGATGCTTCATATCTGATCTAATCATCATCTCCCAACGTTGACTATTCAACGTGTAAACTTTAACAAATCTCTATGAATTGAAACATTATATATTATGCAATTACGTAACAGATTGTTAGTGTACGTGGGCATACTATCCAACCTCGTCCCATACAATCACGGTATAATAGCTGGGATAACCAAATGTTTATTATTTAAGTGATATATACAGAGAGGATTGACTTGGCATATCAGACCCACTACCAGACATGTTATAACGTGCAACACCTTCTATGCATTTTAGTTAGTGAATTTTAATATGTGATTAATTAAGGTTAGTGTAATCAAAGTCATGGGAATTAAATTAAAGTGTTTTGTAAGCCTATATAAGGTATTCCTTTCATTGAACTAATCACAGCAAATAAATCTTTCTCTAGTTTTGGTCCTTCTTTCTCAACAGTTTGAGATATCTCCCGTTATTATTTGATCAACTAACAATGGCATCCTTTATGACTGAGTTCAAACATCTTGAAATCCAACTGGGAGATATCTTATCAGCCACCCAAAACTTTCATGAAAGCAAGGTTATCGGAGTTGGCGGTTTTGGAAAAGTGTATGCAGGAGAATTGTCTCTCTCTCAATCAGGAGTGAAAAGCCTGGTTGCTATTAAGCGCCTTGATCGTAGATACGGACAAGGCGACCCTGAGTTTTTCAAAGAAATCAGAATGCTTTCATGTTACAGGCATGAAAACCTGATATCTCTCCTGGGATTTTGCAAACAAGGGGGTGAGACGATCCTCATTTACGAGTATGCATCCCATCGAAGTCTCAATCGCTATCTGAGTTCCGCCGATCTCACTTGGACGCAGCGTCTCAGGATATGCATTGACGCTGCGAAGGGACTAAGCTTCCTGCATGATCCAAAGGGGACACAGCAAAGAGTACTGCACTGTGACATTAAAAGTGCCAACATCCTACTCGATAAGAATATGACTGCCAAGGTTTCTGACTTTGGGCTTTCAAAGATGGGTCCTGCTTATCAGCAGTACTCGCTTGTTATCACCAGTGCAGTAGGTACCCCTGGGTACTGTGATCCATTATATATGGAGACGTATTCCCTAACGAAAGAGTCGGATGTGTACTCTTTTGGGGTTGTCTTACTTGAAGTGTTGTGTGGCAGACAATGTTTTGAATATATCAATGGTCAATTAAAGGTTTATGTGCCTTTCTGGAGAAAAAGCTACGAAGAGAATAAGTTAGATGAGATTATCTTGCAAAATCTCAGGCAACAAATGGACCCGAGTTCTTTGAAAAAATTTTCAGACATTGCATTTCAGTGTTTATGGAAAGCTCGTGAAGAACGGCCAACAATGTCTCGTGTTGTGGAAGAACTTGAGTTTGCACTTGACTCACAGGAGTGTCTGTGAACCAATAATCTTTATCTTTATGCTTCTTATGTAACTATTATTAGACGAAGGACCAAGTACGCCAAATAGAAACATTATAACTGAAAAACAGTTATTGAATGGCGGTTAGGAAAGCGATTTACAAACATAACGTTGCATCGATTAAACACACCGGTTAGATTAGTATATATACATATGTGCGAATCATTTACAAGTTAATAGACAATTTTACTTATTCAATATACTTTACATTTTGCAATCTATATATCATTGATCTAGAGTTGGGACAACAATTGGCATCAAGAGCATAGGATTACACCTTCGTTTTTATTACAAACAATCACACGCAAGGAAGAAGACCCAGGATACTGTGAGAAAACTTTGTTTTCATACATGATAAACAAAATTCCATACGCAAGGATTTTTGTTTTCGACAAGTTTTGTTTACTCTTTACTTCCAGAGGAACAAAGCGTGAATAAGGATAAGTGAAGATAGTGCTGCGATCATTTACGTGAGGGGATTGCAAGCGTGGTACACCAAGCGGATTGGTGGGGAAAAGCGTGTTGGCAACAACATAGGGAAGGAAGAATTGAACACTACGTTTTGGTAATAGGAGCAGTGGGATAAAACTTTGTGAAACCGGGTTAAACAAGACACAAAGGGAGGAAGGCAGGAAAGGCGGAAGCGTTGTTGTGGAAAAAGGATACGTACGTGATAAGAAGAAGGAGCGCTCAAGGAATTGTGTGGAGAAGTGTCAAACGACACAAGGAGAACAACAACGAAAAGGAAGATCAGAAACATTTGTTTCGGAGTTAATTTTTGGATACCTTCTCGGTACCAAAATTATTTTGTACGTGGGAAATTGATTTCGGACAATAGACATCAATAACGTACAAGGGAAAGAAGAAAAGAACGTGTAGTGTGGAGGAACAGAAGAAAAACAACTTGTTTCGAGACTTGTTGGAGAAGATATAACTCGACAAAGGGACTTGGTGTATTGCAATTCGAAGGCAAGAGAAACCGAATTAAAAACATCAAAGTGCGAGTCAAGAAAAGGGAACCAAAGCAACGTTGGTAAAGATTTACTAACGAAAACAAGAGAATACTCTAAGTATTCATCGGATACCGGTCACAAGTTAAACTCTTTACGGATTTCACTACTTTACATAGTATAGAATAGTATAGAATACTTTATTTCATACTATTAGAAATCCGAAAACTATTTATTGATCCGTATTATTAGGATTCCGGAAGATTAGAAATTTCCATACTTTATAGAAAACCACACTAGGAAGAATATATCATTGAATTAGAAAGTGAAGGTTCTAAACACTTTCAAAATGACAATGACGATATAGCAACCACTATAAGCGTAACAAAACCCATAACACCTACTGCACAATATCAATGCCTAAGTTGAAAAACACAAACTACAGTTTGGGCTATACAAATTAAGGTTATACTAGAGGCACATGGTTTGTGGGAAGCAATAGAACCAAAGTTAGATACACCGATTGATGATAAGAAAGAAAAGGCAGCGCCTTCCTATATCAAGCATTGACGGAAGATGTGATCTTACAAGTAGCGGGTTGTAAGGCGGCAAAGATTTATGGGAATCATTGAAGAAAAGACACGTTGGAGAAGATAGAGTGCGAAAGCACGATTACAATCATTGATGATTGGGTTTAACTCACCGGATGAAAGAAGATGAGGCGGTGGATGCATTGCGGCTAAACTAAATAGCTATGCCACGAAGGCAAAAGAATTAGGAAAACTTTGAATGTAGCATAGCTATAGGTGTCATTCGGATAGAAGCATACCATTGGTAGGAGCGTAGAGGAAAACCGGAACTCGGGAACAATCAAACCTTATCTTAGAAGGCGATGAACCATCACTATTAATGACTACGCGCAACCGAACACAAGGAAGTGTTGTTGAATGAAGAACAAATTCAACCAAAGAAATATGCTCTGACGGATACAAGCATATGGTATTTAGATAATGGTGCAAGTAACCATATGGTGGGATAAAGAGTCATTTTAGGGATATTGATGAAAGCATAACAGGAATGCGTTTGGAGATGGATCGTATGTCTGGATAATGGGTAGAGGGTCTATCTTTGTTGGGTTGTAAGAACCCGAG
Source organism: Chrysanthemum lavandulifolium (assembly GCA_022545495.1). NCBI lineage: Eukaryota > Viridiplantae > Streptophyta > Magnoliopsida > Asterales > Asteraceae > Chrysanthemum > Chrysanthemum lavandulifolium. The sequence goes on from CM040240.1 coordinate 298,035,472, forward strand.
GCAGAAGGTAGTATCGGAGTATACTACATACCAAACCTCAAGAGCAACATACTTAGTCTAGGACAACTTACGGAAATAGGTTGTAAAGTCATTATGGACGGAAACAAATTGATTTTGTATGATAAGAATAAGAAGTTGTTGATGAAAGTAGAAAGATCTAAGAATCGACTCTACAAGATACAATTCGGATAGAAGCACCTATATGTCTCTTAGCAAATATAGATAACCAAGCATGGTTATGGCATGCTAGATTAGGTCATCCGAACTTTGACGATATAAACAAGATGACTAGGAAAGGTCTAGTAGAGCGAATTCCAAGAATAAATCATGCGAGGCGATTTGTGGCGCATGTTTATTCGGAAAACACGATGAACACCATTTCAAACCAAGCTAAATTCAGATCAAAGAACCCGTTGGACTTAGTATCACGGAGACCTTTGCGGTCCTATAAGTCCGACCGCCTCGAGCAAGAAACTCATTTTCTTGTTAGTGGACGATTGTACCACGTTTTATGTGGGCCTACTTTCGACATAGAAAGATGAGGCATTTAGTACATTCAAGGAATTTAGGCGAGAAGATAGAAATGGAAATGAAGTTGAAAATAAGGATGCTAAAACGGATAGAGGTGGTGAATTCACATCAAATGAGTTCACAAAATGCTTGTAAGGAAAATGGAATAGCACGACGGTTGTGACACCGTACTCCCGTGAGAATGGAGTAGTGAGAGAAGGAATAGGGCGATGTTATCAACCACTAGGAGTATGATGAAAGCAATGAAGTTACCTTTAACCTTTTGGGAGGAAGCGATTAAACATGCTATATACATACTCAATAGGGTACCTACGAGGGCCCTGATAGATAAAACTCCATATGAGGCACTCTACAACAGAAAACCAAACTTGGAAAACCTAAGAATATTTGGATGCACAGCTTATGCAAAGATAACGATACCTCACTTAAAGAAGCTGGACGATAGAAGCATACCATTGGTTTACTTAGGAGTAGAGGAAGGATCAAAAGCATGTAGGTTATATGACCCTATAACCAGGAAGAAACATGTTAGTAGGGACGTAAAATTCATGGAAACAAAGCCGTGGGTTTGGAACAAAGATGAAGAAGATACGGACACACAAGACACATTTTGGGCTAGTTTTGTGGTGAGCGGAGTTGACAACGAAAACCTTACACCGTCAACCACGAAAGCGATGATCACACGTATCATGAACAAGATCGATTCTCGATCCGGTTCACCAAACACACCACCAAGCATATCGATCGACCCACGCTCGGAAGAGGAAGAAGAAGCTACTACTAGTTACTAGAGAACTCAAGAGATAGATTTGATGATACACCGTGCGTGAATCTGAAACATGTCGGATATATCACGGACATGCGAAGAGTTGAACCTCAAAGCTTGTTATTTACGGAAGAAGAACCCGAAATTACAAGGAAGCATCAACGGATGAGAAATGGATTGAGGCCATGGAGATTGAATTGGATTTAATCAACAAGAACAAAACATGGACTCTTACTACATTGCCAGAAAATCAGAAGGCAATAGGACTCAAATGGGTTTACAAGACCAAGAGGGATGCAAAAGGAAACATCATCAAATATAAAGCACGGTTAGTGGCAAAAGGTTATGTGCAAGAACAAGGGATAGACTTGATGAAGTATTTGCACGGTTGCTCGGATAGAGACAGTTCGGTTGATATTAGCATTAGCGGCATATCATGGATGGCAAGTACATCACTTAGATGTAAAATCGGCATTTTACATGGAGATTTAAAGGAAGAAGTCTCGTTACACAACTGAAGGATTTATACAACAAGGAAATACGGAAAAGTATATAAGCTTACTAAAGCTTTATATGGCTTAAAGCGATCACCGAGAGCTTGGAATGTGAAGCTTGATCAAACATTAAAGTCCTTAGACTTTAAAAATGTAATCTCGAACAAGCGGTTTATACAAAGCGGAACAAGAATTCTACACTTATAGTTGAGTCTATGTAGATGATTTGATAATCACAGGCACTCCAAAGAAAGAAATCGAAGAATTCAAATCCCGGATGAAGGATATATTTGAAATGAGCGACTTAGGATTGTTAGCTTATTATCTTGGGATAGAAGTCACACGAGACGGAGGAGAGATTACAATCAAGCAAACAGGTTATATTAACAAGATCTTGAAGGAAACAAGTATGGCGAAAGACAATGATACAAAGATACCTATGGATACCGGTACTAAGTTGGTGGCGGAAGAAGGAAACTCGGTTGGCGCAACTTACTACGAAGCTTAATAGGAAGTCTCGGTACTTACGCATACAAGACCGGATCTTAGTTACAGTCGGACTACTCGGTAGATTCATGCAGGGACCGAAGGATCATCACCAAGGCGGTAAAGCAAGTAATCCGATATATCAAAGGAACAAAGGAGCATGGCATTATATACAAGCAAGAAGGCGGTGCAAGATTACGATTCTGACTGACGGTGGTTATGGAGTCAACCGATCAAGGAAAAGGAACTCTTGGAATCGTATTTTATTTGGAGAGTCACCAATTACGGTGTACTCGGAAGCAACCAAAGTGGCACTATCATCATGTGAATCGAATTAATAGCGGCTCTGCTGCTGACATGTCAAGCCTTATGGCTAAAGCGATTGCTTAATGAACTAAGCGGATGGGAAGAAAAAGGATAACGCGAAGGTCGATAACATTTCGGCAATAGCACTTGTGAAGAACCCATTTTTCATGGAAGAAGCAAGCACATCGATATTCGCTACCATTTCATTCGAGAATGCGTGAGAATGGGCACATCAATGTGGAACATGTCGGAGAAATCTGAGAGCGGATATTCTAACAAAGGCTCTACCAAGATTGAAGTTCGTGACTATCGACAAATGCTCGGAGTTCAAGATTTAGGGCGAAGCAACGACCAAGATTAAGGAGGAGAATGTGAACCAATAATCTTTATCTTTATGCTTCTTATGTAACTATTATTGAGCGAAGGATCAAGTACGCTAAATAGAAACATTATAAGCGAAAAAGGTTATTGAATGGCGGTTAGGAAAGCGGTTACAAACATAACCGTTGCATCGGTTAAACACACCGGTTAGATTAGTATATATACATATGTACCGAATCATTTACAAGTTAATAGACAATTTTACTTATTCAATATACTTTACATTTTGCAATCTATATATCATTGATCTAGAGTTGGGACAACAGTGTCCTGATCTCAGACTGAACCTGCTAACTAGGTATGAAACAATACTTAAGGCTGCGGATCCTCTTCTCATATACAGAACTGGAAAGCAACTCAAACGGCTTCTCTTCGAAGGCTTAGTCGTTAATGAGAGCAAAACGGTAATTAGCTATACTACTTTGGGTTATTTATTCGAAAATCTATATTGGTAAAATTAGTTTTGCAACATGAGGTTTTTAATGTGGTAACTAATGTACGAAAGTATTTGACAAAATTAGTTAGAGTTAGCTCAAAATTTGTTAGATATGTGAATAGTATGAAAAAGATTTACTCAAAATTTATGAATATGTCCAGTTGGAGGAAATTACCTCTCTTTTCAACAAACAATTCTATTCACCAAATAATTTTGCTGAAATAAAAGAAAACAGATATCGTGCTTTTCAAATAGATCTTTAACAAAACTCAGAAATTCTATTTTTTAACTTAACACAAAATTAGAAAACACATTTTTTATGTCATTTCACTTGTAAGTTGTAAGGAGAATTTGTGGAATAAAAAATCGAGGATTTTTCCTTTTTTTTAAAAGCTATGCTTTTTTCTATGAAAAAAATGTGATGAATAAAAAATTTAAGCATATTTTCATCACCAATTCTTAATAATATTTTTTTTCAGCGATTCTTTATATTTTTTTCTCCATTAATTGTGAAAATGTTTCGGATTTTTTGAAAAACTTTGATTTATTTATTTATTTCACGTGTCGCCTTGTCATACTTTTTGGACTTTTTAAGAATTAATAACTTTTCATAAGATCGTAACTTATATTGTAGACGTTCTTTTCATTTTATTCGAGAAAAAAAAAAGAAGAAAAAAGAAATTAGATTTATATTTAGACGGTTTTTTCATCGGGGTTGTTTGGTTCAGTTAAAAAAACCAAATAAAATTTCTTATCAGGTTGTTTGATTTATTCGGTTCGTTAAAAGGAATTCTGGGTAAGACAAAAAACCGCATCGAACCGTCTGAATTCGGTTCGATTTAAAGGTTAATCTAATAACCCGTATTACATAATTTATATTTCTTCTTTCATTCAGTTGATGCATAGCAACAAAAAATAATTCAGCTTAAAAAATGTTATATTATACTAGGAAATAGTTTTAATGGTTTTTTTTTGTATATGAATATATAGAAAAATATATATATATTTATGTGAATTCGTTTTTCAGTTTTCGGTTCGATTCGGTTTTTATTTTGCCAAAACCATACCTAAACCGAAAACCGAATATTTAATTCGGTTTGGTTCGGTTTTGACAAATTCGATTCGGCTACAAATTTTGTTCGGCTTAGTTAGGGTTTTCGGTTCCTCTAGGTATTAATCGATTTGTGAACACCCCTGGGCAAAATTGCCATTGAGGACAAAGACTCATCTATTGAATACTTGGGCCAAAATCCCACAACCTAAAGCTGAAGTGGCCCTGCCCAAATCTATACCGCGATCTTCATATTGTAATTATTTTTATTGGACTTGTAGCTATTTTGTATAAACGAAAAGGGACAACATATTGAGAGGATCTACATCCAAGCCTGTTTGAACCCAAATGAAATAAAATCTCTATGTTTACGACATCAACTTGACGGCATTGCTAATTCAAGGTCACTTATCTTATCCTTTTTGTTTGTCACATCACTGAATGTTGAAGGGGTTTTGTTTTTTCTATTAATCCATATTTATTTTTTTCAAGCAGATTTCCAGGGGGACTATGCTACAGATATAAGCATGAATTCAAAGCACGTGTGAGAGGTCAATACTTGACACCGCAAATCTTGTACACACTCAACCTTGTCTTTCGATATGAATATGAGTCGTATATGGAGAGATATAACATCATAAGATACAAATTTGATGGGGAGGATGAGACAAAAGTTCTCATAATTAACCCTCCTACACATATGGGAGAAGATGGATGGTTCACTGCTCCTTTATATCACTTTACAAGTCGACACACAACTCTAGATCTTGAATTTATGTTTGAAGAACGTGGCACCCTTTTACTAGTCGCAGGCATCGAGTTCCAACCGTCAGAAGAAAAAGTGAGTGGTTTATTACTTTACTGTCATTGTTCTTTATTATTGATGGCTCAACTATTTTTAAAGCTTTTTTTAGAAAATGTAAGGCTCAATCGCTTGCTTGGATATGTCATATGTGGAAAACTAGAAGGGGGTTGAATAGTTTTACCGATTAATACTTCGTTTTAAATTATTTAGATCGACTTATGTCAATCTATTTAATATGTGTTGGATAATGATAGATAAGCATATAAGTAAGTAATGCAAAGATAAAGAGTAAAGGAACACAAAACCATAACACGAGTATTTATAGTGGTTCGACTACAAGGACACCTTCTTGCCTACTCCACTCCCCGAGTACCCAGTCGAGAGTTCGTAAGCACTACACAACACAAGCTCCTTAATGTGGCTGAGAAGCCTTCACAACGTCGCCTACGCTTTATCCGGTACAAGGCTAGACACCGAGTTCTTCCACTAGGTAGAACCAAACCTATCATAATGTCGCCTACACTTTATCCGGTCATGGCTAGATACCGAGTTCTATTACAAAGGAGGAACTACTACCCAATATTACACCATAACACAACTATCCCAAAGGATACCCACTCCTTGTTACATCACTAGAAGGATGTCAATATCCTTTAACCCAAACTATCTATCTTGTACATCGATGCACCATATGGCACCTTTCACTAATGCCTTCAACACGACCCTTCGGCACCTTTCACTAATGCCTTCAACACAAAACTTCTATGGAGGGAGAAAAGAACTATCAACAAGATACACTTTAGTGGTCTTGATGATGACGAAGCTTAGCAACTCATGACCTTGAGCTTGCACGTCTTCAAGAGGTGATAATCTCGCCTTTAAGAGGAACCTAGAGAATCACACAAACATAAAACTACATAGAATGATCCTTTGGATCAGAGGTTAGAGATGTTACAATACTAAGAGAAAGTATGTGTTAAAGTGGTGGTTAGCAAGAGAGAAATGGCTCACTATTTACAGACAAACTTGTCTACTGTCCCATAATTCCCACGGATCCCTTCCCAGAGGGATCCGGCTAGTGCAAACCTGGGGATCTGGCTATTGGGTCAGTTTAGTCCGGATTTTAGGTTGCAAACCGGGTTATGGGTTATGGGTAATGGATTATGGATACCCAACAAGATGCAATGTACCTAGACATTGGGTTATGGATCTTGGGTCATGGGTCATGGACTTTGGGTCATGGATCATGGATAATATCCATTATGACTTCATGCATGATGTCATGCAATGGGTCATGGGTTATGGATCATGCTCCATGGGTATGGGTTATGAACTTTGGTTTTTACCCAACAACATTCATTGTACCTAGTCAATGGGTCATGGGTCAGGGGTCATGGACTTTGGTTTTTACCAATTACAATATATACAAAGTATATATATATATTTATATATTGTGTAAACACTAGTTGTTACACATATGCATTTCTACAAGATATAAACAATATTACTTGTTTAGTGTTTATATGCAAATGTCTTTGGTTTTATATAACTTATTTACTAAACATGTTTAATATAGTTTTGATATGTTTAGTAAAAGTATGTTAGTAAACTATTGGCTCAAACCTTTTACGTATTTTATTTGTTTCGTTAAAATGATTTTACGTTTGTTATCGACAAAACATTAGAAGATCGTAAAATATAAATAAACGTTTTTATAGTTTATTTTGTATTAACAATCTTCCCCTTTTTGTTGATGACAAAACATAAGATTATTTTAAGAAGAAAATAAAATTTGTAAAAATTTTAATTGGAGTTTTTACTCTCTTCTCCCCCTTTTTGTCGAAACAAAAAGAGCATCGAAAAGAAACTAACACATTGTTTTGAGAAAAACATGTGAAAAGTAACAATATGAAAAATAGAGAGTAAGAGGAGAGAAAGCTTCTCGTCTTAGCTCCCCCTTGACGGATGCTCCCCTTTGTTGAGGGCGTCAAGTAATTAGGAAGTCTAAGCGAGTGTGTTGCAATTATGTTTGCAAATGGTTTCGTTTGACGAAATGCTCCCCATTGACGAGTGCTCCCTTTTGAGGAGGACGTCAAGTAGTATAGAAAACCTAAGTGAAAGTATTGCAAGCATTTTTGCAATTGCTTTGCTTTGACGAAAAGCTCCCCCTTGTTGAGGGTGTCAAAGTGTTCATGTGTATTTTGAAAATCTACAAAACAAAGGTTAGAAACCAAGTATATGGTGCATAATTTCCTGCAAATGAGATTCATATTAGTGATAAATAATGTTTCTGTTGCACGGATCCTACGGATCCTTCCTGTGAGGGATCCGTCTAGGCAAAATTGAGGGAACCGTGTACCTGCATTCTTTTGAAAGCAATGTAGATGTAAAAAGTGATGTTAACATCAAAAAGAGTTATGTATTATAGCACCAAACATATTCACATAACAATTTAGCATACAACATGTAATTTCATTCAATAAAACACGAGAATTATATACATATCTCTAAAACTACGAGAATGACATAAGCATGTAGTACATTTTCTAACAATTCTAAGTTGTGCCGAAAACTAGCAAAGAGCACCATTTTGCTTGTATTCCTAAGTTCTAAGGACGAGTACATTTGTAGATTTGGTCAAATTGTTCAAGGAGATGATTAAACATGAAATGTGACTCATTTCGTACTTCTTGATCTAACCCTTGGGTATGTTGACATGTAGAGCAATTATTTTCATGAGTAGGAGATGGAGGCATTGGAGATGGAATGTTTTGAGGTGAAATGTCGAGTGAGCAGGAAGGAGGTTCCACAAAGGATGGAGGGATTTGTGGAGGTGAGTTGAGTGACATAGGATAGGTTTCAACTAAGAATGAAGGTGGTGATGTATGGGTTGGTGGTGGAGATAGGGAGGTATCCATATGGTTCGGTCTTTGAGATTGTTAATTTCTTGTTCCTAAAGATGGACTATTTGATGGTGAAGGTGAGTGGAATGTGGGTGTTGGTGATGTTTCAACATCAATGTTTTGGTGTGAAGGTGGTTCCTTATTTAATGAGAAGGATGGTGAATGAGAAGTCCTAAGGGGTGAGTCTTCTAAAGAGTAAAGGTTTGGATGTGAAAGAGGTCAGGTGAAGGAGTGTAGTCTAGGTTCTAGAAATGATGGCTTAAGTGTTTTAGTTGAGCTAGGTGTGTTTGGTTTAGAGGGTATGGTAGTGTTTGGTGAAGGTCTTTCTAACCCAAATAGTCGACTACTAATTCGAGCGGTTCTTCTAGCTTTGGTTGGTTGAGTTTGTTGAGGAGGAATTCCAGTATTTAAGGCCCTGACGGGTGATGACTCGGTTAAAGAAATCTCATGAACAAAATGAGCATTTTTCTTTGAGGAAGCTTTGGTTGATGAGGTTGTGCCAGATGCTTTAGTCATAGTGAAAAGTAGGATGTAAGGGGTGGTGATCTTGAGCTTGAGCTTGCACGTCTTCAAGAGGTGGTGATCTCACCTTTAAGAGGAACCTAGAGAATCACACAACATAAAACTACATAGAATGATCCTTTGGATCAGAGGTTAGAGATGTTACAAAACTGAGAGAAAGTATGTGTAAAAGTGGTGGTTAGCAAGAGAGAAACGGCTCACTATTTATAGAGAAACTTGTCTATTGTACCACGGATCCCTCCCCAGAGGGATCCATCTAGTGCGAACCTAGGGATCCGGCTACTAGGTCAGTTTAGTCCAGATTTTGGGTTGCAAACCGGGATATAGTTTATGGATTATGAACCATGGGTTATGGGTAATGGATTATGGATACCCAACAAGATGCAATGTACCTAGACATTAGGTTATTGATCTTAGGTTATGGACTTTGGGTCATGGATCATGGATAATACTCAACATGACTTCATGCATGATGTCATGCAATGGGTCATGGGTTATGGATCATGCTCCATGGGTATGGGTTATGGACTTTGGTTTTTACCCAACAACATTCATTGTACCTAGTCAATGGGTCATGGGGCATTGGTCTTGGGCTTTGGTTTTTACCCATTACAATATATACAAAGTATATATGTACATTTCTATATTATGTAAACACTAGTTGTTATACATATGCATTTCTATAAGATATAAACAATATTACTTGTTTAGTGTTTATATGAAAATGTCTTTGGTTTTACTGTATATAACTTATTTACTATACATGTTTTGATATAGTTTTGATATATTTAGTAAAAGTATGTTAGTAAACTATTGGCTCAAACCTTTTACGTATTTTATTTGTTTCGTTAAAATGATTTTACGTTTGTTATCGACAAAACATTAGAAGATCGTAAAATATAAATAAACGTTTTTATGGTATATTTGTATTAACATCATATATAGTTGGAACTTCAAGTATTTGAAGAGTACCAAGACATAATCGAGGTTGCCTCAAAATCTCTGTTCTACACGTCCCTTGATGAACTTAAACAGATTCTCTCCAGAGGAGTCCACCTAACGGATACAAAACGGTATTTACTTGGCTAAGTTTACTTATGTTGGGCCAATTCAGTGCTCACTATCCCTTAGTATAGAATTTGAATGAAAAACAACATAAGTGAAATAAAAGTCCTTAAATGTTAGAATACATTTAGGGATACATACTCAAGAAATCCTTCAAAGTTTAGAAGAAAGACTCATCACAAACTGATAGAAAGTGAAGATAAGGATCAGGATGATTGAGTTAGTGTGCGATGACAATAACATACCGACTCCCTGAAGATCTCCTCAACAAAGAAGACACTCTAAAATTTATAAATTTCAGTATAATGTTAGGTCCCTCATAAATAGGAGGGAAACATCTTGGGAATATAAGTTTAAAAGTACTTATCAAAACTCAAGATGCACTATAATTGGTAAAAAGTATAAACATTTGACAACACTGTTCCACCAAAAGTATGTCTCGTAACATACTAGGAATAGAAGCTACAGTACAAAGTGTACTTTAGCTTATAAAATGTTGATACGTACTTTTTACCTCACGGGTTTTCATTTCATCTTTGCCTATAAATAAAGTGTTGTAAACAAAGGAAAATTTATCTCTTGTATTAAAAGTTTATAACATTTTAAGAGTTCATTCTCCTTCTTCAAATAGAACTAAGTCATAGATTTAATTATCTATTGGTTTAGCACAGTTCTTACTCAAACACTAACTAACGTTTGTGTTTAAGTGTAGTGAGGAGATAGCCACACATACTTGTTACTCAATCCCAATTGTTATTCCACAAACACTTAGGGTAAGAATTCTTTGATTTATATCAATAAAGAGTTTAACATTGAAAATTATATATGTGTGTTTTAATTGTTCACTAATATACACTGTTAAGTGGTAAACTAATAACTTAGGCATATTACTTGGTTGTTTTGGTTGTTTAACTTCAAAATAGTTAAATGACTTAGTAATAGGGAACAACAAGTGGTATCATTGCGGTTGATTTATAAAACTAGTTTATAAACCGCTATTTTTTTTAAATCAAGATCCACTATGTATAAAAATGATGTACCCCAGTTCATAGATCCTAAGGAAGGTAGTTATTCATTTACTGCCCCTAAGCTTGAGCTTGGTATGTTTACCAAGTGTGAAAAAAGAATAAAATGTTTTCTTTCTGGCATTGAACCACTGTTGGCCTTGACAAACGTGAGGCATAATAAAATATTGGTGAGAGAAGAGTGGTCAATCAGGACCGAAGACTTAAAAGTAGGGGTGGCAATCGAGTCGTGTTGGGGTTAACCTATTCGGTTCGCGGGTTGGTGGGTTATTATAATCTCTACCCAAACATGACTCATTTATTAATCGTGTCAAGAAAAACTCAACCCTAACACAGACTTACATAACACGTGTAACCCATTTGTGACTCGTTTAACTTGTTTAAGTAAATAGGTCAAGCGGCGAATAGGTTTCATGATTTGTCGATTTAACTAGTTTAAAAGCAAAACAGATATAGGGATTTAAAAATTGATAAAAATAACAAATAGATAACAATACTAAATTTCAAAGATATGTGAGTTATAATCATAATTCAATTACATAACAAAATACATTTAATACAAATCTAACATAAAATCCAAGTAATATATTTTATTTTTAGATGTATATATACTTAAACATTTCACAGGTTGACCTGTTTAATACTTACTCAACCCAAACATGACTCATTTATTAAACAGGTTAGATGGGTTGACCTATTTTTTACCCAAACTTGTTTAACTTCATGTCGGGTTCGGGTCGTTTATCGTTTCATGTTGAGAATTTCCACCCCTACTTAAAAGCATTGTTATATCATGTCTACCAGATGATATAATGGATTCAGTGATTAATTGTCCTACTGCCAAGCAGACATGAACAAACCTGATTCTTAGCTTTAAAGGCCCCTCAGATAACAAGGAAAATAGGGTCATGGACATGAAACTTGAGTATAATACTTTCAAAGTTAAAGAGCATGAAAGTCTCTCTCAGACCTATAGCAGATACAAAACCTTAATGAATGAACTGATCAATGATGGCATTGAACTGCCTAAACATGAATCAACTTAGGTTTTGTAAACAGTCTTCCCATACAATGGCTTAACTTTAATCAGGGGTTAAGGAATGCAAACCATGTCAAGAATCTTGACTTGACTGAAATTTATGGAAGACATGTTTATGAGGATAACCTCATGTCTAAAAAGGCCATGACCATAACACCCATATCAACTTCCTTTTATTAAAATGTTGTGGTTCAGAATTTTCATAATGATTAAGAATATAAACTAGATGAGAAAAGCAGTCAAGAGTATATGGATGACCTGAATAGCGAATTCCATGAAAGGACTTTACTAGCAAACTAAAAAGGATTTATCAAAATAAATTCTAAGTTCAGTGGAACTAAATCTTTTTCAAATAAGTGTTTTAAATGTGGTAAGCCTGGTGATATGGCAAAAGACTGTTTTCAAAAGATCCTCACCATCTTATCCATCATCAAGTCAAAACAAATTTTAGCCTAAATTGATTATCTCTGATAAATCCCCTCAATAAAATCAAATTGAACCTAGATTTCAAAAATATTGAATGGCTAAGTACAAAAAGGCTAGGCCAAACTTTCACTTTTAGAAGCAAGTCCTTCAAAATCACAACCCTCAGCTTCTTCACAACCTAAAACAAATCTCTGGTTACTAAAACCTATAACTGGGACAATGAGGAAATTTCATCTGATAAACACATGCTCGAAATGGTACTAATGGCACTCTCTGAAGATGAGAAGCTATTAGTGGGAAAAGAACATGCTCGAAATGGTCAATGGGTCAACATCACCATGAAAAAGGTAAACACACTTTTAGCTATGGATGATGATGTTGATGTTGGACGATAATGTCCAGATTGCCAAACAGAAAGTTATGAAACGATTTTAGGCCTGTATTCAGGTTGGGCCAAAGGCCAACAACCCATTAGGCAGAAACGGTTTATAAAACGGTTATATTAGGTTACAATGTTTAGGTTTTTATTGAAATGGTATAAATCTTCATACACACTGATTCATCAGGTATAAATAGATTAGGAATCCTGTAAATCATTCAACCCTTTTCCAGATTTATATATCACATATTAGAAGGGTTCAACCCTCATCTTCTTTATTTTTTATTCGATTCTTTGTATGTTGTTATCATGAAGTTGTTTGATCAATTCGATCATGGAAACTCCCCATCAAGACCTGGAAACATTGGTATCAGAGCCAAAGGGGATCAAGCAATACAACCAATTCATGTATCACCATCATTCAAGAATCAAAACCTGCGTCTCATATCAATAAAATAAAAAATGCAGCAAGAAGAAGAGATGCCAAATTAATGAGAAAGAAAAGACTTGGTTACAACACCAATCTGGTGGATAACGAAGGAAAAGAAAAGATGTCAACTTGAAGAAGGAAAGAGATAGAAGAGTTATACCACCAAATCAGGCGGTTAACAAAAGAAGAGAAACAGAAGCGCAAAGATGTTTGGCCTATCAAATGAATATGGTGAAGAGATCAAAACCTGCTACAATCAATATTCGAATGTCTTCAATTGCTATTACAGCACTGCAAGGGGATCACACATTGAAATAGATGGACTTGTTTCAAAAGGCAAAAGAAAATGCCATGAAGATCAGAAAGATCAAGTGATCAAACCTTATGGAATGGGCAGTCAAGGAGACATGAAGATTGAGCATTTTTGGAATTTCATTAGAAGATCTCAATAACAAGCATCAAGCAAATTACCAAATGGAGACAAAAGACCATTTTTAAAGACTGAAGACATCAAGATTAAAAGAAAGATTGAAGAAGGCATCAAGGACGAAAGAAAAACAAGAAGATTGAAGGCAAGAAGTTTGGCATCATGACATTAAGGGAGAGATGTTGGACGATAATGTCCAGATTGCCAAACATAAAGTTATGAAATGATTTTAGGCCTGTATTCAGGTTGGGCCAAAGGCCAACAACCCCTTAGGCAGAAACGGTTTATAAAACGGTTATTTTAGGTTACAGCGTTTAGGTTTTTATTAAAACGGTATAACTCTTCATACACACCAATTCATCATGTATTAATAGATTAGGAATCCTGTAAATCATTCAACCCTTTTCCAGATTTATATATCACATATTAGAAGGGTTCAACCCCTATCTTCTTAATTTTTTATTCGATTCTTTGTATGTTGTTATCATGAAGTTGTTTGATCAATTCGATCCTGGAAACTCCCCATCAAGACCTGGAAACAGCTGATTGAAAATCCTATTTTGACTATGTTAATGTAGATCTAAAATTTATAGAAGAGCAAAGACAAAACTTATTTTCTAAGTATAATAAACTTGTCTTAGAACTAAGTAAATGTACGGAAGAATTAATAGAGCTTAAACAAGCCAAATTAATTGTGCTCACCCTTCAATATCATAACACTAAAATTCTCAATGAGAATTAGGGCCTGAGAAAAGAACCAAAACAAGAAAAATCCATTAATCAAAAATGGCTTACTAGTTCCAATAGGGTAAATCAGTGTATAAGTGAACAAATTCCCACTCAAAAGAAAAAGATTCTTGGGAAAGAACAGCTCTCTGAAAGTTCCTCAAAAAAGAAGGAGACTGTCTTTGATCCAGCAACATTAAAGCATAATTAAATAACTCAAACCAAAAAGGATTGGATTGAGAGGCCGGATTTGTGCGAACAACCTGAAAATATGGCCAACTTCAATGTTGGTCGAGTCCTGACACACTCCCACTGACTTACCTTCTGACACTGACTCAGTTTCAGAGAAAGAAATTGAATCACACCTTTACCTCCATTAACAAAATCGGTGTGCTAAACTAAGTTCAGTGGTAAAACTAAAACCTGACTCGAAAACTTCCTCAAAGAAGTCTCTGAAAATTCAGGTAGTCAACAAAACCCAGCTTGAATCACAAGCTTCTTCAAGTAAGAATGCTTCAAAGGGTAAAGATTTCATCACTGAAAGGTTTATGGATAATTATTAATATTAGTATGACCGGATTTGAACTTGAGACTTCGGGATTGCACACATTACGTATGAGAGTTGATGTTAATAATTAATATATAAAATGTTATTATTAATTATTAGTCACGAAATAAAACATAACGATAGTTAAATATTTAACGAGGTTTGGTTAACGGTCGTTAAATGTAAACTAAGAGGACTTAGAATGAAATTAGTGGACAAGAAGGATCCGGAATCCCTTTGGGATTGCTTGGCCGGTCGTGGGCTACCCAACCCAAGGAGGTGGGATTTCTTGGTCACCAAGTTTTGAGAAACTATAAATACAAACCCTTGTATTCATTATTCTCCTAACCTTGGATCACCAATATACCTAATTTCTCCTCTTCTTCCCTCTTTCTTTTGTGGCCAGTCGAATACCCCTCACCATAAGGGTTTCGATTTTGCTTAACTAAAGAAACAAGTATTTGGTTTTATTTGTGATTCAAGAAACTAGCTTTTCACATCAAATCGCTAATAGTACGTGTGTACAAGAACGAAGGACAAGCACGCTTGAGCTTGTAATCTTGGTGGTCGACTTTTGTGTAGGTCGAATATATAAACCCTAATAATTAGGGTTTTGGGTTTTGGTTCTTGTTCTAATCATCGTTTGATTCTTGAATTGCTAAAAGGTACGCACTTTCTTGTTCGGTTAATTACTTACATGTATTATTCCTAATTACTTCCGCTGCATGCTTTGATGATGTTATTTGATTTTATATAATTGTTATGAGTATTAAATCCCAACAGTGGCATCACGACCCGTTAATATGATGCAATTAATTACCGAAACACATAAAAATTGGATCTTTATGATTGTATGCATGTTTTTTATGGTTTCTAGGGTTTTGAATTCGAAACCCTAATTTTTATTATAGGTTCGATTACCCTTATTTTATTTAATTAGGTTTTAATTTTGTAAAACTTGTAGAAACCCTATGATTGCATGCTTATTTTATGTGGTTAATTAATGAATAATTGTTATGTGCCATGTAATATGCGTATCTTGGGTGATAATTGTTATGCGGAATCCATGGTGGAACATGCATGTTTTGCCATGGAGTATTGTTTGTAATAAATTGTTTAGTTGATACACACATGTTCTATTTATTAGATTATTATTGAATTGGGGAAGACCTCAATTATAACTAATAAAAATTAGTTACTTGCTAATTGGTATATTATTAACTTTGGTTTACGTAATCGACTTGTCGATGTATGTGGCTCATCTACCTTGTAGTTGAAAGCCCTAGTTAATGTATGCATTTATTTACGCCTAGAATTGTTTATTAGCGTTTATCGAAATAATTATGCATGTGGCTAATTGTTTTACATATGTTAAATTGTTTAGTTATATGTTTATATTATTTGAGTGTGTTTAATTTTTATTAAAATGCTTTTACTTTATATAATTGTTTGACATGTTAGTAAGCAAAAGGGTTTTTATGAATAGAAAATTAAATGGACTAAATAATGGCGAAATTGATTTGTTATCTAAGTATTATTCTTGAACTTTTAATCGATTGATGCGATTGTACTAAATGGTTAGAACGGCTCACCCACTAGAACAAACTAAAAAGGGTTAAAAGTGCATGACAATACACGAAAGGATGTCTAAGGTTATGCTTGGTAGCTTACACGGTCCTCTCCCTGTGAGTTCGATTGGAGCTACCTAGTATAACCATTCTATGTACGAAGCATCTTAGTGCAAAGTTGTAAGTTTCTCAACGCATCGATTAAAACTTTGTAGAATTTAATCTTAGCTATTAAAATCTTATGTAAGGTTTTCGAAAATATTAAGTTATAAAGTTGTATGCATGCTTCTTTATACATAAGTTTTGATTACACGTCAAAAATTTGTACCCTTTAAATTTAAGTTTATGCCATCTAATGATATGAAACACTTGAAGTTGTAATTTAGTTATGTGAGACCTTGATCTAGATTACAATGACAAGGTGAATTATTTTGTTGTGTGAGACCTCGACTTTATGATTTGCGGTTTCTAAGTTAGACAACTTAATTAAGTTAGTTAGTGAGACCTATGACTTAAGGCATAAGATGGGATGAAACATGCTTACATTTTGCATAATTGTTTGGCAAAATTGTAAATCCCATATTTTCTAGGAATTGCAAACTTGTTTGTCAATTATTGTTCTTCGACAATTACCTATTCTATACTTTCATCACTAGCAGATCAACTGATGTGGTGAAACTATGATAATGAAGGTCCTAGATTCAAGGAAAATTCTATGGTTAATATGAATATTGACCAAGGGTATTTTATTTTCTTGAAAGATTTAATTATCGAAAATACTAAAAATTGAATTTTGTTAATTCTTTTGATTGTATTAATGCAACATTAAACCGTAAGCGTGGTTTGGGCTTTGGTAAATTGATCTAGTTACGTTTTCAAACAAATGTTTGATCAAGAAAATTTACTAAAGACAAACATAAACTCTTTTCCATGGAAGAAGAGTGAGACTCAATCTATTCCTTTTCATGATTGAGAAAGGTATGTTAGGAACATTAGAATTGTCTAAATTCTAATATAACTCATAGCAACTTTAATAGTTAAGAAAATTGCACACCATGTTTTCCTTAAGAGATTTCATTACCCTCTGTTGGTGATTGAATTCTTATATGACATTTTGGTCAACTAGAAAACATGTTTGACATTTTATGAGTTATTAAATTAGAAGATAGACTAATTACCGCAAAATTGTTAAAAGACAAACTAGTATAGTTTATCTAGTTGTTTTGCTTTGACCAATTAAAGGTGCTACACACCATTGTGGGGATAGTAGACCTATTAAGGAAGAAATTGCATGCTCAATTTTTCAAGTTATAGCATTGATGGATAATCCATCATCTACATAGTAGAATACACTCTTTTAGTACCTAAGTAATTGTTACGAATAGTCTTTGAAAGGAGTTACAACGTAATAGCACGCTATTTTCATTGGTTAATGAAACACTTACAATGTTGTCAAATCCAGTGGGAGTATGGTGTATTACTGAATAAGACATTATTGTAACGTTGTCTAATTCAGTGGGAGTTACAAGATTTATTATCTTGGTAGATTTTCTTGAAATAATACATTACGTTCAAAAATGTAGACATCCATATTCTCAAGGATAGTCATGAACGTTTTCTTGATAATTAAGTGTTACTACATCTACTTGTAATGCTTATATATCTATGACACTATCATATTGCTCACATAAACAAACGAATGTCATGGTGTTTATCTACTATATGATGTTGTTCCATGCACAAGTGGGAGAAGTATTTATTGTGTGCAAAGGAACAACACATAAAAATATGATTAATGGATTCTCTTGATCGTAAGGTAAGAGATTAACGTTCTAATAAGATTGTCTTGCTTAAAGAACATGTGTCAAGATTATAACATAGACTACTTTATGTCTTATGTCATTCAAAATATAGAAACACTTGAAGTTACATTTTAGGTTAAGTGAGATATTGGCTAGATTGTAATCTCAATGTAAATCTCCACTTGTTGTGGGATCAGGCGTGGATGCTTTTGCAGTTTCTTAAGTTGGACACTTCATGGAATGACATAATTAAATAAAGTAATACTATCTTAAATATTTATGTATTTTTAGAATGACATAAATAGATAGAGTAGTATATTAACTTGAAAATAAATTAATTGAAACCATGATGTGGTGTTCATAATTACTTTAAATTATAAATGTTTATGTGTTTCTTTGTAAAGTCACAAACATGAAGTCTTTCATTATTACAAGACATATAATATAAAGTGTCGTTAACTTGTTATGTCTTCTTATTAAGACATAAAGTCATTGGTAAATGAATTATAACGTATAATGAGATTATAACTGTTTATGTTTTCTAGTTGAGACATGGACATGAAGTGACTTGATCAAAAGTACTTAGTTATATAGCATGCAATTGGCTTGGAATTTTAGTTTACCATTAAGATGATTTAATTGGTAAATAGGTAAGCCAAAAGGAATATGTTTATCTTACATATTGTTAGATTGTCTTACAATATTAATTCTAATGAAATACTGTATGTATATGGAATGTTCAGTTAGAAGAATCAAACATTTGTTACATTGATTGATTCAAGATAACTATATCTTCTTTTCTTCCAAAATTTATCAAGGTTAGAAAATTGAGTATTGATTGGATATACTTAATAAACTCAAACCTAGAAGATTAATAAGACACCATTTTAGTATGGAATGTGATGAATTACATTGAGTCTTATATTGAAGTTTTGAATTGTTAAAACTACTTATGGAGTAGGTTATTAACGAACAAGATTTACGAACTGTCAATGTATTTTGTAATATCCCAAAAGAAAACAATTTGGTGTTGTTCTACTTGCTGAAGTATTTGTAGATAGTCTTTATATTACAAAAGCAAGTGGGAGTTTTGTTTAGATCTTGAAGAGATTAAATTACAATTACAAAACACATAATCTTCTAAAATACACTAGTGAATATCATGATGAGGTCAAATATGATATACCTCAAAATGATGGAATTCTCATTCATAGATCCGCAAGGATATCTCGGATATTTGATATGATGAGAAATATGATTTACTGGGATCATGGTAAACTGTTAATCATAATGATATATTACCTAATATTGAATTGTGGTAAATTATTCATACTATGAATGTTAAGATCTTTGTCCAAAGAGATAATCAACTTTGTAAACTTGGTTTATCTTAATAAAGATGAGTTTCTTCAAAGGAAGGAAAACCCTAGTGGTTTAAATTCTTTGTGTAGAAATCATATGGACAAAATTGTACATGTGTTTAATGCATGGCTTGTGACAAGATTATTAATCACACTTAAGCGATTAACTGTGATTGAATATTCTTTCCTTGGCACATTAAATATATAATGATTATGATTGTCATACTTAATTTCATTTATATGAAATCTGACAATGAATATCAAAAACTCTTTGTTGTGTGATTACTTTTGCGAGGACGATAAGTAATACAAAGGAGTTTTATGAATTCACATAATCTTTGGAAATGTACAAAAGGCAAGAATCCATTCATGGATATATGCATGCATCTAGGAGATGATTCTTATGTTTAACTATTAAATCCAAGTTTTGGTTTAAAAATTAAAATAAGATAATTTCTAAGTATTCCTGAAAGCTAGTGGGAGTATTATGTTTATTTTCTTTAAAATCTTATATGATGTGGGTAGTAACATTCCATCTAAGATAAAATGTTAAGTTCTGGTTTGGAATGGAACTTCATTTGAAAGATTTAGAAAATAAGACATACAACCTTGGAAAATATGTTTATAAACATGTGCGGTAAAATAAATGAGTTTAAAAGAACATGATATATCATTTGTAAAAATGGATATGTAGAACATGAATAAAATCTTAGTTTGACACAAGAATTTTTCATGAACATCGTGTGATTGTTGTATCATGCTTGAAGGCAAGATGATTTGACAACATTAATATCTAATGAAGTTATTAGAATGAATATTCTAATAGAATATGTTTGAATCTAGAATTACATTCCTCAGCCTGGAATTGCTCTCAAAATTCTATAGATGAGCAATACAACAATTGTTGCGTAATTGTCATAGCCAACAAACTTGAAAGTTTCATCAAACATTACACTGTAGATATTGAAGTTTACGAAATTTTAAAGAGCATATTGTTGTTTGTATACAATGATGCTGGTATAATTGAGATGACACTCAATACTAGTCATGGGAGGATTTCGTCCTTGTAAATGGCCATGTGAACTAGTTGTGCTCAACCATGAGCATAGTTGCATTATACAATAAAGAATAAGAATACTTTAAACTTTAAAATGTTTGAAAGTTTGATTGTCATAAATTAGTGGTCGAGGATGTCACACACTTTATGAAATATTATGTGGCAATATCAAGATATTTTGAATGCACACATACAAGAACTTCACTAGTTGAATTCTTGAAATAAGTATTCTCAAAATTCCAATAGATCAAAGTTAGTTGAAATTATGCCTTGTCAACAAGTATGATTGTCATTACTTGAGAAATAATTCATTAACCAAGATTATCATGCATTGATCTATTTAGTATTTGGATAAGGGATGTTTTGAACAAATATTATTTAAATGAAATAAAATATTGGTTATGTTTATTTTTCATTTTCTTAATATTATATCCTATATTTGCATGTTTAATCCGTGAATAACTTATGTTATTCTAAAAGTCCGTTGTCGATCAATGATGTGAGAATGTCATTGAATTAAGACAAATATGAGTTTTGGTAGAATATACTTTAAGTATATTGATGCGTGGGACATGCCAAATTCACATGATATTCAATGAATTGAATATAGGACAGATCCCAACTTTACATGATGATACTTTATGGATCTTTTTCATTAAGTATATCATGAAGTGTTTATCCTCAGACTTGAGATACCAGATAACTGATATGAATGTAGTGCATTTGTGTAAGATAGCTTTTCACATCAAATCGCTAATAGTACGTGTGTACAAGAACGAAGGACAAGCACGCTTGAGCTTGTAATCTTGGTGGTCGACTTTTGTGTAGGTCGAATATATAAACCCTAATAATTAGGGTTTTGGGTTTTGGTTCTTGTTCTAATCATCGTTTGATTCTTGAATTGCTAAAAGGTACGCACTTTCTTGTTCGGTTAATTACTTACATGTATTATTCCTAATTACTTCCGCTGCATGCTTTGATGATGTTATTTGATTTTATATAATTGTTATGAGTATTAAATCCCAACAATCACTACATCTGGTGAAACACAAGTAAACCTTCAGTTCCTACTAAGGTTAATGAGTCTGAATCTGAAGACAAATTCTTAGACTTTTTGTAAATTATGTTAGCACTTGACAAAAAGGTAGACTTAATCACACCACCACCCTCAAAGGCACAAGGACCTGAATTAAAGATGACTCAACCCAAGAGTCAAACTGATTCAATCCAGTGAAGACTTAAAAAACCACATCAGAGTCTTCTAAACCTTTTAAAAGATCCACAAAGCCTGTCAGACCATGTGGATTGTATGGATTTACAAATCATCTCAATGGCAATTGCTATAGAGTCCTCTATTGCAAATATTGTCAAGTTACTTATCACAATTCATCAGAACATGCTACATATGTTGTAGTCATGAGAAGTGTCTCACAACACAAACAGATGTACCCTCAAGGTGAATCATATAAAAGACCAAATCCTCAAAAACCAAACCCCATACACATAAAAATTGTTAGATTCTTAGCATAAAAAAAATGGCTTAAAAATGTTATATTTATACTAGGAAAGAGTTTTAGTGGTTTTTTTTTTTAATATATATAAATATATAGAAAAATATATATATTTATGTGAATTGGTTTTCGGTTTCATTTGCCAAAGCCATTTCCAAACAGAAAAACAAATATTTAATTCGGTTTTGTTCAATTTTGGCAAATTTGGTTCGATTACAAATTCAGTTCGGTTTGGTTTGGGTTTTTGGTTCCTGTGGGTATTACTCGATTTGTGAACACCTCAGGCAAAATTGCCATCGAGGACAAAGACTCACCTATTGAATACTTGGGCCCAAATCCCACAACCTAAAGTTGAAGTGGCCCTGCCCAAATCTATTCCGCGATCTTCATATTGTAATTATTTTTATTGGACTTGTAGTGGGTTTGTATAAATGAAAAGGGACAACACATTGAGAGGATTTACATCCAAGCCTGTTTGAACCCAGATGAAACAAAACTTCGCGGGTTACGACATCCGCTTGATGGCATTGTTAATTCAAGGTCACTTATCATATCCTTTTAGTTTGTCACATTAATTGAATGTTGAAGGGACTTTGTTTTTTCTATTAATCCATATTTATTTTCTTCAAGCAGATTTCCAGGGGGACTATGCTACAGATATAGGCATGAATTCAAAGCACGTGTGAGAGGTCAATACTTGACGCCTCAAATCTCATACACGCTCAACCTTGTCTTTCGATATGAACATGAGTCGCATATCGATAGATATAACATCATAAGATACAAATTAGATGGGGAGGATGAGACAAAAGTTCTCATAATTTACTCTACTACACATATGAGAGAAGATGGATGGTTCGTTGCTCCTTTATATCACTTTACAAGCCGACACACAACTTTTGATCTCGAATTTCTGTTTGAAGAACGTGGCACCTTTTTACAAGTCGCAGGCATCGAGTTCCAACCGTCAGAAGAAAAAGTGAGTGGTTTATTACTTTACTGTCATTGTTCTTTATTATTGATGGCTCCATTATTTTTAAAGCATTTTCAGAAAATGTAAGGCTCAATCACTTGCTTGGATATGGCATATATAGGTGGAACTTCAAGTGTTTGAAGAGTACCAAGACATAGTCGAGGTTGCCTCACAATCTCTGTTCTACACATCCCTTGATGAACTTAAACAGATTCTCTCCAAAGGAGTCCACCTGAACGGATACAAAACGGTATTCAACTGGCTATGTCTACTTATAAGCCCCAGGGTTCCCACCACTTTAAATTTTTTATTTATTATAAATTAATAAAATTAATACG
This sequence comes from Chrysanthemum lavandulifolium, assembly GCA_022545495.1. Classification (NCBI taxonomy): domain Eukaryota; kingdom Viridiplantae; phylum Streptophyta; class Magnoliopsida; order Asterales; family Asteraceae; genus Chrysanthemum; species Chrysanthemum lavandulifolium. The sequence goes on from CM040240.1 coordinate 298,058,827, forward strand.
AGCACAACTAATTCCCAACTTTCTAATTATACAGTGGTTTTCACTTAATACGAAAGGAGAACACTGTCACATGATATCCATGAAAGACTGTTTGATTCCAAATGAAGATTCCACTCCTCGATATGTGTCTAATTTCTGGTCAAGGTGACTTGTCCTCCTCCTTAGACTCATCACAATTATTTCAAAAGTATATACTATCAATTAATGTATCATGCATTCTTTGCTTCTTCTTCTTCTTCTTCTTCTTCTTCATGCAGATTTCCAGCAGGCCTTTATCCAAATGAAGATTCCATTCCTCGATATGGGTCTAACTTCTTGTCAAGGTGACTTGTCCTCCTCCTTAGACTTGTCACTATTATTTCATAGTATATACTATCAATTAATGTATCATGCATTCTTTGCTTCTTCTTCTTCTTCCTGCAGATTTCCAGCAGGCCTTTATCAAACAAACGATAAGGGATTCAAAACACATGTGAAGGCTCAATTACTCTCCCCAAAAATCACATACACCATGAACCTTGTATGCAACAGTTCCTCATATGGTGAACAAGTGTACGTAGACCTCAAGTACAGATTAAGAGGGGAGACAACAACTTACACTGTGTACCTTGCAAAGAGGAAAGCTGATGAATTTTTGTGTATGGCCGAATTGTATCAATTTACTAGCGATGGGAGTATTTTTGATCTTGAAATTATTTTTGAAAATTCTGGAACCAATATAGAAGGAGTAGAAGGTATCCTATTTCAGCCCCTGGAAAAAGTAAGCTGGCATATACATGTTTATTCTGTTGGTCTAATGTTCTACTCGAGCTAATGAGTAGTTCAAAAGTCACGAGCTTAATGTGCAGTCCAAAGATCCGAGCAGATGGAAGACAAAAGAAATTCCAAGCATATGGAAGTTTACAATTCTAGTCTAATTAGGATTCCTTATTTGTTAAGGACTATCTAGCTTTATTAGAATTGTAGTAGGATTAGAAAGCAAATTCTAACACCTATATAAACAAACCGAGCTGTGGTTTGTATGAGTGCATTCAATATCAGTTTTTGTAAGCAAATACTTTTCTGATTAAATTGGAGAGCTTATTCCAAGAAATATTGTGTGTTCTAGTTTTAGTGTTTTACTGTTTCTGTTGTGAACATCGATCAGTGGGGGTCTTGAATTGGTATCAAAGCCAGGTTATTCAACAGCAAGTGATCGACCAAAGGGTTCTTAAGCAGAAGTCGACCAAGGGTTCTTGGTTTTTACAACAAGCAGAAGGATCGACAAGGGTTTTAACCAAGAAGGATCACAAGGGTTTCACCAAGAAGTCGATCACAAGGGTTTCACCAAGAAGTCGATCACAAGGGTTTTACTAGGTTTCGACTTAAGCAAGAAGTCGATCAAACCTAGGGCTGGAAGTCGAACCAACTACACCGGTAACTTACAGAAGGCGTTCAAGAAAGATGGTGCAAGGCGAGTCGAGTCAACCACCTCCTATTGAACATTCTAAGACGGCTCTTCAATGTCCAATGTTAACAAGCACGAACTATAACATATGGGCAACAAGAGTTAAAGCGGTATTCGAGTCCATGGAATACTTGATGCATCGGAACCAAAGGAAGGAACACAAGTCGTTGATAAGCAAGATCACATGGCGCTTGTTACTTTTCCGAGCGATTCGTAAGAACTTGTTTTTCAAGTTTCAAAATTCAACACACCAAAGAAATGGGAAGCTTTAAAGACCGGTATGTGGGTGTTGATCGGGTTCGTGAAGCAAGGTTGCAAACCTTGAGACGGAATTGAATCTTTAAAGATGAAAGTCAACGAATCGGTCGATGACTTTGCGGCTAGGTTGGGCAAAATTGTAATGAAGTCAATAGCTTGGGAGCAGTTTATGAAGACAAGAAACTTGTTAAGCTACTTGCATCCGTTCCGGATATGTATGTTGCAATTGTTGCCTCAATAGAACAATTTTGACTTGAATACTATGTCTTTTCAAGAAGCAATTGGAAGGTTGAAAGCTTTGAAGGAAGAATGAAGGGTGTTGACACCACTCAAGATCAAGGCATGTTGATGTTCGGAAGGGTGAAAGATATGATAAGAAAGGTCGAGGAAGGAATTCCTCTGGTGGCAACGGAAAAGGTCAAAACTTTTCTTCTCAAAACAAATCTCATGATAGTGGTCAAGCTAATAACCACAACCGTAACAACTCCGGGAGCAATATGGAGCAAAAGAAGAACAAAAGTCGAGATCTTTCAAAGATTCAATGCTTTAGGTGTGATGAATATGGTCACTTTGCTTCTAATTGTCCCGAACGAAGTGTACAAAAGAAAAAGCATGAAGCAAACCTTTTGAAAACGGAGGATGATGATGACCCGACACTTTTCATGATGAAAAGTGTTCAAGAAGTAGTTTTCTTGAATGAAGAAAAGATTATCCCAAACCAATTGAATACTAAGCCAAACGAGGAAGACACTTGGTATTTGGATAATGGAGCAAGTAATCACATGACGGGATCCGAGAATACTTTTCGAGTTGAATGAGAATATCTCCGCAGAGTGAAGTTTGGTGATAACTCCTACATCGAGATAAAGGAAAGGGTTCGATAATCATTGAAGGAAAACGGAAAGCAACGGTTAATCACTGAGTCTATTACCTACCCGAGCTAAAAGCAACATAATTAGTCTTGGGCAAGCTACCAAGGCGGATGTGACATTCGTATGAAAGGTAACCTTCTTACTATGCATGATTCAGATGGCAAGATTTTGATGAAGGTTCCTAGAACAAGTAATAGACTTTACAAGATTAAGCTCCAAGTTGGAAGTCCGGTTTGTCTCAAAGCAAAGATGGAAGATGATGCTTGGTTATGGCATGCTAGGACGGGTCACATTAATTTCGAGACGATGGAATTAATGGCAAGGAAGGGCATGGTTGAAGAGTTGCCAATAATTCATCAAGAGAACAAGTTGTGTGAATCTTGTTTGGTAGGAAGACAAATGCAAGAAAGGTTCGATATGAGTGACTTGGGAAAGTTAAGCTATTATCTTGGCATTGAAGTAAAGCAAGAGGATTCGAGTATCTCAATAAGTCAAGAAAGCTATGCAAAGAAGATCTTGAAAGATGTTGGGATGCATGAAGCGAATTCTACTCAATGTCCATTAGAACCTGGAATGAAGTTAAGCATGGACAAGGAAGGAAAACCAGTTGATGCAACTTTGTATAGACGACGAGTTGGTTTTCTAAGGTATTTATTACACACTCGACCTGATTTATCTTATTCGGTTGGTTTGGTTAGTCGTTATATGCAAGAACCAAAAGAATCACATATGGCATTGTGAAACAAATACTAAGGTATATCCAAGGTAGTTTGAATTTTGGAATACGATACAACCAAGAAGACCAAGGAGTTAGTGGGGTTTAGTGATAGTAGTTATGCTATGGACCAAGATGATGGTCGAAGCACAACTGGGCACGTATTTTATCTAGGTAAATCACCTATCACTTGGTGCTCACAAAAGCAAAACACGGTGGCTCTATCGTCTTGTGAAGCCGAGTTCATGGCTGCAACTTCAGCCGCATGTCAAGGGATATGGTTACGTGGGTTGTTGAGTGAAATAACCGGAATGGAAGAAAGAGTGGTGGTCTTATTTGTTGACAACAAATCGGCTATTGCACTTATGAAAAATCTAGTCTTTCACGGGAGAAGCAAGCATATAAACACACGTTATCATTTTATCCGAGAGTGTGTTGAAAGAGACCAAGTACAAGTTGAGTTTGTAAGAGGTGAGTTACAACGTCTTTGATATTCGGACGAAAGCTCGCAAGGATTAAGTTCAAGGAAATTCAAGAGTTACTCGAGGTGAAGACCTACCTATCTCGAGTCGAAATTAGGGGTGAATGTTGGTCTAATGTTCTACTCGAGCTAATGAGTAGTTCAAAAGTCACGAGCTTAATGTGCGATCCAAAGATCCGAGCAGATGGAAGACAAAGAAATTCCAAGCATATGGAAGTTTACAATTCTAGTCTAATTAGGATTCCTTATTTGTTAAGGACTATCTAGCTTTATTAGAATTGTAGTAGGATTAGAAAGCAAATTCTAACACCTATATAAACAAACCGAGCTGTGGTTTGTATGAGTGCATTCAATATCAGTTTTTGTAAGCAAATACTTTTCTGATTAAATTGGAGAGCTTATTCCAAGAAATATTGTGTGTTCTAGTTTTAGTGTTTTACTGTTTCTGTTGTGAACATCGATCAGTGGGGGTCTTGATATTCATCTTTGTCTTTTTTTATGATAGTTTTTAGAATCTAAAAGATTCTTACAAATTAGGTTAACTGCCAGAATATCTTGAATTACAACTGGCAATAAGGTCATGTTGGGCTGGGTCAGGTAATATGTCGAAACTGGTTGTGGTCAATGCGAGACGGAGCAGACGCCAGACGGCATCCTGTTTCAACCTCTAAAAATATAGAAGGAGCAGACGCCAGACGGCATCCTGTTTCAGCCTCTAAAAGTTTCCTAAAAATGTAAACAGACAAATACTGGTCCATTCTTACAAAATATGTCAACCACCAGAACATTTTGAAATACAGGTAGCAAAAACAGGTTGGGTTGGGACGGGTGGATCATTGAACAGCTAATAGTATCTAAATTTTAGTTAGAAACAATATTTATAGAAGTTAGCTGGAAGCCCAACAGAATGAATAGGTTCTTAAGAGGCAAATAAGTACTACTGCATTTTTTTATAGCTAAAATTTATATGTAGGTGGAAGATCAATTGTTAGAGGATGACAAGGTGGAGGATATTCAAACCATACCAGATTTAGACACATACTGGGAGCAAAAAATACCAAATGAATATGAAGAAACACTCAAATTGGCCAAAGATAGTGTGGAGTATAAAACACGGAAGGCTCTATTCTTAAATCTTCGCAAAGGGATCCCGGTATATTTTATAGGGCAAATCACACAAAAAATTTATCATACTTTAGGTCAATTTAATTTTTATGTATTCAACTTTTTTCTCTCAGTTTAAGGTATCGAAGTTACTTTTTTGTGCAATTTAAAGTTTTTTGACTTTTCGAATGATGTTATCGGTCATTTTCTTAGCTGAAATGATTAATTAATATGATGTATCATTATACTTGAGCATTTAAAGTCATTTCAGTTAAAATTATGACCGGTAACCGCTTTTGAAAAGTCGAAAAAAACTTACATTGCACAAAAAATATGTTTGATACCTTAATTGATAAGAAAAAATTTAAGTACCCAAAACTCAAATTGACTTAAAATATGATACCATTTTGTGCGGTTTACCTTATTTAATATGAATGATATCATTACTTGTTTACTTCCAATTTAAAAAACCCATTTCAAACGCAATATTCCTTGACTTACCGTATCTATATCAATTTATAGTGGCTCGGTGTTGATAAAAATGGGAAGAAATGTCAAATGCTATCGCAAGAGCGGCATTGGTAATAGACGATAATAGCTCAAGTTGGGAGTCTTCCAACGAATCAAGGTTCTTTATTTATATTTCTTGATATTCTTTTTTTTTTTTTTTTTTTTTTTTTTTTTTTTTTTTGTAATAGTTTATATCTTATGCTTAACTACATAGGAATAAAGACACTTTATGAAGAAAATTTATATATTTATGAATCGTTCTCTGGCACACAACTCATATATTAAGAAAATTTATATATTTTGGCAGAAATATTTAGAATCTAATTTGGTAGTGCACTAGTGCTTATCCAGCTTAACTGGCAATCCATATTTGAATAGACTAATATTGAAATCTATACAATAAGCAATCCATTCGACATAGTTATCTTCACAATCTAAAGTCTAAAACATCACTACAGAGTAATGATAAACTCTCACTTGCTTCAAAGAACACAACTCTATTGCCCTTACTTCTCTTAGATTGGTTCAAGGCAAGTTTGTGCCTTGACCAACTTTGATCAAGATTAGAATTAGGATAGGCCATGTTTATGTGTTTGGTGATTTGTAGTGCACTGATAAGAAATGTGCAGTGTGTATGCAAAATAAGATAGGACAGAGATGGAGGGAACTTTAAATGTAACTAACTTTTATAAATTGATTGAATGATTTGAGTTACAGGATTTTGACTTATTTATACTTTACCAACAGGTGCCTTTGTGTTGGTTCAATGATGCCAACAGACACAATGGTTGGAGTATAACTGTCAAAATAACTGACAAATAACTAATACCTATAATAACTGTCAACATGGGTCGTTTGGTGCATGGCCCAACCCATATGCTATTTACACACATTAGACTTTACATATAAATAAAATGTCTTTAATAAAAACTATGCTATAATGTCTGTTAAACTAAAAACAAAGTGATGATCTTGATTTGATGGATGTTTGATCTTAACAAGGTTCCAACAGTCACCTCCCTAAGATCAAAATCCATCAACCTTGAATCTTCTGTCTTCATAATCAAATGATGAAAAATTCATCATTTGGTGAGGTCTTTTCATCCTTGGTTCTTTGATGAATTGGTAGGCTTCTTTGTCCAACTTGATTGTGATTGTAGGCAGTGCCTTGTTGAGCCTCTTCTTCAAGCTTTATGCCAAAATGTTCAGGCTTGATATAGTTCTTTGACCCTGTAGATGCATGCAGTCTGTCTTGATCTTGACTGTTAAGGCAGTATAAAGCCTTGCCTTTGTCCACAATGTTTGTGGCCTTGATTGGTACTGAAATCTGTCCAACGTTTTGCATTCTTACAGTATTATGGTAACCTTTAAGAACATCAATATACCTGTTGTAGCATTGCTTGAAGGCTTCACCATCATGGTAGGAAAATCCTAGGATCTCTGCAGCCTGTCCAAACTTCTTTGAAAAGTGTACTTGGATATAACCACCCAAACACTCAATAACCTTATAGAGGTCCATCAAGTTAACAGTTTTGCCATAGATTTGGGGTGGTAGAGGGTCTGGCAAAGGGCCATTTAGGTAGACTTCATAGAATCATTTGAGAGTGGATATGAACCTTCTTCTGAAATATTCCCATTGTTGCCCAACCAATTTATCTATACTGATAAGATTCATGAATTTTGTGAAATCATTAAAGGTGGTGACTTTGGTAGAGTAGGTCACCCCTTTGATTTCAATCTTGTCACATTTATGTGACTGTGGGTTTGAGGATGCATCTAAGGCTTTAAAGTGATTGTCCAAAAAATCATTATGTTTGATTCTGATTGAATCTTCATTGAAGGTATGTGCATTGGGATCTTTGAACATGTACTGTAATGTACATGTATTGTTCTCATAGAGAACTTCCACTCCTTGTTTCTCAAGGAGATCGGCAGTCAGGGGTGTAGAGGGCCCCTGGGATCAAATACTTTCCAATTACATTTTTCACAATCACTTCACCAATTCCATATGTAAAAAGTAACTTATTCTCTTCTTCAATTTTCCCTACTGTGAATTTTTCCTTAAGTTTGCAGAAAAGATTAACTCTAGAACAAACACGCATGTTTATATGAGTGTTGATATACCATATATTGTCCCAGTTTTCTTGATGTGTTCCTTTTAACATGCATCAGTCTGGAAATTGTCCCAGTTTTCAAAGTGTATCAATTCTGGAAATTTTATGCTTACAGTGGGGCATTGGAGTTTGTGATGTGCAGATGAGTTTTCTGCATAATTGCTTGGTACATCCTGTTGTCCAACTTCTTCCTCCATCCTTCTTGTAGGGCAATCTTTGATCATATGCCCTTCCTTCTTGCACTTAAAACATCTAAAGGTTCTGAGTTTGTTGTGTGAGGCAGCAGTGTATTTGGGATGTGGGAGAGACTGATTGAAATTCTTGATTTCTTCAAGTTTTTCCTTAAGCATAGTTTTGCAATCTTGGGTAATCTGCTTTATGCAGATTCCCATCTTCTCTTCTCTTTCCCTTTTCTTTTCTGTCTCAGTAAAACAGACTCATTAAATCTTCTTATGGGCTTCCTTAAACTAAAGCTCTGATGCCACTTCTTAGATTGGTTCAAGGCAAGTTTGTGCCTTGACCAACTTTGATCAAGATTAGAATTAGGATAGGCCATTTTTATGTGTTTGGTGATTTGTAGTGCACTGATAAGAAATGTGCAGTGTGTATGAAAAATAAGATAGGACAGATATGGAGGGAACTTTAAATGTAACTAACTTTTATAAATTGATTGAATGATTTGAGTTACAGGATTTTGACTTATTTATACTTTACCAACAGGTGCCTTTGTGTTGGTTCAATGATGCCAACAGACACAATGGTTGGAGTATAACTGTCAAAATAACTGACAAATAACTTACCTATAATAACTATCAAAATGGGTCGTTTGGGGCATGGCCCAACCCATATGCTAATTACAACATTAGACTTTACATAGAAATAAAATGTCTTTGATAAAAACTATGCTATAATGTCTGTTAAACTAAAAACAAAGGGATGATCTTGATTTGATGGATGTTTGATCTTAACAAGGTTCCAACAACTTCCTCTATCAGACTTCTGAATATTCCTGCCCACATTCCACAGCTTTGCTACATGGAGGGCTGCCTCAATTGGCTTCACTTTATAGTCTCAATAATCCTTGCATACAACACGTCCCAACTCAGATTTCATATCTGAAATAATGTAATCTCTTTCCCGCCATAAGAAGTATACAGCAGCAGAAATATCTCTTTCACATGATCTAGGAGCAAAATCCTGAATAATATCTTGCCAGTCATTGCCAACCCATTCAAACCAATCATTATTTGCAACTTGACCCGTTTAATGGGCATACCGTTACTGCACTTATCCCCATCTAGTAACTTATTCTGTGTTTATAACTTTTCTTGAATTTCCATCCATAAGAGATTTGTATGTCTAGGATTACACTGAGAACACCATACCAAGAAAAACCACTGCACTTTCGCAGTCTGAGTTCTAATAGCTTCCCATACATGTTTATCAGCCAACATGACCTGTTTACCTTCTGAGTTTTTCCGTACCACTACATCTGTTCACAAAGGATTAGTATAGGCTCTGAGATGCTTGTAACTTGAGGATTTATAGTATTCCACTCCAAAGCCCACTTTCCCCATTCCTTATTTATGGACAATAGATACTTCACTTTATCGCTCGTCTCCAACAAGTTCTGTCACCCCCAACTGTCTAAATTCTCGTGTTTAACTTCCCAAGTACTTCTACCTTTTAACTTCATTGTGTGAATCCATTATATTCCATAAATGGGTAAATACTAAATAGTTAAGAAAGCCACTTTATTACAATGCAAAATTCCGTAAATGCTTAACGATTTGAGCTTCATTCTATTTATCCAAATCTTTCAACCCGAAACCCCTTGATCCTTTGGGCTGCAAATATTTTTCCATGCCATGTCAGCTCTGACTTAGTAAACCACTGACACCATATGAAACATTTCCAAATCTTTTATAACTGTTTTAAGAAACACGATTACTCAAGCCCATTAAAGCCGAACAGACTCGAAGAACAAAGCAATCAATTATGAAAAGCTTTAAAAGAGAAACCTAAAGGTTGAATTTTGTACCCCATGGTATGCCAAAGCATCGTAGGACTTTGCTTTGGTGTGTGATAGCATGATAAATTTTCATTGACCAATTCCACTCAATTTAAATGTTATTACTGTTTGAAGTTCGCATGTATAATGACCCCTTGTTAAGCAATAAACATAAACAACTTAATACATTAGTAGGCTTCTATTACATGCTAACCTCACTTTCTAAATCTATTACATATTTGATGATTTTTTTGTTTCTGCAGATTGGGAGAAGTGCTTGTAATAACTGCTTGTCACAAATTTGAAATTAAGAGAGAAATCAAATCCGATGTAGTATTACCTGAAACAAACTATGCAAGTTACCTTGTTTACAAACTCCCACGAGACCAATCCACATTTGAGGCTCCTATGTTTGTGAGGAAAAAAGATGGTTACAGGAATAACGGTTGGTATATCTATTTAGTAAGCCCTCCAGTCACCCCAGTTATCGGACCAAATATTGATGAAAACAGTTACAGACCACTAAACAGACACAAACTAAATGCTGTTCCACGACACAGGAGTGATGGTTGGATGGAAGTTAAAGTATGGCAGTTTGATACCAGGAAGACTCCTAAAACAGTCTCTATGCATCTTAAGTTTAAGCATCCTGGTAAAAAGGATCTTAGTGGGCTGAGGGTACAAGGAATTGAGCTTAGACCCGTATAGATACTTTGTTATTTGTGAGACGCGGTAAGACAAGAGGGATGCTTGTTTGTTTTTTGTCAATCAGACGCGGTCAGATATATATGTCTTACCGAGTAAGAGTTGGAGATTAGGTCTTACTGGCTCTTAATCTGCAAATTCTTCAACCACCTCCCAAGTTTGAGACCAAATTTTGTGTGTGTTTCATAAAAAATAGAACAGAGAAAAAAAAATTATAGCGGTTTGTGATCTTGTTAGAACTAAATTTGATTGTTATGTTTTCTTTTCGAACTTGAAATAAGTCAAATAACTTTTTATTTATTTATTTATATATTTTATGGTTGCCATGATCATATGATATAAGGCCAATATTCACAAATGACAACATATGAATTGAAGCTAGGTGAGGCATTGGCTCAGATGTACGCGGCATAATCGGGGTATCCTCGTTGTTGTTTCAGACCCTTATCTGAAGACCCACCAATGTGAACGCGGTTTGACCCTTTTAAAGCAAGCTCAGATTAGCTTGACCCTATCACAAAGCACAATTTGATAGGGCCAAAACTGCCCAAAATATTTGGAATGATAAATATTTGCATGACAGTAAATATATATAATGATCTACTAAAGAGTAATAGAGTATAAGGCGTCTATTATTAGAAAGAAGTCACTAGATACTGGAACACATCATATCTAAAGTCACCCTACTAATTGCCGGTTTGCAATTTCAAGTTGTAAATCTTCACATGGACCGGAAAAATTATTGTAAATTTCAAGGTGACCAACATCATTTACTGCGAAAAAACACAGCAGCAAACACAAAACCGACAGTTGCTGAGGCGGCGACAACCAATAAGGAAAATGCATCTGTACATAATAGCATAAATTAAACCAAATAAATTCCATGTCCCATACAAGTGAGTGCATGTTAAGTTTGAAGATATAGCGATTTACCTTTCTCTGTAGTATGCTGAGTAGATTTCTTTAAGGTTACTGGACGCATCCAGTTAGGTACATTCTGTAGAAGAAAAAACAAACAAACATTTAATTTACTTATGAGTGTAGTGAGTAATATATATATATAAATCAAAAAAAAAACAATATGAGAGAGACTAAGTGTATAGAACAAGGATGACCTCAATGCCCCATGTAGGATATGAAGCGCGAGAAGTAGTTGCTGCCAGTATGCCAGTCACAAATTCAATCGGCGTGGCCGCAGAATCAACGAGTATGAATTTTGTTTTTGGTTCTACTGCTTACAACAACAAAGCACTTAACTTCCCAAACAAATCATACCATCTTATAATGCACAAAGACCTTCTTTAAATAGAAATACTTAAAAATTAAGCTTGCTTAGTATAAAAATTCAATAGCTTACAAGACAAGAACCATAATATACACTACTTTAATGCCATTAATATAGTCAATTAATTAACTGGTCAATAAATACAATTAATACAGTTATTAAAATACCCCTTACATGAGAACTACAAATTATCAAGCATATTGTAAAACCAACTTAAACACAATTCCTACATTAAATATCACTAATACAAATAATGAAGCACATTATACAAATATTCAAGCCCGAACTGGCAAAGGGCCAAATGGGCTAGCGCCCGAATGGGCACCGGGCAAAAAGGCATAGGCTAAACGGGCATGAGCCAAACTAGCTCACGTTATACAAATCGCTTTAAAAATTTCAAAACAAAACGGGTACGGAGCCAAACGAGCTCATGTTATACAAATTGGCACCTCTAATATTAATTATCACAATTGTATAATGAAAAAAATTGTCAAGGAGTTGAAATACGTCACATGAAATTCTTGATATCCGTAAATTTATTGTCAAAAAGAACATAATAAACTAAAATATATGATTCACCGGAAAATTTTATTTCAGGGTACCTGCCGTCACAACGCGCGGATACCCTGCTAGTATTACATTATGTACCCTTGGAAACATGTACAAGTTACAACAGTTTTGACTTACTTTTCTTACGACGATATGCAATTGCTTCCTTCAGAAAAAGTGACTTCCAACAATCAGGTTTGATCTGCATTTTTTTTAGCACCGGAAATATGATGGAAAAAACCACGCAAAAAGAGAAAAAAGCTTTAAAGGGTGGTGTTTTCAACATGATTAATACCTCTAAGCAGTTATCAACAAGTTCTGCGCTCCTTTTGTATGCTGACATCTATACAACCCAACAGCAAGTAAATACATCTCTTTTTTCTTTTGATTGGGGTTACTAGTGCTTTCCATTGAATCTGCCACAACCCAAAGTAATATAAATAATCAAAGACTTGTCCAACGCCCATCGTCCCAGTGATGAAGGTACAGAAATAAATAACATTATCAAACAACATATATAAAAATGCATATGTTTGTTCACCTTTAAGCATAGTGACCCCACGATATATGTCATCAGGTTGCCTAGAATGAACAAGAACCCACGAATAAGGATAACGGATTTCATCTTTCTGTTCCGCAGAAGAACAACAAGCAAACTTGCAGTCCCATAGCTATAACAAAAATGTCCTAAGGGTCCGTTTAGTGTTCCTGGGTTTTTTGATCATGAAGATGAAGAAGAAAAAGAAAATGAAGAAAAAGAGGTTGGTAAGTTGATTTTGGGTTTGTGAAGATGATTTGATCGTTTGGTGTTGCTGGGTTTGGTGTTGATTTGGTCATTTGGTAAGTTGTCTTTTTTGTTTGAATAATTGGAGGAGATAGTGGAAGACAAAAAGAAAGATGCAAAAAGAATAATAGAAAAGCTTCCGCAAATTTGTTGATTCTTGTTTCTTCTCTTGTTCTTCATCTTTGATTATTGGTTGTTGATTCTAACATAAACTTAACAAAAAAGACAGTTTACAGAAAAAGAAACATACAAGAACAGTCTCGGAATCGGTCCAAGGAAGATAATCGAAGCCTTTGATAGTTGGCCCGAGCTTCCCTTCTATCACGTTGATTTCTTCCATTGTTTTTTTTTTCGAATTCCTTATACTCACTCCCTCGCTCTTTATAAGAAGGGTGGTTGGATTCACATACGACTTCAAACTGATAAACACAAAAATTATATATAGGTAATCCAACAATTGGAAGACTTTCCCTAAGCTTGTACACAAAATACAAGTTTAGTCCTTTTTTTTTCAAAAATATCACTTATAGTCGTAACTTCCCTTGTTTTGCATCTCGATTAGTCCTTTTATCTAACATCCGTTAGTCTATGCCAGTTAACTCCCTCACGTGCCTTTCACTTGAGGGTAAAATAGTCATTTTTAGTTCTTCTCCATTGATTAGTGTTCTTTCATTCCTATCCTCAACCCTAACATCCCTTTTAAACCCATTAATAACCCTATGCGAATACACCATCTTTCAAATGTTTTTCACAAACTGGTTAAGGATCCGACACTATTAGCCACCCAAGGACCCGACACAATTAACCCCACACCATCATCCTATTTGATTTTTGTATGCATTCGAACAATTTTAGCACTCACTTGATCTTGTATTTTTTCTGCTATACGAAACAAATCGAAAGAAATATCGTAATCTTATGAAGTGTCTTCTTTTAGAAAAGTATTAAGTAAAGCATGTTTTCCTTGCGTAATATCTTTGCATTTGTTGTATGCTTGAATCATATCTTTTGTAGTTTTGCTCGCGTTTACAAACAACTTTGATGTGTCTTCAATCGCTTGCATACGACTATATCCTCATCGATTTGTTTCATTACCTCAGCTTTGATTTCCTCGATGGTATGTGGAAGAGAACAACCCATAAGATTTTTTTGTATGATTAATTTGAGGAGTTTGAGAGTATGGTAAATAAGGAGTTGGTGTGGTGACGGTTTATGTAATGTAGAGGATGGGAATTTAAATTATTTATTAAAAAAAAGAAGTAGAAGACAAACACAATGGCAAGAAATAACTACTTTTAAAAATTAGAGAATTGAAAAAGCTCATAGACCAATTGTGTTAATTAGTGTTTGGAAAGTTTAGGGACCAACTCTAAAAAGTAATAGGTAAAAAATGGCAAGTAGAGCCTTAGGGACAGACCCGGATATAAGCCTGTGCGGGCTGCCTAACCGCACAGGGCCCAATGATTTTGAGGGCCCTTAAATTTTGAAAAAAGCCCAATATGTAACTAACTAATTGAAAGGAATTTTTTTGTCTGTAAAAAGCTCATTGGATCGGGCCTGGTATACTTTCTTTATTCTTGCACTTACAGCTACGAAGATGCATCAAACTTCGTATCATCACGCGATGTGGGATCGTGATTTGTTTATTTGCTTTATTATCACATAGTGCTTCACTTGAAAAGAGCTTAATGTTTGTATCTAAAACATAACCAACATATATAAATGGTCAGAGTAAAGAAACCGAAAACAACATTTAAAATTTTCGCTTAGAGGGCCTCTTTCACAATCATGGCACAAGGCCCCCGAAATCCATGAGACGGCCCTGCTTAGGGACCAACTCTAAAATTCGAGTAGAGCCGGACGAAACTAGTTTTTTTTGTACAACATTAAGGACGAACAATGTACTTTAATATGACAGTAAGGCCTTTTAGACTTAGTCATCTAACACTACATTGAAAAGTCACTTTCTAGTTAATATGGTATTCATGAGTTTTTCAATAGCTACCTTCGCCGTCATTCAAATGCCATTTTTTGAGTGTGCATGGGAAGACACTCGAGATAGAGTTTCATTTACTTCCATATTATGATGAGATTCTCGACTTTTGGGTTTCTTTTTGGCCGTTCAATTTCGTGAGTGTTTTTCTATTTAAGGGAGCCGTTATATCAAAACTTAACAAATCTTTAACAAACGGAAGGAAAAAAAACGCACACACATTCAAGAGGTCTCAAAATAATGGCTCGTCTTGTCCGTCTTGATGAACTAGCTAGCGGTGGCTTAACAACCATAAAGTTGATAGTGTATGGTTCTACCATTACATTGCTATACAGTTAGAGTTCGCCATTATCGGTCGGTCATATGTCGATAAATCTTGTCTACTCAACATCATCATGGAGTAAGGCATGTCCTCTAGCTATTGTGCTTATTGACTATATATGATGCAGATTGCAAAGTAAAAGACCGATATACAGTTACAACTTCACCTACACATATGGTGCATGTTATCCTCACCGACAGTGGCGGAACTTGACCATTTATTTTGGGGGGGGGGGGCCGAATTTATTTTGAGAAGGCCGAATCGAAGATTTGTTTGTAACCACAACAAAATTACCCATAAAACCTACAATATTTACACTAGGTGCCGAAACTTTTGGGGGAGCCGGGACCCTCCCGTGCCCTCAAAGAGGTCCGCCATTGCTCACCGAGCCACTACACAACCACTACTGAGCCACCACCTACAGCACTACGGAAAGGATAACGGATCGCTTCTTTTTGTTCCGCAGAAGAACAACAAGCAAACTTGCAGTCCCATAGCTGTAACAAAAATGTCGCAAAGCATAAGCATTAGATTCTTCATACCATCTTTAATCTAAGTTAAATAAATAAAATTGCTGCAAAAAACAATCTTACTAGTAATTACATATGTTAACTCAACAACAACAAAAAAACAGTTTACAGAAAAAGAAACATACAAGAACAGTCTCGGAATCGGTCCAAGGAAGATAATCGAAGCCTTTGATAGTTGGCCCGAGCTTCCCTTCTATCACGTTGATTTCTTCCATTGTTTTTTTTTTCGAATTCCTTATACTCACTCCCTCGCTCTTTATAAGAAGGGTGGTTGGATTCACATACGACTTCAAACTGATAAACACAAAAATTATATATAGGTAATCCTACAATTGGAAGACTTTCTTTTTCTATTTTTTTTTAGAGTAGATTGTTCGTCCCTAAGCTTGTACACATAATACAAGTTTAGTCCTTTTTTTTTAAAAAAATATCACTTAGGGTGGTGGCAGTGGACTCGGTATGGTCTTCGGCATGAACCATACCGAGCGGTGTGAGTTTTGCTTCCTGTTCGGTTTCAAGAGGCATGGATGGAGATAACACCAAATCGGCAAACATCCCCGATTTGGCATGAATGGAAAAGAGACGTTGGCCCTTTAATGTTCTAGCCGTTGGGGAATGAAAAACAACACACAACCTCACCATCTCTCATCAAACAACAACTTCGAAGACAAAAAACCAGAAACATACATACACATGACCTCAGTTTCGTTCATAGATCTTTAAAGATCTTATGTGTTTGAACAAATACCCATCATCGGTCTTGTACACAAATCGAAAAACAAGAAAAGAAATACCTACCCGAGACCTTGTTACAAGATCTTGAAGATGACGAGCTGAGAAGAAATGTTTTTATCTTCGTGTGTGTTCCTAAGACATGATTGTGTTTGCTTCGTGTGTGTTGTGTATGATTTATGAAGGACTAATAGGGAGGAGTTAGTTTTGTTAATGGAGTGACAAGGAAGATGGTTCTTTATGCTGAAAAGTGGGAAGACCAAGACCAAGTGGGAAGACCAAGACTACATATGTATGAAGATAAAATAAAAAAAAATAAAAAAAATAGATGAGGTATGGATTAGGCATGGTTGCCACTAAAAATCTATTGTTAGGTATGAGATTGGTATGAGATGAGATGGAGGGATATTATTGGTGGATGATTAGGCATGAAAAAAAGTATTAGGCATGGTTGCCACCACCCTTATAGTCATGACTTCCTTTGTTTTGCATCTCGTTTAGTCCTTTTACCTAACATCCGTTAGTCTATGCCAGTTAACATTCGTTAGTGTTCTTTCATTCCTATCCTCAACCCTAACATCCCTTTTAAACCCATTAATAATCCTATGCAAATGCACCATCTTTCGAATGTTTTTCACATAAACCGGTTAAGGACCCGACACTATTAACCACCCAAGGACCCGACGCTATTAACCCCGCACCATCATCCTATTTGATTTTTGTATGCATTCGAACAGTTTTAGCACTCAATTGATCTTGTATTTTTTCCGCTATACAAAACAAATGAAAAGCAATATCGTAATCTTATGAAGTTTCTTCTTTTAGAAAAGTCTTAAGTAAAGCATATTTTCGTTGCGTAATGTCTTTCCATTCGTTGTATGCTTGAATCATATCTTTTGTAGTTTTGCTCGCGTTTACAAACAACTTTGATGTGTCTTCAATAGCTTGCATACGACAATTATCCTCATCGATTTGTTTCATTACTTCAGCTTTGATTTCCTCGATGGTATGTGGAAGAGAACAACCCATAAGATTTTTTTTGTATGATTAATTTGAGGAGTTTAAGAGTATGGTAAATAAGGAGTTGGTGTGGTGACGGTTTATGTAATGAGGAGGATGGGGATTTAAATTATTTATTAAAAAGGCATAATTTCATGTATATCCTTGTAAATTTCAGAAATTACATGTATATCATTTTTACCAGTTTTTGATGCATAAAGTACAATGCTTTTAATGCATCAAAAGGATATATATGTAATTTTTGAATTTTGCAAGGATATATATGTAAATGCCCCTATTAAAAAAAAGAAGTAGAAGACAAACACAATGGCAAGAAATAACTACTTTTAAAAATTAGAGAATTGAAAAAGCTCATAGACCAATTGTGTTAATTAGTGTTTGGAAAGTTTAGGGACCAACTCTAAAAAGTAATAGGTAAAAAATGGCAAGTAGAGCCTTAGGGTTAGGGACCAACTCTAAAATTCGAGTAGAGCCGGACGAAACTAGTTTTTTTTGTACAACATTAAGGACGAACAATGTACTTTAATATGACAGTAAGGCCTTTTAGACTTAGTCATCTAACACTACATTGAAAAGTCACTTTCTAGTTAATATGGTATTCATGAGTTTTTCAATAGCCACCTTCGTCGTCATTCAAATGCCATTTTTTGAGTGTGCATGGGAAGACACTCGAGAATCGAGATAGAGTTTCATTTACTTCCATTGAGATTCTTGACTTTTGGGTTTCTTTTTGGCCGTTCAATTTCGTTAGTGTTTTTCTATTTAAGGGAGCCGTTATATCAAATCTTAACAAATCTTTAACAAACAGAAGAAAAAAACACACACATACACATTCAAGAGGTCTCAAAATAATGGCTCGTCTTGTTCATCTTGATAAACTAGCTGGCGGTGGCTTAACCACCATAAAGTTGATAGTGTATGATTCTGCCATTACATTGCTATACAGTTACAGTTAGCCATTATTGGTCGGTCATATGTCGATAAATCTTGTATACTCAACATCATCATGGAGTAAGGCATGTCCTCTAGCTATTGTGCTTATTGACTATATATGATGCAGATTGTTGAGTAAAAGACCGATATACAATTACAACTTCACCTACACATATGGTGCATGTTATCCTCACCGAGCCACTGCCCAACCACTACTGAGCCACCACCTACAGCACTACGGAAACCATTGTTGGAAGATTGAGACACACACGTCGGGCACACACCGCTGCAACCGGATTTTGTCGAAAACTATACAACGCCGCCACTGTGCACAGGTACTTGGTTATTCATTTTAATGTTTGCATATGTTAAGTAAAATATATATATAGGCAATCTAGGAAATGCAGATGTTACAATCTAACAATCGGAGGGAATAACCGGCTATCCACACCCAAAATATGTACTCCCTCCGTCCCAAAATTCATGTCCCCCGACAAAAAATATACAATTTAAGAAAAACATAATTATTATTTCTTTCTCTCTCTTACTTTTGTTAGAATGACAATTTTACCCATAATAATCAATAATGTCTACTTGAAAGTTTGTAATAGTAATTTCAAGCAAGCATAATATGCTAAACTCGATCAAACTTCTATCTATATTTACTAGTGGATAATTAAATTGGGATGTCCTAAAAGGAAAACGTGGACTATTATTTTGGGACGGAGGGATTATTACCTTAACTAAGAGCGATCCCCCAGGTGTAGAAAGCTTGATTGCATCATATAGTGTTCTGCGTATAGCCAATTAGGGACAATCGAAGGCAATCGCCATGTATACAAGTCTTTAATACATTGACATTTAGTCGTGAATGTTAGTTTGATTAATTTCGCGTATGTGTAATAAATCACCCTTTATGCTTTTCTCATATAATTTTCATACAAAAAGAAGAAAGAAAGATGTATGACTTTGGTACTCCTGACGCATTCTCATACCAAAAACTTGTCTTGAAATGTGAACAAGCATGTTTTAGTAGTTCAAGTTACTAATGACCATGCTAATATTTGTTTACTCATAAACGATAATGAGTTATGAATGAAGACTTATTATTCAACACATTTTTACATTATGGTATTATGTATTAGGCAAATTCACCCTTTGTGCTTTTCTCAACAACTGATTAGACCTGACTCAGGCAGAAGACATTGGAAAACTTGTATTAGCCAAGTTTATGACTGCAGCAAATGCTGCACTTGCAGGAATCCAGGCATGCGTACGTATCTTTCAGATTTTTTAGTTTTTGTATAGATTCAGGAGGTTGTGTAACTAGTCAAAGCTGAACTTTTGGTATGGGTCAAAACATGTCGGGTTAAGGCGACCTTAAACACCTTTTGTCTTCGTTTCTTGAATTTTACAAGTAAATAGTGTTTAAACATATTGTCCATAAACTTTCGACCCGTTTTTATTTTAGCTAATTTTCATCCAAACGGCCACCTTCTGTTATTTACCATCTGTTATTTGTGGCAATCTTGTAGCTCTAACTACGAAATGTTTAAATTTATTAATGTACTACGAGCACAATGCACTCAGCTGCTCACATATTTAGAAGCTCGGTCAGATTACAATGTCAACAACTATGATAATCTTTTGCAATCTATACTATTTATAAAAAAAGAAAGTAAAGTGAAAAGTCAAGAAAGTGAAATGTTGAAAAAATTAGAAAGGAAATATTGAAACAATTAATTATGAACAATTTCAAATATTAATAGAAATATGTTTTCAAAAGGAGAGTTGCTTACTCAAATCCATACTTACTAAGGGATAAATTTCTACCATCAATATAGTTTGATCTAATAGTGGAGATTAACCTAAGATTTACAGGTAAACCTAAGTCCATGTTTTTTGAATATCACATAAGCTCATAATCAAATCAAATAAGGTTAAACAAATACCCCCAAACGATGTAGTTGCTATTCAAATTATATATTTGTGATATTCTGAATATCACTTGTGATTTGTTGAATATCACTTTGTGATATTCTGAATATCACTTTGTGATATTATGAATATCACTTGCGATTTTCTGGTTGTGATATCCTGAATATCAATTGTGATTTTCATGTTACAAAATGTTAGTTGAAAATCACTTGTGATATTTAGAATATTATATTCGAATATCACGAATATCACTTGTGATCATCGAATATCACGAGAATATCACTCGTGATATTGTAAACGATGAAAACGTCTAAAACGGCCGAAAGTGGACGAAACGTATGAAAAGCAGGGCGAGAACGTAAGAAAATAGACGAATATGTTTGAAAATGAACGAAAACGTATGAAAGCGTAAAAAACAAGTATGAAAACGGGCGAAAAGGTATGTATAATGAGCGAAAACGTATGAAAACGGACGAAAACGTAAGAAAATTGACCAATATGTATGAAAACGGATGAAAACGTATGAAAGCGTAAATAAAGTTTGAAAACGGGCGAAAACGTATGAAAACGGACAAAAACGTATTAATAATGAACGAAGGCGTAAGAAAACGGGTGAAAACGGACGAAAACGTATGAAAGCGAAGAAAAAAACGCGAATTAAAAAAAACGTGAATAACGTGAAAAAAAATATTGAATTAAAAAAAATGTGAGTTTAAAAAAAACGTGAATTAGAAGAAAAAGACAAAAAAAAATGAATAAGAAAGAAAGACAAAAAGACAAGAAAAAAAACATGGACTTAAGTTTACCTAATAAGTTTTAGGTTAATGCCCATCATTAGATTAAACTAGATGGATGGTGAGGATTTATCCCTTGGTAAGAACCAAAATAAAGGTAAGCAAATGAAAATTCCTCTTCGAAAGGAAACTACTAATACACATCAAAAATCGGGTTGACCGGGGACGCTTCAAACCCGGCGGGTTGACCCGGTTTAAACTGACATGTTTTTTGGCCGGAACGCACCCGGGTCGAACCGGGTTTCAAAACATTATGTTTAATCCTCAAACTTTTATTATTTTTTGTTTATAACCCATAAACTTTTTTCTATCACTAAAACTATCTACTGCTATAAAATCTCGTTGCTATGCACGGATATTCGTCTAGTGTATAAAATATCCAAACTACACATAACATGAAGCCCATTGTTGAAAATTTGAACTTAAGTAAATGACTAATATGAAATATATCTAACTCGGAGTTGAGATCCATATAGATCCACAATTAACGATAGAACCAATCAATGCATGCCAACCATGCAATCCAATTTGATCCAAAGGCTGAGATTAAATCTTCTATTTACAATAGAAGAACAAACAAGTCAAATATATAAACTAAAAAAATATATATATGTCTTCATTCTTTCTCTAAAAGTTTAAAGCAAAAAAAAAAAAAAAAAAAACCACGCAGATCCACACAAAAACCGACCATCACCATCATCGATCAACCACCATCACTGATCCACCACCATCACCGATCCACCACCATCACCTATCCACCATCATCACCGATCCGTTGTCATCACCGATCCACCATCATCACCGATCCACCATCGTCACCGTCAAATCCGTCTTCATCGCCATGAAATCCTTCGCCGCCGTAGGTCCGCCGTTGTACACCCGATTACATTCCGATTTAACGTCGCTGTGTGGTGGATTTACTTTTTGTTCAAGTTATGGATGTATATAACATGTGGTGGATGTATATAACGGGCTGTGGATCTAAAAATCGTGTTATGGATATGAAAATCGTGTTGTGGATATGAAAATCGTGATGAAGATGTTGATGATTTAAATGCACACCATGTGTTTGATGAAATGCGTCTGTGAAGAATCACATATGATTCTAGTAGCAAAATCACATATTTTAGTTTTTCTGTTATATCGATCTGTTTATGTAATAAAAAATAAAAGAATCATATATCATTCTAGTAGAATATTTTAGTTTTTCTGTTTTATCTGTTTCTGTAATAAAAGAAGAAAAGAATCGCATATGATTCTAGTAAAATCATATATGATTGTAGTAGAATCATATGTGATTCTTATGAAATAATATGTGATTCTGTTATGAAATAAATATAGTTTGATCCTTGCAATGTAAATCATATTGTTTGATGGTTGTAGTAGTGAACGTATTTTTACATGACATTTTGCTGAATATTTTAACATCGGCATTTTTTTATTTTTATTTTTTTTCTCATATATGATTTTAGTATAATCATATGTGATTTCAGTAAAAATCATATATGATTTTTGCTGATATGATTCTACTAGACCAAAAGGCTTAAGTAAAAAAAAGGTTATGTTAACAACACATGAACCGGTTGGTCTATCTTCTAAACATAGGTATTTTCTTATTCTAAGTAAAATTAATAAAATATATTGCAACATATAAAATAATTAACTTCACCAAAACTATACACGTGACTATCATAACCTATAAAATAATGCAATAATCACGCAACTGGATTTCATCAAAGCTATACACCACCACCGATATATATGTCAATTTCCCATTTCATAAGACCAAATCTTTTTTATGTAATAAAACAAAACCTCAAATGAAGACTTTTGCATTTTTATAAAAACTCAACCTTTCATTATTAAGTAATATTTTATTTACTTATTATTATTTTTATTTTAAAATATTTAATAAAAAAACTCAAATATTCCGGATTTGACAATAGTTAAAAAAACGTTTTATATATAGTCAAGAAACGAAAATTAAACATAAAAGTTTAAGTGTCAAAGTATAAAGAAAAAACTTAGTAAAAGCGGAAGTGATTTTAAAATATTTGTGTCGAATGTAAAGAAATAATAAAATCACCGCACATACATACACCTTCCAACTTATGCGTAAATTTAAGATTAAAAGGCTGATTCCCATCTATTGCCCTACATCAACACACTGGGAAAAAAACATACCTCTAATTAATATAATTAAATTAATTACAAGGTTCATATATCAACAATTTACAAATCTACATAAAATAAATAAATTAGTAATCGATTTTGAAAAAAACACAATATATAACTCGCGCTTATGCGGGCATTATAACTAGGTTTTGGCCCTATAAGCTTTTCCAAAGTCAAACAGCCCATAAGCCCAAAAGAATAACAATCATATATATGCATAGTATGACAGTGTTTTTTTGTGTATCCAAAGTCAAATAGCCCATAAGCCCATGCATATATTATGACAACGTTTTTTTGCTTATCATTGTCTCTAACGATTCCATTAGGTATGTAGCATGGAATACTAATTTTATTCTTTCTCGTCATCTAGGAGGTTTATAGTTTTGAGCTTTTTTTATATAAATAATTAGCTAGGACAAATAATGATGCATGTTCTTCTTGTCTTTAGTCCATTGTACTCAGCTCGGCCATATTTATATACATGTTAGTATTTTTTTGAATTCGATCTGGATATCGATTGTTTATATATGTTATTTCTGTTTGACGATCCACAACAAAACCCTAATTGAACCCTCTGATTTTATGTTGCGAATTGCCTTGTTGTTTGCACTACTTTGCGCGTTTCTAATAGCTGATCAATTATTACATTATCGATTTCTTCTTACAGAACAGTTATATCATGATGAACTTTTTCTTAGAAGATTATTGCGGTTTTCTGTGTCTGACATCCATCTCGATTCTATCTATAGTCTATTTATTAAGGTATGCGGCATCGATTTCCTTCTCGTCATCTAGGAGGTTCATAACTAGAAACCCATGCCTGTTTTCTTCTTGGATCTATTTAATAGTTCTCCTCATCTAGGAGGTTTAGCTTAGGATGTGCTTTTGATCATTTGTTTAAAACAAATAAATACATGAACAAAGCTTATTAACAAGCATATTCGCCACTATAGGGGCATTTCGCTACTGACATCATTCGACCACCATGAAAACTGTAAAGAAAGGTTTAATCTCGCTTTTAAAAAAGGTTAATTAGGTCCTTGGGAAAGCAAGTCGACACCAAAAAGAGATGTACTTAATCAAGGTTTTCTCGCTGATCTAAACCTTAAACATAAGCCTACAAAAGCCTGTAATAATCGTAACATGTGTTGAATAGTTTAACCAGCATATACAATAATTTTGGGGTATCTAGATTACCAATAATTTATTTAGTTACTAATTTCTTTGATACAATAAGTATTTCCTAAATCAATTTCTGCTTATTGGAAGAATCAAACCAATTGCAAAAATGAATGTTTCTATTCCTGAATACGTGAAGGAGAAGCAGAAGGTCGACGTTGTTGACTCTAACGGTATGTTACCTCTTATTAGTGACACCGTCATGAAGTTTTAATCTATCTTTTGCATTTTTATGGGTGTACTTACTCACTCTTAAAACGACCCAATTTATTTTCTGACCACACGGTCACCATTTTTACCAAATATATCACTTTAGCTTATTATCAAGTGTATTGCATCATAAACTTGTACTAATATATGGTATGTTCATAAAACAACCTTTTATGCAAATAGAACCGGCCTTCAACTTGTCATGTTAAGAAATGATTATAATCGGGTGCACATATATCGTCACAAATTTGGATGCTAATTGTACGTAGGAATTCCTGAAATGATCTCTTCGAATCTACTTGCAGAATCAAACCAACTCCAAAAGTTGCCGTCGTTTAATCATCACGACCAGAACAAGAAGTATCTTAGTGGTGATGGTATCTTTTATCGACCTTCTTCTTTTCAATACGTTTTCTTCTTCAATGTATATTTGTATTTACCTTTTGATGATTGTTAGTTTCAAATACCAACTATTGATATATATATGATATAAAATCAAACTGTAGTTTATTTTGGTTAGTTACAACTTATTTGTTTTACTTTTTTTGTTGTTGGCATATTGGCGTATCGTTTTTAGTGTGTCTAGTTTTCATTAATAATGTATTTATAAATTCTGTCATAGATAAAATAAAATATTGTGTTTTATCTGGAAATGTACTTGCAGAATCAAACCAACTCGAGAAGTTGTCATGGTCTAATCATAACGACCAGAAGAAGAATCCTGATGGTGATGGTACGTTTGAAATACCATTGTAGTTTCACAACTTATCAGTACTTTCACAACTATCTTCACGGCAAGCACTTTCAAATCTTATCCAAGTATTATTTACCTTTAATTATTGTTATTTTATGTTACTAGTTTGAAATACCAACTATTAATATCAAACTGTAGTTCATTTTTTTTGTTGGTATAAATTGTCAAAAGGTTTAAGGTTGTGGCGGGTTACATTTAAGGTGTCAAAAGGGTCGTGGTCGCGGTTGGTTTAAAGCCCGTTTCATGTATTCCAACAAGTGATTACCCTTAGTAGTGATAATGTGTTTGGTGGGTTTGGAGGCCAATGATTTACCTTAGTCTACTGAATTTTTACACAGTGATGTCTTTGTTTGATCATAGCCCAGTCGTAGTTTTTAGAGTCAAGTTGTGATATTAAGAAGAGTAGAATCTAGAAAATAATTATCGAAATTGATTTTTTCTTCAATTCTACATGCAGAATCAAACCACCTTCAAAAGTTGTCATCGTCTGATCATGACGACCACAAGAAAAAGAATCTTGAACGTTATGGTAATTTTTATCTACATTCTTTTCTTTCTTTTGAATGTATATGCTTTGATCAATGTATATTTTTATTTACCTTCTAATTATTGTTAATTTCAAATACCAACTATTGATATATATATATGATTTTCAATCAAACTGTAGTTCATTTTTGGTTAGTTACAACTGATTTGTTTTACTTTTTTGTTGTTGGCATATTGGCGTATAGTTTTTAGTGTGTCTGGTTGTCGTTAATAATGTATTTATAAATTGTCGTATAGATACTAATAATAATAATATATAAATGGGTGAATTGCTTTTTAGAACGTCGGAAAGAACAAACCCGCAAGGCGCGTTCCAAATTACTCTCAATGCCAGGTTTTTCACCGGCTGATTTTTGGATTGACGGTATGACTGAATTTTCCTTTTTGTTTTCTTTCAGTATGTTGTTCTGTCATGTTGTTTATATTAATATTTTTTGGTTTACGAAATCAGATCATCTATCCAATGAGGACATTATCCTATCACTGAAGCAACAGCAAGAATGGCGGGCATCAAATACATGCACCAGTTGTGGGTCTTTCAATTGGAAGTGTCGGTGTAAACTAGTGCACATAGAAGAATTGTGGAAGGCTAGGGAGGCTCTCAAAGGTCCATCTACTCCTATTAAGACGCAACCAAAGGAGACCTTGCTAAGCTTCCTCCTTGGTCAATTGTAACACTCCCCAATTTCGATTTCCAAGAAAATAGTCTGCTTTGTTAGGTTGTCCGTGTTGGACCTAAGTTTATTTCCAAGAAAATAGTCTGCTTTATTGGCCGCTTCTCTTGAGTATTAATAATCAACATGTAACGTGAAAAATCATTGATTAGGTTGTCCGTGTTGGACCTAAGTTTGTTAATATAACAAACTAATTCATGTTTTACTTTTACAACGGTAGTTCCAATGTTATGAAAAGTAAACACAATCGCACTTAACTGATAATATGGTTGTCCATGTAGCTAGTAACTCGAAAAATGAGATCCGTTATTTCTTGATAACATTAAAGTGAAAAGAGGCGAAATCATCTTTAAAACATATATAGTCGTTTTCGGGAGAGAAATTTATACAATACATGTGCGTTATTCCAAATATTGTATGTAGGAACACAAACGTGATATTTACCGGCATATAATCACATCATATGTTAAGATACCCAACGGTTCACAAATGAGTTAAATTCAAGCTGTAATACTTCGAATGATATCTACGAATACAAGTACTCATTAGATTTTCAAAACTATACACGATTACTTAAACACACGAACGCAATATTCACGCAACCGGATTTCATCAAAACTATACAATGCCACCAATGTGCGCGTTAATTTCTCAATTCAAATAAAGCTAAGCCATGAATTTAAGTTAATACAACTCATAAGACCAAATTTTTAGCCCTATAAGCTTTTCCAAAATCAAATAGCCCATCAGCCCATGCATCATTATTTGTCCTAGCTAATTATGACAGCGTTTTTTGTTTATCCTTGTCTCTAACGATTCCATTAAGAGGTTTATAGTTTTGAGCGTTTTTATACATAATTAGCTAGGACAAGTGATGATGCATGTTCTTATCTTTAGTCCATTGTACTCAGCTCGGCCATATTAGTATTTGATTGAATTCGATCTTAAATATGTTAATTTTGTTTGACGATCTGCAACAAAACCCTAATTGAACCCTTTGATTTTATGTTGCGAATTGCCTTGTTGTATGCACAACTTTGCGTGCTTCTAATAGCTGATTATTACATTATCGATTTCTTCTTCTATGTTGATTTTGATTTCCACTTTGATTGCCAACAGAACAGTTACTTCATGATCAACTTTTTTATAGAAGATTACTGCGGTTTGGTGTGTCTAACATCCATCTCGATCCTATCTATAATCTATCTACTAAGGTATGTAGCATAAATTTATTTCCGTCATCTATGTGGTTCATAACTAGAAACCAGTCCTTTTTTCTTTTTAGATCTATTTGATAGTTCTCGGCATCTAAGAGTTTTAGGACGTGCTTTTGATTATTCGTTTGAAACGAATAAATACATGAACAAAGCTTATTAACAAGCATATTCGCCATTATTGGGGCATTGCCCCATTGGCATCGCTCCTGCATCGCAAACGCGTAAGGGAGGGCTTTTTGAAAATAGGTCATGGGTTCAATCCCGTTCTTGCCAAAGGTTAGGTCCTTGGGATGGCAAGTCGGCACCCAAAAAGGGTGCACGGAATCAAAGTTTCACCTTTGATCTAAACCATTAATAATTATTGTTTGGTTTGTATGCTGTCCGAAAAGAATAATTATGTATATATATTAAGTAGAAATCAAACGGCACTTAAAAGACAAAAGGTTTACTAACAGACTGCTACTTCTTTGTGATCTTTTGATACACAAGTACTGTAGCCTGTATGATTTAAAACATTACCATATTATACATCACAAATATACCATAAACATTAGTTGAAACCCCAAGTGTATGTTTTAGCAAATTACTATAATGCACATTTACTAGCTGAAAATTACTGTTATTGTTATTACATCATTTTTCTACTGAAGCTGCAATATAATATGCCAGTTTATTGGGATTTTACTTTTCGTGTAGATAAAGTGGTTGGTATTTCTATTATCAATAATTTATTTCGTTGCTACTAATTTCTTGGATACAATTATAATTTCCATTCATTTGAATTCTTGCAAATAGAATCAAACCAATTGAAAAAATGGATGTTGACTCTATTCCTCAATATCAGAAGAAGGATGTTGATGCTGTTCACTTTGATGGTACGTTACCTCTTTTTTGTTCCATGTTGATTTCTATATTTTTTCGTTTTCATGGAAGTGAGCTACAAAACAAGTCTGGGAAGGACCCAATCCTTTCTCTAACAACCCGTTCACTGCTTTTATACTATAGTATCAAGGGTGTCAAATACTTATTTTAATATATCTTTTGATCTTAATTAGAACAACCCTTTATGCTAATAAAAATTTTATGCTACTTCCCTGAACTCAACTTCCATATTGAGAAACAATTATAAAAATTTTATGCTACTTGTAAGAATCTCGAAAATGATAGTTAAGTTGAATTATTGTGTTTTATATGCAAATCTACTTGCAGAATCAAACCAACTCCACAAGTTGTCACTGTCTAATCATCACGACCAGAAGAAGAATCTTGATGGTTATGGTAAGTTTGATATTAATTATCTCCTTGTCTTTTCTTTTCACTTTTTCAGTGATTTTTTTTATTTACCTTCTAATTATTGTTAATTTATGTTATTAGTTTGTAATACCAACTATTAATATATATGATATTAAATCAAACTTAAGTTGTTTTTGGTTTGTTAAAAATATGATTGTTTTACCTTTTTGTTGTTGGCATATTGGCGTATCTTTATTAGTGTGTCTAGTTGTCGGTAATAATGTTAACTGTTTACAAACTCTTATTTTGTTCTCTCTTCCAAACAAACCCTATATACCCTTAGTCCCTACCTCTTTTTCTCAACCCCCACCCCCACCTCCGAACACCGGCTTTGGCTAAGTTGCGCCAACTCAGTCGGATTGTGTAATGGTCTTAGTGGGTATGGTCAGGTTTGTCGTTTGCATTGTCAAAAGGGTCTTGGTCGCGGCTGGTTTAAAGCCCGTTTCATGTCTTCCAATGAGTGAGTGCCCTTAGTGATAATGTGTTTGGAGGCCAATGATTTACCTTAGTCTACTGAATTTTCACACAACGATGTCTTTGTTTGATCATAGGGCAGTCGTAGTTTTAGAATCGAGTTGTGATATTAAGTAGAACCTTAAGAAATGATTACAATCTGGTGCACATATGTCGTCACAAATTATTTGTATGGTGATTGTAGGAATTCTTGAAAATAATTATTGAAATTGATTTTTTCTTCAATTCTGCATGCAGAACCAAATTACCTCCAAAAGCCATCGTGTAATCATCACAACCAGAACAAGTATCTTACTGGTGATGGTAATTAACCTATATACTAAAAGTCAGGAACCATGTTTTGCAAATTCAAGCAATGGGACCACTCTCCTAACGACTTGGTAAAGTCCTTTGTGCCATCGAGATATAAATGTGACCCTTTCCATCTCTAACTCAAGGTCTTTGGCTAACAATTTAATAAACCATTCCCAGTGTCGAATTCTCAACTTGTACAACAGCCCATGCAATTGTTCTTACAAACAATAAATACTTAGTCTACTTCAAATGCTTCATCCGTGTGAGACCTTGACCTTCATAGTCACAGTTTATTTTACTATTATAATTCTTCATTAATAATCTTTGAGAAGTCCTTCTAGGGGCGATATCACGAATTATATTGAGCTTTCCAAAATTCATCATACCTCCTCTTAAGCTTTGTTGTTTCATTCGATTGGCATCCATATCTGCGTGACATCACCATCATCAACATTTGCAACGTGCATCACCAACATCAACATTTGCGGTGCTGCAAAATAAGTCTTTAACATTAAACATCCTCCCGATAGTGACAACAATTCACCTTGGCACACCCTTTCAAAAACATCCATCCAAACCTATAATCTTTCTACAACCTGCTTTCCAACCTTGTTTCAAATTATGAAAACAAATATAAAACTATTGAACATGTGTGTACCATCTGCAAGAGGATCAATGCGTAAGCGCCTTTGTGGTACGGGGTTGGTCTTTCTAAGTTCACGGAGTAATCAACCAACTGTCATATTGATCTCAACATTCGCTTAAGATTATATAGTGCAATCCTTCTAGCTCTACTACTTGATTGTGTGATGTCTTAACCCTATATTTTCTCATTACCATGTCTTGCGGATCAACCACTTTCATATCGGGATACATTCGATTTTGTCTACAAATTGTCTTGCAATCCATTTTGAAGTCACTAAATAACCAAGATTACACTTCATCTCTGCAAGTATGCTCATTAACTAGGGTTCTTATATGCCAAGAATTGCCATCATGCATCTTGCGACTCTTAACCTAAAAGGACAACAAGGCTTGTTGGGATCTCTAGGAACTTTTTCTTTCTTCTCTCTTTTTCATCAAATCCACTTTCTAACAAAGAACTTTTCACTATCACTTTTTCATACCAAAGTTGGTATCCATTGGCAAGAATAAAATGTAAGACAATCTTTTACTTGATCTAAGTCTGCATACAATTCACCTAATAAAGGTTTTTAACTTCAATGTATGTTTGGGTCATGGATAGGGTAATCTCTTTTATTAGAGTCAAACACAATCTCATCATCATCAACGATGGGCATATCTTCATCTAAGCTTATTTACGGTTCAACATGAGGTTTCTCTTTTGAGATTCATCACCTAAGTCCGAAAATAAAGGATCGCTTCTTTTTGATTCATCACCTACATCATTGTCATTTTCCAACACTAGCCTACTTTCATCAAATACAACAATTTCATTTGTTATGTTCTTTTCATCTAAACCCTTCCTTTTTGTATCTAACACGCCTCAACTCTTCTTCACCCTCGGATAAATGGTCAATCGATGCAACATCGAGTCTCGAGTCTTTGTAATAACTAGTAGGGTTTAACATGACAATAACATAATCACCGAGTATTCAACTAAACATTCATTCTTATGAGTAACATATAAGGCTATCATACCTTCATCACTACTTTGCCACTTTTCAACAAACAACCTAACATCATTATCGGACTTAATACTTTTAAACCATTACTAAAGTAATACAGATGCACACTCTTGAAGCTATGTTGTTTTGAACAAAATTTTCAACTCATTATAGGTTAAAGGGACACATCAAGAGTAGTTGTGACCATATCGACATTATGATAGGTTAAAGGTTTGTTGAAATACCCGTTATAATAAATATCCAATGTTAATGTAGCTCCTTTGGATGAAGAAGCCATCCTGCGTATGCAAATTATGAACACAAAGGTCAATGAATAAAGATTATTAAGATAAATAAATAAACACGACATTAAGTATTAATTACCTTAACGAACACAAAATAAGGTTCAATTTTGTGAGCAGTTAATTAGGGTTTATGTGGAGAGTTGGGAAGAAATTTTGGGGAAATGCGGGTTTAAACAAAAGATAACGTTTTTTATTTAATTTTACAAAGTTTCAATCGGCCCTTCAAAATTATAAATGTTTCAATGTATAAATACTTGACTGAAGTTAATGAAAATACCCAAATCCGCTAAAATTTTTGTTGGAAACCTTTTATGCAAGAAAAAAGTTGAATACCTTGATTGAAATGGACCCTAACTTTGATGCCTTTTTGTGCCATTTGCCCTATATTATATTATATGTATGAGATAAGCATAGGGCATCAAAATTCAAATATTTCAAGTGTTCAAATATAAGCATAATACATAATTCTTCAAAGTTTAAAGTCAAACATAGATATTATTCGGTTTGTAGACCATTTTTAAGGGATCTTTGACCGATTTTGTTCGATTAATCGGTTTGTTGACCCATTTTTAAGCGATTTTGTCTGATTTTTAAGCAATTTTGTTGACCAATTTTAAGCGATTTTGTCCGATTAATCCGATTAGACCGATTTTTTCCGATTAATCGGTTTGTTGACCGATTTTTAAGCGATCTTTGACCAAACCGATTAAATAGGCGATTATGATAAATCAAGGCGCTTAGTGAGCGATCAGCGATTATCGAGGATTGTCGGCGGTGGACCGATTTTACAACAGAGGATATTAAGTAGAACCTTAAGAAATGATTACAATCTGGTGCACATATGTCGTCACAAATTATTTGTATGGTGATTGTAGGAATTCTTGAAAATAATTATTGAAATTGATTTTTTCTTCAATTCTGCATGTAGAACCAAATTACCTCCAAAAGCCATCGTGTAATCATCACAACCAGAGCAAATATCTTACTGGTGATGGTAATTTTTACCGATTTTCTTTTCAATACGTTTTCTTCTTCAGCGTATATTAAATCAAGTTGTTCATTCTTGGTTAGTTACAACTGATTTGTTTTACTTTTTTGTTGTTGGCATATTGGCGTTATATATTAATTTTCTCATAGATAAAAATAATATGTATAAATGGGTGAATTGCTTGTAGACTATTTAGAAAGTCATAAGGAAAAAACACGGTCCATATTATCAACGGCGCGGTCCATATTATCGTCGATTCGAGGTTTTCATCAGCTAATCTTTGGGAAGATGGTATGATTAATTTTACCTTTTGTTTAATTTCTTTAATTTTTCTTTCAAAAAAATTTACAAAGGGTATGTTGTTCTATCATGTTATTTATATTAATCTTTTTCGTTTTAATCCTTTATATTAATCGGATCAACTATCCGATGAGAAGTTTATGCAATCAATGAAGAAAGTGCGAGAATGGGAGGCATCAAATACATGCACCAATTGTGGGTATTTCAACTGGAAGTGTCGGTGTAAACTAGTGCACATAGAAGAATTGTGGAAGGCTAGGGAGGCACTCAAAGGTCCATCTACTCCTGTTAAGACGGAACCAAAGGAGACCTTGCTAAGCTTCGTCCTTGGTCGATTGTAGCGCTCCCCAATTTCGATTTCCAAGAAAATAGTCTGCTTTGTTCTTATTGGCCGCTTCTCATGAGTATTAATAATCAACATGTAACGTGAAAAATCATTGATTAGGTTGTCCGTGTTGGCCCTAAGTTTGTTAATATAACAAACTAATTCATGTTTTACTTTCACAACGGTAGTTCCATTGTTATGAAAAGTAAACACAATCGCACTTCATTGATAATTTGGTTGTCCACGTAGCTAGTAACTCGAAAAATAAGATCCATTATTTCTTGATAACCTTAAAATGAAAAGAGCCGAAATCATCTTTAAAACATATGCAGTCGTTTTGGGGAGGGAACTTTATACAACACATATCTAAAACTTCGTTTTGGGGAGAGATCTTTATACAATATTTTATATAATAAGACAAAACCTCTAGTGGCAATTTTTCATTTTCAAAAAAATCAATTCATACCTTATTTGGTAATATTTTTTTAAAATTGAATTTTTTTTCCAGAATTTTGAAAATAAATTACTACATTTCTTTCCTAATTTAGCTCTAAAAGTTTTAAAAATCGTTTTTATGTGTTTTTATATCATATGTACCAAGAACATGTAAATACACATGGGCCTGAGTGTTATTTTTAATAATTGTAAGCCAGAACTGTAAATTTGAAAATAAAGGCGGAAGTATCAAAGGTAAAAAAAAAAAAAAAAACCATTCAAAGCTCTCGTTTCATCTCATATTCTGTAAATAAAAAAAAAAAAAAAAAACGCATCAATGTGATTATTCAAACCAAAAGTAGGTCTCAAAGATCAATTTAGGTTTATAAGATATGATCCTAATCGTTAAATCAAACTATATGGTGATATAGTGTGATCCACCAAACAAGTTTGCAACTTCTGGTAGATGTAGCCACACGCCAGAACAAGAAGAGTAAGAGTTTAAGGTTAATTTTTATTATAAGTTTATTGTTTATTGGTTTGAACTTGAGTGAGATTTTGTGTTATTATAAGTTTAACTTTATTAAGGTTAATTGAAGTGTTTTGTTTTCTTATATCTTTGTTTTCCTTTTGACTGATTTTATACCATATATATGATAAAGAAGCTGAAATTAATCAACACCATATGAACCAGCTTCTTTGTTTTGTGTTGATATTAATGTAATTGTTTTATTAATACTCATGTTAAAATGTCATTAGTGTTAGTCATTCTTCATGTTATTAGTCACGGTTTGACCCGATTCACGCACGCTGATACATCTGGCCTTTTACATTGTAAAATCGTGGTTTATTAGTAGCTGTAATGTCAATAACAACGACGATAAATAGTTTGTGTTATGATGTTTATTGCTCTATTTAAATTTAACTTTCTATATAAAGTTGGCACACATGGTTATTGGCCGTCTCATTTAACTATTAAGGACAGATAGATCAGTCCACGTTGCCTTTAAGACTTAAAAAAAATATAATAAAAAATAATAAAAAATAAATAAAAAAAATCTGAAAATTTAACCACAATAAACTTTCTGCGGGTTTGGTTTCTTAACCTAAATGATTACACTTTAGGCTTAGTTGGGGTTTATGATAAAGATTTGTCTTTATATGCATGCAATTTCTATTCAATATTGCAAAAGAACTAGCACCAACAATTGTTATGTTTCTCCCAGTAAGAAATGTTGCCATCGACAAACTTGCTCAGTTGACTTTGTCTGCTAATCCTCCATGTACATTTGAGGTACTCTACTGTAAGAAAGGTGGAATTTGGGACGATTCTTGATTACGCAGCTTTTTGGCTTTCACTAACACATTCAAGGTAAATTTGGCTTCTTAAATCTTTAGAGAGTTTGGATAAAACTGCTTATTTCCTCATTTTACTATAAAACAAGTACTTAAAAGTTGATCTTAAGCAAACAAGCACTTTTAATAAGCAATCACAAACACTCCCTCAGGTGTCTAAGTGTCTTTTCTTTTCTGATTTTGTGTTAATTTTGTTGTTTTCTATGTAGATGTGATGTGTTTTAGGTAATGGGAACACCGAGAAGCTTGCATCAGGTTTAATGAAGCTCTTTATGACTCATTTGAAAGGTGTAGAGGAACAAGCTGCATTGTCTGCTAAGTTTCTTATGCTTGAAGTGGATAAACGTAAAAATTGGATTAAGTGGTTAACAAAGGGACACTAGAGAGGTATTGCTTATTCTTAGTTTTGGCTTAACAAAGGCTTTTCATAACTATTGAAGGTATTGATGTGCAGACAACTTAAAATAAGTAAAGTTGTCAAAATTAACAATCCTAAGTACCCCCTCTTCTGTTTGAAAGATATACAAGAAACACACGTAAAGATATGATGTTTTGTGTTGTAAAAAGAGTTTGTTATTTTAGTACATCATGGTAGAGAATTAATTACTATTACAGTGCATGTATTGATAGGAATAGTTTGTACATTTTGAGTAGAAATTCTCATTCGTTTCGATATTCCAAACATGAATGTGTCTCCGATGATAACACTTTTTTGTTGGTAAAGAGATTATACCCGATGAATAATAAAATAAAGAAATAATGGTCCTAGCGGGGCTCGAACCTGCGACCTTCGGCTCATAAGACCAACGCTCTAACCAACTGATCGAGCTACATGACCAATTGTATCCGATGATAACTTTGTCAAAGTTTTTGAGTATATGCATTAAAGTTGATTGTTGAAAGTCTTTCGACATACTGTCTAATTTCAGTCCCTCATCTCGGTATCATGGCTTTTAGGCAATCTACATAAATTAGCTTATAAAATATGTCTATATAGTTAGCTGTAACGAACATACACTATTGATCCCATAATTTCATATTTTATTATATATATATATATATATATTAATTAGAGCTCATGAAACGGCAACAAAACATGCCGTTTGGGGCTTTGCTTAATTTTTGGGAGTCCACATGCTAGGCCCGTTAGCTTTTTTTATCCTGTGTTTACCGACATTACTTGCCTTTTTTTTCTACCCTGTGTACCAAATTGATACGTGCCATTTTTGCCTTCTCCCTTTTCAACAATCATGGCCGGCTATCACTTTCATTTGGTCTTCTTCAATAATTGACGACACCTATTTGCGGCTCTGTGTCTAGACTCTCAACAATCGGCGATTCATATCTCACAAGGTATGCTTTTCATTTTCACAAGAAACAATTAAACAAACCCTAATTCTTCAAATTGATTCAAGGTATTGTTCTTTATTCCCTGTTTAATTATGTAACTATTTGATGCGTACATGATTATTAGACCTAATTAGACTTGATCATCGTTTCCCAAATTGTTAGTCCCTTTTTTTCTTTTGGTATTAACGACTACACATCTGGCCGCCCAACTCTCTTCTTATCCAAAAACAGAGACATCAGTATGCAATCTTCAGGAGATAAGTTTTTGTGGATTACGGTTTTTGCAAACACAGGTATTCAATACTCCGGTGAAAGAAAGATGGAGGGTGACCGGACACCATTGATGTAATTACACTTTCTCTCAATGATCTTCTAATTAATTTTTATTTTGTAATTTGTTTATGATTTTCAATGAATTAGAATATGGATTTCGGTATTAAAATAGATGGCGAGCGACTCATCGCTGCGTGAGGTGCGAGCAAAGTTTAAAAAAGCGCCACCGTTGCTTATGATTCTTTGTATCAGTTTATTGTTTCTCGATTCTGGGTTAATTGTTTTGTAATTTGCGGGTATAATATGATATTTTGTATGAGGAAGATGAGGAGTTCAAAGGGCTTTGTTTCTGAATTTGAATCGAAAGTCGACAAGGAGATGGCATCGGTTCAAGGTATTTTTTTGTTTGGTTTTGTAATATATGAAGTTTTGGAATTAGGCTTATGTTTATCGGATATGATTTTTTAGGCTTATGTCTCTTTTGTAATTGGTTGGACAAACTAGGAGGAATTAGTGCTGGCACGGTCTTTGATACAAGTGTTAACGGACTAACCACTGTAGTAAGTTTGTTTTCGCCAACTTGAAACCACTTTTAACTTTCGGTTTTTCTATAATTATGTTTAAAGTTGCTTTTTCTATGTGAATGTGTTGGTCATGAAATGTTGAAGCGAACGATGAGTCGGTTGAGGTGTGGGCAAAGGAGTTGAAGAAAGATGCTACGGCTATTGTGGTGCTTCATACGAGTCAAAGAATGGGGGTTTAGTTGGTTCAAGGATTGGGGTATGTGTTTCGATTCATTTGTTGCAAAAGAAAACTTTAAAATTTATGTAGTAATATTCTAAGATTTTTGCTTTTACTGCGACATTCAGTTGGAGATAAAGGTTTGTTTTCTTTATTTGAAGTTCATTTTTCTTTCCCTTTTGTTGAAAAATATGAAAAAAGTATTTGATATTAGAATTTAATTTAGTAACAAGGATCTTTAATTCCGTTCAGGAAATTGTGGCTTCAAAGAAAGGGGTGTATATTTTAAAGTATGGTCCAAGAGGGAAGCGTAAACTCTGCCCATTCAGGCTACTCGCGGTATGTGTTTACAGAAAATTGCCTGCCTATGTTCGTAATATACGTATATCATATAACTCTTTGAGTTTCATTGATGAATCTATGTTTGTGTTTTTTGTAGGCATG
This sequence comes from Chrysanthemum lavandulifolium, assembly GCA_022545495.1. NCBI lineage: Eukaryota > Viridiplantae > Streptophyta > Magnoliopsida > Asterales > Asteraceae > Chrysanthemum > Chrysanthemum lavandulifolium. The sequence goes on from CM040240.1 coordinate 298,096,885, forward strand.
TCGTTTTTCTGTCTGAAGTTCCGTACTCTCTATCTCTCTGTGTTTAAAAAAAAGGGGAAAGGTGGTGTGAAGGTGTGTTGGTTATGTGGTGGTGCGGTGGCTGAGGATAGCAAGGGGGCTAAACCATTTTAGGTAAGCTAGCCTGAAAAAAGTTCAGTAAAATGATTGACACCAAGTTGTTTTATTCAGTGGTTCATCAGGTAATTTTTGAAGTTTTTGTTACTGCTATTAATCAGTAAGAATATGCTCATGACCATGTATGATCCATTTTATTTGTGACTAATTTATTGTATGATTTATGTTTTTGAATAGGTTATGCTTCTAATACTCAGGAGGCACGACGGACTCTTATTGTCTTCAAACGTCCTAACGTCTTCAAACGTCGTAGGGTAACCACGTTTTAGTTCCTTTTGTATTATATACTAAATTAGTATCAACGTATGTTACAAACGATTCTACTAATGGGCCGTACTACTCAAAAGCACATGTAAAGGTTTGTCTTCTAGACGAATCACATTACATTTGAATCAGTATATAAAATTTTGTAAATTCTTAGGAACTTCTGATTTTATTGACATGTACTAGCAGGACATTTGCTTAATACTATTGAAGCATATGCGATCAATACTTGGTATCATGTGGTACACACATTAAAGTAAGCTTATTTTAAGGTCAGTTTAACCAATTGTACAATTGAAGTAAGCTTATTTTACGAGTGTTCCGGCTTACTTAAATTGTATATAATTGAAGTGTATTATATGTGTTTGTAACAGCTCTCTGTGGTAAACGAAGAGGGAAAATAATGGAGATGAAAATATCAAAGGTAACAATTTCGTGTTTTTTTAGCGGGCTGTCAAGTATTCCAATAGAATTTAGATTTCGGAAGGTCTGTCTCTCAGCCTACGCATCCTCTGTCGTGTGAATTTTGATGCCTGTAAAACGTATTAGTCGAAGGTAATTTTGTAGTACTATTGTCCATTTATGTTCTGTATTTGTTTAAGAGTGTTTGTGTGCCTTATATATGCATAAAAGCTTATCGATATAGCCTTGGCTTAAATTGATTAGATTTAAAGTTTATTGGGAATTCAAATTGAATTTATCCTTCATTTCTGTTATTGCAGGATGTGGCGGCCACAAAAGGGAATGAATTTGAAGCCTACTTTCTCAAGCATTGAGCCATGCATAAACTAACCATCCACGCGCAATGTATAGAAGGTTTGTCCAGCGGGTGCTCTTAGACAGGATTTAATTTACTTTTTTGTTATTTATTTCAAACGACTGCTGCAAATAATTATCATTATTGGTATGTGCAACAAACAGGTTATTGACCCTGCTTCAGATGAGTGGTTGTCGAGGATTTCACGAGTTGCCAGAGTCTGTTAGTAAATTGTCGAAGCTAAAAGATGTTATATGCAATGAAGAGACGCCATATTTGTGGAAGAATGTCGGAGCTGATGTCGGAATTGTGAAGATAACTGTTGTCGAAGAGGACAGACTTGGAAGCTTTATGAAGATCATTTGGTAAGTAATCTTGATCCTATTTTTGTCAATCTTTAAAGCAAGAAGGAATGTTGAGCTCCGGCTCTATATATGTCTAATATTTATTTCATCAGTGTAATAATAATTCTAGACAACTTTCTACTCTTATTAAAATGTGAAATGTTTAATCTTTAATGTTTTCGTGAGGTATCATCTATCTGTCATAAGGTAAACATTCATGGCTAGCAGATTTGGTGACCAACCATAGGCAATGGGCCTTCTCTTGCTGCTACTGATGTTGATAGGGTCATAGTTACGAGTACAGCAAAGCTCCTTGACATCAGAAAACTGCCTGAGAGAGATACAGTGAGCGAGAGCTTCGGTGAGATATCTTTGTGTTGCAATAAAAAAACAATTCCAGCATTTCTCAAAGGCAGAGTTTAGAGGTGGCAAAATGGCAGTGTGTTGCGTAATAGGTTAAATTGGGTAGTTTTGTTACGTGTGAAAATGCACTTTTTAAATGATTTTATGACAAGTGTGTTAAAGATTAATTTGTATGCATTATCAGGTCTACTAATCTAATTTTTTATATAACCATTTTATAGGATGTATGCATTACAAGATACTCTCTAGGAGACTTTAAGCCGTTTGATCCGTACGTTTCTTCACAGTTTAACGCAAAGCAGGTATACCCATAAATATAAAATGCCCCGCCGCAACGCGGCGGCATCGTAGCAATCCTTGTTGTTAGTCATGTTATAACTGATTATTTATTAGGCAGTTGATGACCTTTTGACTCAACTACTGATAGTAATCAAGCTACATTTGGCCCATTAACATGTTCTGTTAACCTCTTTGTAATCCAACTAATTCTGCTCAATTCAACTCCAACTTATAATTTGTTACCTTTTTTGTTGAGTTTATGATATATAAAATAAAATAAAACATAAAGACATCAAGAGTACACAATGGAAGACTTAAGATCATAACAAATAAATTAATTAATCGAAAGTATGCGTAACGCACTCTCTTGCGAATATCAAATCCCTCGAGCAAAGCAAACCACCCTCGAGCAAAGCAAACCAAAGAAGTACTAAATGGTGTAAGAATAATGTCTTACAACCACGTTCTTGTACACACGAATTAACCAACGAATCAAGCGATTGCTAGATCTAACACAAGCCCTCGATATGCAAAACCAAACCGAACTCCCTAACAAATGGGGTTTTCGCCAAGCTATGCAAAGAAAGAGAAGAGAGGAGATCTAGGTTAATTCAATGCACAAGGTGTGAATGAAACCCTAGACCCTACCCTCCTTATATACTAGTAAGTAAAACTTAGAGGACAAGTTGGGGAATTTGAGGCCTTGAGAAGCCTATGGCCGCCACCATAGGAGCCCAAAGCCCATCCCATAACTTTCCCAAGTTTCCATTTCTAGTCCTTCTTTTCCATTTTAACGGTCGTTAGTCATTTTTCCGTTAAATACATAACGATCGTTAACCGGACTTAATGTGTAATAATTAATCGTAAACATAAACATTAATTATTAACTTTAATTCTCATTCGCTAATGTGTGCAATCCGTGGTCACGAGTTCGAATCCGGACATTCACATGTTTGTAAATATATACATTTCCAACAGCTCCCACTGGATATGTTTACAAACGTGAAATGACATTGGTTAGCGTCTAGCAACACGCCAATGCCCCCAAGACAACTCGTGTATGGTTTTCGGAGAAAACCAAGTTTGATGATTCATCATCATATTCATCCTTTGTTTCTAATACCATGTTAATAAGAATATGGATCTCACTCATTTCTTAATTAACTATTCTGCTTCTCGCTTTATGATTTATTAAGATTACCAATTCTTCTAAACAAGACCTTGGGTATGGCCATACAAACATCTTAACAATCCTACGAGGGCCCAAGAGTATTAAACTTCAAAATGAATTTGAAGGAAACAAATCCCATTTTGACTACAAGCAGGATTCATAAATTTTGCAACACTTCGAAAACAACCCTTATAACTACCGCCACGTGTAGCGTTAGATTGCTTCACAAAATGCACTACATCCATGACATATCTCTTGTATCTCAAGTCGAGGATAAATATCCATGATATACTTAATGACAAAGATCCATAAAGTATCATCATGTGAGTGGGATAAGTCCTATATTCAATTCATTGAATATCATCTCGAATTAGTCATGCTACGCATCAATATACTTTCAAGTATATTCTAACTAATACTCGATTTGTCTTAATTCAATATCATTCCCATGTTATTGATTGACAACGGACTATTTAGAATAACTTAAGTTATTCAAGGATTTAAACATGTAAATATAGGACAACATCATAATAAATGAATAATAAACATAACAAAATACTTTATTTCATTTCAATAATAATGTTTACAATATCCTTTTATCTAAAATACTTAGTCACAGATGGGCATGAAACTACTAGCTAAACGAAGTCCAAACTTATCGACAAATGATTAAGTTTTTCACCGTGCAAGGCCTTCGTTAACGGATCCGCTAGGTTATCATCCGTGTGAACTTTGAGCAACTCAATTTCACCTATCTCGACTTGCTCTCGAACATAGTGATATTGTCTAGGATAGTGTCCGTGCCCTTCATGACCTGTGTTCATGGGCAAAAGTAATTGCAATTGAATTGTCACAATACACTTTAATAGGATGTTCAATCGACGGCATAACACCAAGCCCGAAACAAACTTCCTTATCCAAACAGCTTCCATGGCAGCCTCGACGCCGCTATGTACTCACTTTCTCAGAGCGTACATCGCAAGTGTTGTCTGCTTTTACTCTTCCAATCCACAAGACCTCCATTGATGACAAAATGTAACCCGTTTGAGACTTCGTATCATCTTTGTCACACTTCCGTGATGCATCGCAAGAACTCTGTAATGCATAGCTCGCTCGATTTCCTCCATACACTATGAACATATCTCTTGTAGCCCTAAGGTACTTGAGAATATGCTTAACAATGATCCGATGAATTTCACCCGGATTCGTTGATACCGACCGGTCAAGTTTTGAGCAAACGCCACATCAGCCTTGTGCATCGCATCGCTGCACATGATAGATCCTACACCAAGCATAAGGAACTTTCTTCATACGCCGCCACCCTGCAGTGTTGAAGCACACCTTGGTCGCTCAAACCATGATTTACTTGCATTGGCAAAATCCTTCTTGGAATTTTGCATATTGAATCTCTTCAATATTTTGTCAATGTAAGCACTTTGGCTTAAACCAATTAGCCGCCTTGATCTATCCCGGTAGATCTTGATTCCGAGTATATATGTCGCTTCCCTAAGTCTTTCATCGAAAAACATTTACCAAGATAGGCTTTCACCTCATTTAGACTTGGTATATGATTTCCCATGATTAATATGTCATCGACATACAGAATAAGGAAAGTAACACGACTCCCACTAGCTTTGTGATATACACATGGCTCATCAAGATTCTGAGTAAATCCAAAACTTTTGATTTCCCCATCGAATCTTTTATTCCATTGCCTTGATGCTTGCTTCAGTCCATAAATGGACCTCTTAAGCTTGCATACACGGTTAGGAAATAATGGATTCACAAACCCTTCCGGCTGCGCCATATAGATGTCTTCATCTAGACGGCCATTCAGAAAAGCGGTTTTGACATCCATTTGCCAAATCTCATAGTCATAGTGTGCAGCTATAGCTATGAGAATCCTAATAGCTCTTATGTCCGCTACAGGAGAGAATGTCTCCTCGTAGTCAACGCCATAGGTTTGAGTAAAACCTTTAGCCACCAGACGAGCCTTGTAGGTGTGTACATTGCCATCCATGTCAGTTTTCTTTTTGAAGATCCACTTACTCCCAACGACCTTAGCCTTGGGAGGAAGGTCAACTTCAATCCGACATCATTATCTTTCATGGATTGCATTTCCCATTCATAGCAATCGCCATTTATCCTTTTCGTGATCACCATGGCACTTTATAGTTAAGCGTGTTCATTAAGATCCCCAACCATATTTTCCTCCACCTCTACGTTAAGACATAGACGGTCAGTGCACGATAGTCCTTTCGGACCTACGAATGGGAACAACTTCGTGAGGAGCACCTAAGCTTTCGTGTTCTTCTTGAAGTTGGCTAGTGGTTTCGAAGGTGTTGTATCTTCTTGATCATATTCCGGATCATATACTCTCCCACCGAGTTCTTGAGATATGAGATTCCTTTCAAGGAAATCTCCATACCTAGCCACGATGACTTTGTTCTCACTGGGTAGTAAAAGTAGTAACCCATAGTTTCCTTAGGGTATCCTACAAAGATACACTTAATGATCCGGCTTGAGCTTATCGTGTGTCACGCTTAACAAACGCTTCACATCCCTGCACCTTTAAGTAAGAAAAGTTGGGAGTTTTTCCGTCCATATTTCATATGGAGTTTTAACAACCTTCTTAGTTGGAACCATATTCAAAATGCGAATAGCGTTTCAAGGGCATAATCCCAAAAGTAAAAGGTAGAGTCGTAAGTTCAAACATTGATCGTACCATGTCAAGTAAGGTACGATTTCTCCTTTCGATACACCATTTTGTTGTGGAGTATAAGGAGATGTGAGTCAGTGGATAATTCCACACTCGCCTAAGTAATCTTTGAACTCTTGACTTATATACTCACCACCTCTATCGGATCGAAGAGCTTTAATCTTCTTTCCAAGTTGTAATTCTACTTCACTTTTGAAAACCTTAAATGTTTCAAAGACTTCATGTTTATGTTTAAGTAAATAAACATAACCATAACGATCGAAATCATCCGTAAAGGTTAAGAAGTAGAAAGACCACGCTTTGACACATGTCTAAGTGGACCACACACATCGTGTGTATCAATCCAAGTAGATCGAAGCCCTTTCCACTTGTGGTGAAAAGGTTTCCTTGTCATCTTCCCAAGAATGCAAGACTCGCATTTGTCAAATGATTCATCATTGACCGCTTGTAAAGCCCATCGTGTTGCGCTTTTCCATGCTTTCTTGCCAATATGGGCAAGGCGACATGCCAAAGATAAGAAGAGTCACAGTTCGACTTGCTCTTCTTATTGCTAATGCTATACAACTAATTATTTTCATTGGATATACAACCATCCATATCAATTTCAAACACACCAAGAATAGGAATTGCATTAAAGTAAAAACATTATTTAAAGAAACCGAAATTCCATAACTTGTAAAAGTGTGCACAAAACCAATATCTTTTAACAAAGAAACGAAATGACACCCTAACAATGGAGGGTGCATAATGACAATTATTTAGTTCTAAAATTAAGCCCAAGGCAACACTAAATCAAAAGTCCCTATGGCTTCGACAAATGACGCTTTCCATTTCCAACGACAAGTATCTCTCTCCACAGTCGCCTTCTTCGCCTCTAAGTCCTGCGATGTATTACGGATGTGAGTACCACATCCCGTATCATATATCCGTGAATTTAACTTATGAGGAAAAGAAAATAATTCAAACATAAAAATACCGATGAGCTAGGCACCATCTTATTTTTATTCAAGGCACTCATTCGGATAAACCGGATAGCCTCCGCTCCGGTGACTCGGTGAGTTGCAGTGGTGGCAAGACAAATCCTTCTTAGGATTTTCCTTTTCTTTCCGTGGTTCTTCTTAGGAGCGGTGGGATGACAACTTGTTTCCTTTCCTTTTCCTTTCCTTTCTTATCTCGCTTGCGGCTTAGGCTTATTCACCCTACCACCTCAGATAGCGAGCACAGCAGTGTAGGAGCCTTCTTTGGCAATCTCTTCTCGTAGTCTACAAGCATTGCATGTAACTCATTCATCGCCTTCCCCTGCAATGCATGTTAAAATTGCGGACAAAATCACCAAATCGTTCTCGATTAAGGGAATGATTGATGAGTCCGACACATACATCGCTCGAGTAACCACACCGAAGCTTCTCCAATTGGTCCAAGTGATGTTTCATCTCAAGGACGTGGTCGGAGATGATTTGCCAACCTCCCGCCTGCACTGTGAACCTTTTCAATAAGTTCATACAGTTCACCGTTGGTGGCTTCTCAAACATACGTTTGAGTTCATCTAGCATGCTCATAGGCGGATAGTGCTCAAATTGTTTTGCAATTGAGCGACATCCCCGAAAGCATTAGACACGCCACATCATTATGCTTCTCATATTCAACACGATATGCCTCTAATTCAAGAGCGGTTGCCGTGTTGGGAGGAGCTTCAGCAGAGGTGTAGTCAAAATTTCAACCCTTTGGCAACACGAAGGATGATCCTAAGTGAACGATGCCAATCATTGAAATTAGGGCCACCGGTTTGTCCTTCCAATCATATCTTTGAAAGCGGCACTCAAGAAGCTCATAGTGTTATCGATTGAGCCATCTACGTAAAAAGTTCAAAAACCATCATTAGTATTTTGATAATTTTCCTTTTCAATAAACAATTAAATACCCAAGGTTCATATTCATATAACCAATTAATATTTATTGAAAACTAGGATCCAAATTGTCATAATCTCATCACATCGCTTGATCCGTTAGTGATGAACCTTATACAAAATGGTAGAGCATTTGCTCAATTGCCAATTTCAATTGCAATTCCTAGATTTATGGGATTTACATATAGCCAATATCAATCGCCATGTAAACATGTTTTATCCCATCTTATGCCTTGAGTTTTCGCCACCGCCTAACTCAATTAAGTTGTCCAACTTAAAAAGCGCAAAATCGTCCATGCCCGTTCTCACGACACGTGGACATTTTACCCTTTGATTAAGATCTAAATCACGTTCTCACGCAAATAGAAAGTAATCTTAGGTGTTTCCGCTTCGTTGGATGGCATATAACTTAAATTTAAAGGGTAATAATTTTGATGTAAAATCAAATATGTACAAAGATGTCATGCATTCATCTTTGTAGCATAGTTTTATTAAAACATTTATATCTTGTTTTAATGTTTAAGCTTTTCATCATCAAACTTTAATTGAGGTATTGGGTTCACCAATCAAGGAATTAGTGTTAATTATCATCCATTATACCGTACTTTTGCATAAGTGTAAACACTTAGTGTTTCGGATAATTACCACCTAAGTGGCGCATGGAATCAACACGACCGCCCTTAAGATGAGCTTGCACATTTAATGACTTACTAAGTAGCTCCACCGAACTTTTGTGGGGAGAGGACTGTGCGTGCTAAAGCACAACCTTAGACATCCATTCGGTGTGATCATGCGCACTTCTTTAAACCCCTTTATTAGTTCATTCTCATGGGTGAGCCTTTAGTCATTTGTACCAAAGTCATCAATCAATTAAACGATTATGATTACTATTCTTAAAATACATGTTTCACCATTGTTTAGATCAGTTTATTTTTCTTGTAAAATACCCTTGTTACAAAACACAAACAAGCAAGTATTTGAAAAATAAACAAATAAACAATGAATACATAACAAATACAAGTCATGCATATCAAATAGCCACATGCAAACGGTTTTGATAAATCTTATTAATAACCAATTTATATATCGTCAATATGCATATATTTAATTAAGACTTCCACCGTTTTCATCTATGTACAAGGTGAACCACATGCATCGATTCATCGATTATGTAAGTCAAAACTAAATATATACCACATAGCACATAATTGATTAAAATTAATAAATATTGAGGTCTTCCCAATTTAAGATCTATCATTATTTAATGTATATCACTTAAAACATGAAAGACATACAATAAACATGATCCATGATAAAACATGCGGTAATAATCATGGATATAAATTACACTTAACAATTAATGCAATTAAACAGAGTTACGATATACACATAAAGTTGCATGCATCTTAGGGTTTCTAATCCAATTAAAACAAAGTTTACAAAACCCTAATTAGGGCACCAAAAACGCCCCTCAAAATTAGGGTTTAGGTTTTGCAAACCCTAGATCTAAGCATACAAATAATAACACATTCATGTTTATTTTAATTATGTGTTTCAAGAATTAATTACTTGTTATACAAGGCTCGTGATGCCACCGTTGAGTTTATGATATATAAAATAAAATAAAACATAAAGACATCAAGAGTACACAATGGAAGACTTAAGATCATAACAAATAAATTAATTAAGCGAAAGTATGCGTAACGCACTCTTGCGAATATCAAATCCCTCGAGCAAAGCAAACCACCCTCGAGCAAAGCAAACCAAAGAAGTACTAAATGGTGTAAGAATAATGTCTTACAACCACGTTCTTGTACACACGAATTAACCAACGAATCAAGCGATTGCTAGATCTAACACAAGCCCTCGATATGCAAAAACAAAACCGAACTCCCTAACAAATGGGGTTTTCGCCAAGCTATGCAAAGAAAGAGAGAGAGGAGATCTAGGTTAATTCAATGCACAAGGTGTGAATGAAACCCTAGACCCTACCCTCCTTATATACTAGTAAGTAAAACTTAGAGGACAAGTTAGGGAATTTGAGGCCTTGGAGAAGCCTATGGCCGGCCACCATAGGAGCCCAAAGCCCATCCCATAACTTTTCCAAGTTTCCATTTCTAGTCCTTCTTTTCCATTTTAACGGTCGTTAGTCATTTTTCCGTTAAATACATAACGATCGTTAAACGGACTTAATGTGTGTGTAATAATTAATCGTAAACATAAACATTAATTATTAACTTTAATTCTCATTCGCTAATGTGTGCAATCCCGTGGTCACGAGTTCGAATCCGGACATTCACATGTTTGTAAATATATACATTTCCAACAGTTATTTAAATTTTTATTATATCAAGTATAGTGCCTTATATTATATCACATTTCAAGCGTTCTTATTAAACGGGTGAAAGTCGTCATCAAGTACTTCTAATGCATTAATACCCTCACGTACAACATAATGTAAAAGTTATAATTTATAATTTATACTATTAATGATATGAGTTGAGATGAATATAGATCTTATATTTACCATAGATTCAATAAATCAATCTTAATCATCCATTTTTAATCAAAGTTAATGAAAAAAACTATTTTCATCTTTTTTTTGAAAACATCATATATTGCAAACGGTAAATCTTCAAACTATAAAAAATACACCGTCGCGACGAGAATTAAATTATCTTTCTATAAATATGCACGTTTCTTTATTTTCGATAAACATTTTTTTTCACAAATTCCGTCCAGAAAAATCATATATGATTTGTAAAATCATACTCCCTCCGTCCCATTTTTATTGTCTCATTTGACTTTGACCAGTCTTTCTTGTTCAACTTTGACCATTAATATATTTATTTGTGTTATATAGTACTTGATGAAAATTATACCAAATGAAAAAACATTTAAAACCCAATAAATTCATATATTTTTCACCAAGTATTATATAACACAAACAAAAATAATTATGGTCAAAGTTGAAGAAAAAAGACTAAGAAAGTCAATAAGGAACAATAATTTTGGGACGGAGGGAGTATATGATTTTTAAAAATCGAATCATATATGATTTTCACAAATCATGTATGATTTTCACAAATAATATATGATTTTCAAAAATCATATATGATTTGTAAAAATCGAATCATATATGATTTCACAAATCATATATGATTTTCACAAATCATATATGATTTTTCTGGACCGAAATTTTGAAAAAAAATTGTTAAAAATATATAATAGTGCATATCTATAGAAAGATAATTTAATTCTCGTCGCGATGGTATGATTTTTATCGCGTAACAATTAACGGTTTGCGAAATATTTAATTTTTTAAAAAAGGGTGAAAGTTTATTTTAATAAAAAAAATGAATAGCTATTATTGGTTCATTGAATCTATGGTAAATTTGAGATCTATATTGAACTTTTGCCTTAATGATATACATATCTGGAATTTAATTTACGCCAAAGTAAAACTATCTTTATGAAAAAGTAAGAAAACAAGATATGTAAAAGTGATATTTTTAACCATACAAACTATAATGTACACAATTTGTACAAACAAATTTGTAGAAATATTAACTTGATTTTGATACTCTATATATAAAATAGTCGTAATTCCATTCGCAAGGTTTTTCACACTCGATAAGCGCTTGTGAGTTTCCCTGCCATAATAGGCGATTCTATTAGTTCCCAATATGTGATATTATATTAAGTTTTGAACTCAATATGATAAGAAATTCCACAATGTAAATTTACTCACACGTAAAGCAAATTAAATCAGATTTAGACATTGATAAATTTGATATACAATGTTTCAATAAGAAATTGATATTAATTACTAAACTAAATTTGATTAAAGTTAACAAAAGAATTTAAGCTAAAACCCCGTACGTACACGGGTATTATAACTAGTCATATCTAAAACATGTGTAGTCATATATTAAGTTACCCAACAGTTCACAAATGAGTTAAAATTCAAGTTGTAATACTTCAGCGGACATCTACCAATACATATCTAAAACTTGAAACCAAAACTTAAGTACTCGTTAGGGGTGGCAATGGTTTCATTCCATACCTCACCATACCTCACAACCCACCAATAATTTCATTCCACCTAATCTCATACCTCACCATAGTTTTTTAGTGGCAATGGTCATTCCATACCTCACTCATTTTTTTTTAATTCATAATTATATTAAACAATTAAATAAAAACATAATATTTCATTAATAATAAAAAAAATGCATAATACGTAAAAAAAATTACATCACCGTTGAAATAAAAAGAAAATTAAACTAGTCATCGAGGTATGCTAAGTCTAGAGCCGCCAAATGCTCCGTAAGATTAAATCGTAGACGATTATGGATATCTTCGTCTAGTAACTCCTGTAGTGCAGTGTCATCGTAAACTGGCGCTACCGGCTGATCCATTATATGAACCGGTGATATTGCCATCCCGTCGTCTTTTAAAATCATATTGCATAGTATAATGCAAGCATAAACGAGGAGTCGATTCTTTTCGACCGACATAGCCCGTAGAGGACGACTAAGAATCATCCACTTTCCCTTCAGACACCCAAAAGCTCGTTCGACATCCTTTCTTGCAGACTCTTGTAGCTTTTTGAATCTCTTTTCCTTCGGGTCAGTGGGAAACTTATATGCTTTAACCAACGTTGAATATGTAGGATAGATTCCATCGGTAAGATAATATCCACGTTTGTAAAGTCGTCCATTTACAGTAAATGAACTGTTTGGCGCCGTTCCATTTTGCTCAGTAAGATACAACGGAGATTGATTCAAAACATTGATATCGTTATTCGCACCTGGAGGTCCAAAAAACGAATGCCAAAACCACAAATCATTTGAAGTGACGGCTTCAAGCATAATAGTCGGGTATTGATGATCACCTATTTTATATTGGCCTCTCAAATGCCTAGGACAATTTCGCCAAACAAAATGTATACAATCAATGCTACCAAGCATTCCAGGAATGTGATGTTTTTCTTGATGTGCCTCGAATATCCGTTCAACGTCATGGCTTGTCGGCCTACGTAAGAACTCTCGACCGTATAACGCAATTACCGCATGGCAAAAATGATCAATACAATCTCCTACAAAATATTAAAAAATATATATACGAAAATAAAAAAAATGCGAATTTATATATATTAAAAAAAATACGAATCAACTAAAAAAATACCGGACGTTCTTCGTGACATGTTTAGATAGTCATCAAATCTATCCGGAGGTTCACCCGTTGCGAGTTGCCGAATGGCCGATGTGCATTTTTGTAATGCCGTGAAACTTTTTTTCTTCCTCGCGTCTCGGCCCTCTTTAAACCATTCAAATGTCGCTTCAATATCGCCAACAATTCTTAAAAACAAGCTTTTGCTCATTCGAAATCTTTCACGAAAAACACGGTGGGGAAACTTTGGTCGTTCGACGAAATAGTCATTCATTAAAGTTTCTAATGCTTTATCACGAAAGCGGGTCAAAGATTGCCCCCGAGTATTGCTTGAGCTAGCGGTGTCTTGAAGGGAATCGCGCATAGCGAAATAGGTTTCTAGAGTACTACCGGTGGACAAAATGAGTTCGGACGACTCTTCGGGAAAAATTAATTCGTCATCGGACGAAGAAGAGGATGATGAAGACATTTTTTTTGAATGTTATATTTGATTTGTGTGTGTAAAAATAATGTGATTTGGAATGTGTTGTGAGGAGTATTATTTATAAAGGTAAGCGGTTTTTTTTTTTTTTTTTTTTTTTAATGAATTCAACGGTACAAAAATTCAAAAAAAACATACACGCTCCTCCTCCATGCCGTGCGGTTTGTGAACCCGCTGAGCATGCCGATTTGGCCATACCGCTTTTGTGGCAATGGAATGCCGCACCATGCCTAAGCATACCGAATCCATACCTCACAGTGTTGCCACCCCCCTTAGATTTTTCAAAAGTATACACGATTACCTAAATAAACACACAAACGCAATATATACGCAACCGGATTTCATCAAAACTATACACTGCCACCGATATGCATGTTAATTTCCCAACTCAAATAAAGCTAAGACATGGATTTAAGTTAACACAACTCATAAGACCAAAATTTTGGCCCTATAAGCTTTTCCAAAGTCAAATAGCCCATAAGCCCATGCATCTTTTATATAATAAAAAATTATATCATTTTAGAGTGATTTTGCAAAATCATTTTTATTGAAAAAAATTAGACCAATAGGAGAACTCGATTTTGACACATAAGTGAAATCAAGCAATATGATTGGCCAATAAAAACTCAAAATTAAATTGATTTTGGTCAAACTTTAATAAATTTTGTGAAAAATTTGGTTGAGGACCATGTAAAATATAGATGTCAAATTTATGATAACACAAATTTTTAAAAAGATGAGGTAATTAATAAAACTTTAGTAGTTGATTTTTAAATATTTTATATAGATTTAAGTGTAAAATTATAAGTGTTCATGTTTTTTAATAACTTTACATTTTAAACAAATAACCTCTTACACTTTATAACTCCCTAGACTTTATAATGTGACTTTGTTTACAATTACATGAGTATTAGTATTAGTTTGAGACTTTCATCGATTAAAATTACAAAATTTTGTAAATATACCATGAGGAGAGTTATTTTAGATATTAAACTTTTCTTACATACCAAGGGACTTATCCTCACCAAGTCACCCTTAATATAAAAAGAAATTAATACTTGAGATTAAAAGCATTGTAATATTTCACATATTTTTTATAATTTAAATATCTCTTAAATCGTTAATCGTTAATTAAAAATAATTACAGCATCGCATCGAACATTTAATGATCTTTCTACAAACTGGCACTTTGATATACTTTCGACAATTTTTTTCACGTTTTTTCGTCATTTTTTTTCCAATTTTTTCGTTGTTGAAACTTGCATGAGAAATCACATTTGGTTAACACTAATTTGAATATTCTAATAATATCATATGTGATTTTATTAGCATATTCATATTAATCACATATGATTTCTTGATACAAATTTCAAAAAAAAAAAAAAAAAAAAAAAAAAAAAAAAAAAAAAAGTTGTCGAAAGTATATCAATTTTTTAGAAAGATAATTAAATATCCGTCATGATTGTGTATTTCTATTCGCTTAACGATTACGGGAGATAAGCATTTAAAACATACGTTTTTATGGGTCATTTAAGCCCTAAATCGACGCATTTTATATCCGTTACTGCTTAAAATCGTTCCTTTTCACTTTTACGTCTTTTGGAAGCAAAAGGAGCGAAAACATGAAGAAAATGGCAAAATCAAGATCGAAGACACTCCAAGCTGTTCATTACACCTGACGGCGTCCCAAACAAAGGGCGATGCCGTTCCTATATAGAAGACTTGATCAAAAAGTGCACGCGACGGCTCAACGGAATTTCTGGTCCTAAAGCCCGACGGCGTCACGCCTTATTTCTGGAAGGCGTCACTCACACTTTTTACACCGAACGCCTAAGATCCAAGATTCAGACGACGTCCTGCATGAAGACTGACGGCGTCACACTTCTCAAGTGATGTCGTCCCAACGATGACTTGGCCCAAACGAAACCCTAATGATGGTGACCCTGACGGTGTCACTAGCAAAAGGTGACGTCGTCGCGATTGTAAATCTATATATAGAATTCGATTTTTCTGTATTTGAGGAGGTAGAACTTTGGAGAGCAAACCCTAACTCAGTTGTAGTCCGACTTGGACAATATTCTAGGGTCCCATACCCTATTTTACACATCAATATAAGTTTGTTTATCCAATTTATCATTGTGTCTACCCCATGTTCAATTGATTGTGTGTATGCTTGCTTTTTAACATGTCTAGCTAAATTACTTGTGTGTTTGCTTAGATCTATGAAACCTAGTTATTGATTGTTGTTAGGTTGTCTCTTGTCTTAATTGGTAGAAGCCATAGGAGTGCACCTAGGCCATCCTTGTGTTTATTGCGTGAGTTGTGCTTTATGACAATAGGATATTCGTGGGAGATGCTATTGCACTTTCGATCACGTGTATTCTATAGGAGAGCTACAATTCATAGAGTTAGGGAATTAGGCACGCCCTACGACTAATAGGAATACAACGCATCAATTAAGATAAAGGAAGTGATAATTCAACCGACCAATAACTAGGGAGTAATAGTATCTAAGTGAACACATCTTTAATCATCATACGAGCACACCTCAATTAAACATAGCCTATCCAATAGTTAGTAGTTGAATTAGATAATTAGTGAAGTAGAGAAATCGGAAGAAGTACCACCCCCAATCATATACCCCGAGATATTTACCTTTTCTTTCTAAAAATATAAAAAAAAAAAGAATCATCCTCAACCCCACCTTCTCGTCATAAATATCTTTCTAGCATTCTTATTCCTCTAGAGAACGAAATCAATCCCCGAGGCTTACCCCATAATACACTACAACGATTAGGTTAACTACCTAGAGGGTTGAAAAGCTTGCTCATAGAAAATGAGGTTTTCTCGACCCCGAACCCACGCATCAAGTTTTTGGCGTCGCTGCCGGGGAATAGAATAGCTAGTTAGACTTCTATCTTGTTTAGGTTCCCTTGCTTGATTCCTCTCAAGTGAGCTTTTTTCTATTTTTCATTAGCTTCCTTGTAGTCTATCCCCCTTCTTCGTGTTTTTGTTCGTAACCTTGTCACTTACCACCATGGGTGACAATCCACCACCAAACAACGATCCACCATAACATCAACCATTTCCACTCAACCCACCACCACTTGACCGCCAATAGGCGGTACTCTTGGTGAATACTCTAGACCGAGCCATCAAGGCTATAGGAACACCATTGAGCTACCAATTCAAGCTTAAACTACTGCCCTCCGATCCGACACCATCCGGTTGGTGCAAAATGGATGTGTATTCCATGGAATTTGTTCGAAAGATCCTAATCAACATCTCAAGGACTTCCTTAAAATCGTTGACTCTATCGACCTTGATGCTACCACACCGGAGACCACGCGCTTGCGTCTCTTCCAATTCTCTCTACGAGACCAAGCTAGTAATTGGCTTGAGCGACTACCCGCCGGATCCATCTCAAGTTGGGATGATCTCACTACTCGTTTCCTCGCCCAATTATTCCCACTGGGGAGAACTACCAAGCTAAGGAATGACATCTTGATGTTCCAACAACGTCAAGGCAAAACTCTCTACGAGGCATGGACTCGATTCAAGGACTTGCTCTATAAAGTCCCTCATCGCGGCATTGATCTTTGGCTTCAAGTCCAAATCTTTTACGATCATGTCAATTTCTCAACTAGGAAAACCATCGACCAAGCGGCCGGTGGCAAGCTTAGTGAACTTACCGCGGAAGAGTCGTGGGGTACAATAGAGGACCTTGCCCTCTATGACAACGAATGTTGGAATGACCCCCGTGAGTTGCCCAAAACCGTCAAGGCAATCTCCTTGCCTCCCACTGACTCACAACCTTCCAATCGTAGGATGCTCGAACTTGAAGATCAAGTCAAATTCCTAATGAACTCCTACAAAGCTCCCAAGCCTTCATGCCAAGTGAACAAAATCACTCTACCTTGTGAATTATGTAGTGGTCCCCACGACACTCGTGATTGCACAAAACTCCTCGAACAAGCTTTTGCGGACTACTCCTCCACGCGTACCGACGGAGCGGGAGAGAAGTGGTACACTTTCAAGCCCGAGCAAAACAACCTAGGAAATTCTTATATGTGTTCAGAGAAATAATTAAGCAAACCGAGACCCGAAACCTAATCGGTTTTTAATCACGATTTTTATTAATTTTTACTAACCCACGATTTTTATTAATTTTTACCACACAAAAATAATACCAAAACATTTTAATCCGTTTTTAATCATGAAAATCTTATAAAAATGATTTGTATTCGGATTCAAATTAAGGAAATGATGGGAAAAAGATTTGTGTGTTTCGAACATACCACGAGAAGAGAAAGAGATTAGAGACGGATTGAGGCAAACCACGAACCAAAAAACACGAACAAACACACTCACGAATCACCTATACGTGACCCACGTCACATTAAACCCGAATCAAACCCACGATCCTCAACCCTTGATCTTCCTTGCGTCAAAAATAGCGGCGACGGTGGATGGTGGTGCCAGCGGTGGTGATGTCCGGATGTGCTAGAGTGAGAGAGATAGACGGATAGATGTGTGTGTTACTAGGGTTTCAAATGAGGAAACCCTAAATCCTTATGTATTTATAGCCACAAAGGTTAAAAACAAAGTGGAAAATTGATGGAAGATGAGGGGCGACGGTGAAAGTTCTACCACAGGGACCATTCTTGAAATTGTTATGGTTCGGGACTCGTTTAGGCTCGATAACAATTGATCGAGGACTAAAAATATGCACCGTTGAATTCAAAATTTTTATTCCACGAAAAACGAGTAGTTACATGACTGATAACTTATAAATATCATATAAATCACATTAAAACATTTATTTGGTTTGCGGTTGTGCCGGTACGCATTGTGTGCGGTTTTCACGGTTTGCGAGATAATATCTCGTTTTCAAGTCAAATGAGTTCGGAAAATTCAAAAACGAAATATAAGTAATAATGAGCATAATTTATTATTAAAATAGGTTCCGAAAATTACCGTTTGCCACATATTATGACATCGTTTTTTGTTTATCATTGTCTCTAACGATTCCATTAGGTATCATAAATAGAAATCAAGCCTGTTTTCTTTTTAAATCTATTTAATAGTTCTCTTCATCTAGGAGGTTTAGGATGTTCTTTTGGTTATAAGTTTAAAAACGAATAAATACATGAACAAAGCTTACTAACAAGCATATTCACCACTATTGGGGCATTTCCTTGTTGTTATCATTCCCCCGCCGTGAAAGTGTAAAGAAGATAGGTTCAATCTCGCTTTTTCAAAGGATGAATTAGGTCCTTGGGGGAAAGCAAGTCGACACCCAAAAGAGATGCACTTAATCAAGGATTCCTCCACTGATTGATCTAACACGTGTTGGATAATTTAACCAGCATATATAATAATTTTCGTATTTAGATTATCAATAATTTTGTTACGAAATAATGATGATCAACAAGAAGTATAAGCTAGAAGAACAGAGAAATTGTGGAATGCATTTTATTGATGATAAAAAACTACAAGTGAACCTCTATTTATAGGGTTCTTACAATAAATGTATAGCATTAAGAGGGATACAAAAAGACATAGGTTATGAAGGTTATGGTATATGGATAGCCACACATAAATATTCATAATACTCCCTCTTGGCTATGCATCATTAGTTGTCATACGATTAGATCTGTTGCCTCGTTAAAAACCTCGCTAGGAAAAACCTGGTGGGAAAAAAACCATAGCTAAGGGAAAAAGAGTGAAGCCCGTATGTTCTCC
This sequence comes from Chrysanthemum lavandulifolium, assembly GCA_022545495.1. Taxonomy (NCBI): domain Eukaryota; kingdom Viridiplantae; phylum Streptophyta; class Magnoliopsida; order Asterales; family Asteraceae; genus Chrysanthemum; species Chrysanthemum lavandulifolium. The sequence goes on from CM040240.1 coordinate 298,116,225, forward strand.
CTCTGATTATTAGATCACTGAAGTTCATTAAGTCTTCGCATTCCAATGCCGTGAACCGACTTCTTAAATGTTGCAGTGGGAAGTGCTTTGGTAAACAAATCTGCTAAGTTCTCACTTAAATGGACCTTTTGAACAATAATATCGCCGCTCTTCTGTAATTCATGAGTGAAAAAGAACTTTGGTAGAATATGCTTGGTTCTGTCACCTTTGATGTATTCGTCTTTGAGTTGAGCAATGCATGCTGCATTATCTTCATACACGATTGTTGGGGCTCCCTGGCCTGAAGAGATACTACATGATTCACGAATATGTTGTACCACATTTCTTAACCATACGCATTCTCGACTAGCTTCATGGATGGCCAAGATCTCTGCATAATTCGATGAAGTGGCACTCATTGTTTTCTTCACGGAACGCCATGAAATGGCAGTACTGGAACTTGTGAAAACATATCCAGTTTGGGACCGACCAGTATGGGGATCAGACATATATCCTGCATCTGCAATACCAACTAGATCTCTTTCAGATGAATTGGTGTAATATAAACGCATATCTTTTATACCTTGAATATAGCGAAATATTTGTTTCACCCCATTCCAATGTCTCCTTGTTGGACACGAGCTATATCTTGCCAATAAGTTTAATGAAAATGATATATCGGGTCGTGTCTGACTCGCAAGAAATAACAATGCTCCAATGGCACTTAAATAGGGTACTTTAGGACCAAGAATTTCCTCATCATCATTTGGAGGTCGAAAAGGGTCCTTTTCTATATCTAAGGTCCTTACAACCATTGAGGTGCTCAATGGATGGGATTTTTCCATATAAAATCTTTTTAGAAACTTCTCTGTGTATGCCTTTTGGTGGACAAGGATTCCATTCTTAAGATGTTCAATTTGTAATCCAAGACAAAACTTTGTTTTTCCTATATCTTTCATCTCAAATTCTTTCTTGAGATATTCAACTGCCTTTGGTAGCTCACCTGAGTTCCAATGATATTCAGATCATCAACATACACAACAATTATGACATATTCAAATCCAGACCTTTTTATAAAAATGCATGGGCAAATTGAATCATTTCTATATCCTTCCTTTAATAAATATTCACTAAGGCGATTGTACCACATTCGCCCAGACTGCTTCAACCCATACAAAGATTTATTCAGTTTGATTGCATATTGTTCTCGAGAACTTGCTTTACATGATTCAGGCAGCTTAAACCCATCTGGAAGCTTCATGAAGATTTATGTATTAAGTGAACCGTATAAATAGGCTATCACAACATCCATTAGACGCAGATCGAGTCCTTATTGTATTACCAGACTAATTAGATACCGAAAAGTAGTTGCATCCACCACTGGAGAATATGTCTCCTCATAATCTATACCTGGTCTTTGTGAATATCCTTGTGCTACCAAGCGTACTTTATAACGAGTAATTTTGTTTTTTTTCATTTCGTTTTCGCACAAAGACCCATTTATACCCAACAGGTTTTATACCTTCAGGTGTACGGACTATCGGTCCGAAAACTTCTCGTTTTTCAAGAGATTTTAATTCTGCCTCAATTGCGTCTTTCCATTTTGGCCAATCATTTCTATTTTTGCATTCCGGAACTGACTTTGGTTCTTGATCCTCATCATTTTCCATAACTTCTAGCGCTACATTATATGCAAAAGCATCATCGACGTAGATTTCATTTCGGTTCCAAACCTTTCTAGACATGATATAATTTATTGAGATCTCTTCATTTTCGGATACCCGAGGTTCATCTTGAACCGTCATGTCTAATGTCCTTATAGAGGACCCTTCTGGTGTTTCTTTAACCTCAACTTGACCATCTTGATTATAGGCTCCCTTTTTCTTTCGAGGATTTTTATCTTTGGAACCGATTGGTCTACCACGCTTTAGGCGTGCCTTAGACTCATTAGCAATTTCTGAAGGTTCTTTAGGAACATCAATTTTGACAGGAGCATTAACAGCTGGTATATGCGACTTGGTTACTCTTTTAAGGTCAGTAAACGCGTCTGGTAATTGATTTGCTAACCCTTGTAAATGAATTACCTTTTGAACTTCTAGTTCACATTCTTTTGTTCGAGGATCAAGATGAGATAATGATAATTCTTTCCAACTTATTTCTCTTCCCAGCTGTTTCTTTTCTCCCCCTAATGTTGGGAATACTGACTCATCAAAATGACAATCAGCAAATCGAGTCGTAAACAAATCCCCGTTGATGGCTCTAAATATCTAATTATAGATGGTGAATCATACCCAACATATATTCCCATTCTCCTTTGAGTTCCCATTTTTGTGCGTTGTGGTGGAGCAATTGGGACATAAACTGCACAACCGAAAATTCTTAGATGGGAAATATTTGGTTCCTGACCAAAAACCAACTGTAATGGGGAGTAAGTATGGTGACTCGTTGGCCTGATACGAATTAGTGTTGCTGCATGTAAAACAGCGTGGCCCCAAGCAGAAACTGGTAGTTTCATTTTCATAATCATGGGCCTTGTAATCATCTGAATCCTCTTGATAAAAGACTCAGCAAGCCCATTTTATGTATGAACGTGAGCTACTGGATGTTCTACACTTATCCCAATAGACATACAATAGTCATTAAATATTTGGGATGTAAACTCACCGGCATTGTCCAAACGTATTGTCTTTATAGGATAATCTGGAAAATGTGCTCTCAGTTTTATTAATTGAGCAAGTAATTTTGCAAATGTCATATTGCGACTTGACAGTAAGCACACATGTGACCATCGAGTAGATGCATCGATTAAAACCATAAAGTATCTAAATGGTCCACAAGGTTGATGTATGGGCCCACATATATCCCCTTGGATTCTTTCCAGAAAATTAAGGGATTCATTCCCTATCTTAGCTGGTGATGGGCGTGTGATCAATTTTCATTGTGAGCAAGCAACGCATGTAATATCTTTCGTTTCTAGAACCTTATGGTCCTTTAATGGGTGTCCGTTTGAATTTTCTATTATCTTTCGCATCATTAGTGATCCGGGATGGCCTAACCGATCATGCCAAACGATAAATTTTTCTCGGTCAATAAGTTTTTTATTTAAGACCACATCTGTTTCAACTATATTAACCTTGGTGTAATACAACCCGGATGAAAATGAGGGTAATTTTTCTAACACTTTCTTTTTACCCAAGATCACATTCGTAATATGAAGGTACTCATCATGTCCTTCATTTGTAGTCTCAATATGATATCCATTTCGACGAATATCTCTAAAACTTAATAAATTCCTTTGAGACATTGGGGAAAATAGTGCATTGTCAATTTTAAACATTGTACCTTCGGGTAATAATATATGTGCTTTTCGATAACCTTTTATTAGTTTTGCACTACCCGAGATTGTATTAACATTTGATTCTTGTAGGTTTGTTTGATCAAAATATTTCTCCTTTTTTAGTATCGTGTGTGTGGTTGCACTATCCACTAGACATATGTCTTCATCATCAATAATAAGTTGTGTCACACGATCCATATTCTTCAAAATAAAACACATATCATAAGTAAAATGTTTAACAGAATAATTAAAAGGAAATAACATATTTTATTAAGCCAAATGAGTAGATAGAATACGTCTCATAGGACAACATAGGTAACTTGAAAGAAAATAAACGAAACAAAAACAAGATCAACATCAACGTGAAGACGTTTTATTCTTGGCTTTATTGACACTCTTATTATTATTGGCTTTGTGGATCACTCGTTTGTGAGGAAATCACTCACATCCAAATGAGTGTTATCATTTTGGTCTTCTGGAACACCAAGGTTGTTAATACCGAGGCTATCGATATCAAAGCTATCAAATTTTCCTTCATCATATGCAAAGTTAACTTCGACCCGTTTTCCTTTGTTTTTTTGGGATCGTTGGTAGAGTTCTACCAAATGTTTAGGTGTGCGACATGCACGAGCTCAATGATTAGTACCACCACAACGATAGCATACAGTTTCTATGGCACCTTTTATTTCTTCACCTCCATCAATTTTGATCATTTTTCCTTTATCTTGCCATTTTTTATGACCACTTGTATTCCCATATTAGAAACCATGATAATTACTTCGACCAAAACCACGCCCTTGGCCATGTCCATATCCATGGCCACGTCCTCGTCCACGGCCAGATCCACGACCGCGACCTCCATTTACCATATTTGCTTCCAAAAGTGGAGCAGATCCAGTTGGACGTGACTCATGGTTTTTCATCAATAATTCATTATTTTGTTCCGCGACAAGTAAACACGAAATCAAATCACAATACCTTTTAAAGCCTCTTTCGCGGTACTGTTGTTGCAATAGTAAATTAGAGGTATAAAATGTAGAGAATGTTTTTTCAAGCATTTCTTCATCAGTGATTTTTTCTCCACATAAAGTTAATTTGGAGGTAATTTTAAACATAGCATAATTATATTCACCAACTGTTTTAAAATCCTGGAACCTTAAATGAACACAGTCATAGCGAGCTCTCGGTAAAATTACTGTTTTTTGATGTTCATATCTGTCCTTCAAATGATTCCAAAGGACAAGTGGGTCCTTAACAGTAAGATATTCATATTTTAAATTCTCATGGAGGTGATGGCGTAAGAATATCACTGCCTTAGCCTTTTGTTCAACAATTGTTTCCTTTCCCGCTTTGATTGTATCACCAAGACCATTTGCGGCAAGGTGTATCTCGGCATCCAGAACCCAAGACAAATAGTTTTGTCCAGTTATGTCCAAAGCCAAAAAATCAAGTTTCACATGATTCAACATGGCTAGCTATATTATCACATATACACAAGTTAACATTTACTCAGTTTGCAAAATAACTCATTAGTTAGCATCATACGAAAAGTTATAGAATCAATTAAGGCACCATAAAATATTAGTACATAACATTACCTTTTCAGTTACATGCATCAATAAATTTAATTATATGGTCATTTTACACAATGCAAGAATATTCATGAGAGAAAAAAAACAACTTTACATTTTAACAAAACTAGGTAAGGGATGTTTAGTGATCATGCAAGGTTGAATCATAGATTAAATCAGTTTCAAAATAAAGTCTTGCAATTTGTAATGGCTTGCAACATATACTTATAAAACTTAATTAAGTGGATTTCAAGCACAATTGTATTATTAAACAGTTAGGTTATATCAAACAATACTCAGCAAGAAAGGAAATAATAACAAATAATAAGAAAAGAAAATGTATCAATTACATATGGTCACAGATAATAACAAATAATAAGAAAGGAAAACCATAGTATACAAAAGACGATTTACGCCATAGAAAGATAGTAAAAGTTTTACTCTCAATAATGCATTAAATAATGATATATACTTAATGTAGTTTGATTAAAAAAAAAAAAAAGGATTCTAATCTAACATATCGAATACCCATGCTAAGCAAAATACCATATACGACAGAAATAACTCGCATATAACATCTATACAGGAAGTAATATTATTTCATGTTTTATTAAATTGCATTATGGCAAAGAAAGAGGGCATACATATTATTACGTGGCAACCTTTTTCTTTATTTATCATATAGTCAAACTTTATACACTAGCCAAGAAATAAAAGATTAAGATGTAATATCATGCATCAGTTTAACGTCAAATTTTGCATGAGCATATATGCATGTTTTGCTTATTAATATTAAACTAACAAAGATTTAAACTAACAAAAATCATGCGTCAAATTTTGATAGAGCACATTTTTCTAAGATAGATAAAGTTTAGCAAACACATACCACATGTCGTACATATAAATAAATGGATATCAATACATACCGATCAAAATCAAAGATTGCGTTTCGAGACTATCGTGCTGATAACGTGTTACGAAATAATGATGATCAACAAGAAGTATAAGCTAGAAGAATAGAGAAATTGTGGAATGCATTTTATTGATGATAGCAAACTACAAGTGAACCTCTATTTATAAGGTTCTTACAATAAAGGTATTTTGTACAAGCATTAAGAGTGGATACAAAAAGACATAGGTTATGAAGGTTATGGTATATGGATAGCCACACATAAATATTCATAATAAATTTTATTTAGTTACTAATTTATTTGATACAATAAGTATTTCCTAAAAAAAAATTCATTGGAAGAATCAGAAGGAGAAGCAGAACGTCGATGCTTGACGCGATCGGTATGTTACCTCTTATTAGTGACAAAGTCATGAAGTTTCAATCTATTTTTTGCATTTTTATGGACGTACTTCCTCAGTTTTAAAATGACCCAATATATTTTCTAACCACACGGTCACCATTTTTACCATATATTTCACTTTAGCTAATTATCAAGTGTATTGCATCATAAACTCGTATTAATATACTAGGCGATTATCGGCGTCTCGCGGTAGACAATTAACGATATGCGATATTATGACAAGCGTTTTGTTTAACATTTAAAATAAAACGGAAAAGATCAAAATATAATTGCAAACGGTTGTAACATCCAAAAATTTAACTCTAACAAAAATTCCTAATATGGTTTGAAATTCACGAATGGTACAAGAGTATATAGTATGACATTTTTTTTTTTTTTTGCAAACAATGAATACTTTCCAAAGTTACCATGCAAAGTAATAGAAATCAAGTTTGTCTTTCACGAATGACAGTTTTCTTTGCAAACCATGAATATTTTCCAAAGATACCATGCAAAGCATATTTTTCACTTTTCACATTCCGCCTTTTTAATTCTTGACTTGTTGACCATTTTTGTATCTTATGTAGAATAGATATGGATGGTATGATCATAAAAACCTCTTATGCAAATAGATTCGGCCTTCAAATGATTACAATCGGGTGCACATATGTCGTAACAAAAGTTGTATGCTAATTGTAGGAATTCCTGAAAATAATCTCTTCGAATCTACTTGTAGAATCAAGTCAACTCCAAAAGTTGTCGTCGTCTAATCATCACGACCAGAACAAGAAGTTTCTTAGGCTGCCCCCAGTAAGGAGGCTCAATACTTCCCATTTTTTCTGCCACGTCAGCTTTCTCTCTCTAATGACCTTCAGGCGATTGGGTACCCCAATAAGGAAAGTGAATTAAATTGTGAATTAAAGTGTTTTTTGTTTGTTGTTTCACTCGATCGCATACTCGACCAAGTAGTGAGGAAATTGACAATCGATCGATTGGGTGCGGAAGGACGATCGATAGGTACTTGATCGCCTATGTCGACCGAGTAACACTACTGGGGCAGCCTTAGTGGTGATGGTCATTTTTATCTACTTTATTTTCTTTCTTTTTGATATGTTTTCTTCTTCAATGTCTATTTTTATTTACCTTTTAATGATTGTTAATTTCAAAAACCAACTATTGATATATATGATATTAAATCAAACTGTAGTTCATTTTAGTTCATTTTAATTACAGCTGATTTGTTTTACTTTTTTGTTGTTAGCATTGTGAAAACCAAAAAGGAAAACTGATAATAATTAGATTCAACTAACAAGTTACGATACAAAACATTAAATGGAATAGAAAAAGATTTAAAACCTAAACCCTAAATGTTAAACTGGCCTAAACCAACGGGTAGGGCCAATAGGCCTTATTATTATTTAACATCTTCTCTCAAACTCACAATGTTGCAACGGTAAACATTGAGAGTTTGCTAAACAGAAAATAAACTAAAACTGAAAAAACAAATAAAAGTAGAGTGTCTTGGACTGTAAACTCGGTTCTAGACGGAGTTTCAATCCGATGCGAACCAAAAGAACCAGTGCAGTAGATATGTGCGAGCACGAGCTACATAATCGGAGATGAGCGAGCGAGAACAGCGAACAAACACATAAAGATTCAAACATGAAGATTCAGACAAAACAAGGTGGAACCAGATGCAGAACCACGTGAGAAACTAGATGCAGAACCACGTGCATATCAAGACAGGTTGATGCAAAAGCGAGACAAGTGCGATGCATGCATCCGGATAGATGCAGATAAAACCAGGCTGAAGCAGATGCAGAACCACATGTGAAATCAAATGCATAACCATGTGCGTTACTGCAAACATGCATATTTCTGAAGACATGTGAAATCTGACAGATGCATATTGAGAACCAAACAAAACCAGATTGAATCAGACAGAGCCAAATGCAACCAAATGCGGAACTACGCATAATCAAGCGAAAATGGGCGGAACCAAAACATGTAGTTGATACCAATGCAAAACCCGAGCAGATAAGAGAAAGAAGAGCAGAGAAAGAGAAAGAGGGAAAATATAGCGGGAGAGGGTGAAATTACGTAGATGTCCTTGGAGGAAAAATGATAGGGGACATGTGCCATCACCAAAACACTTTTTAGACGTTTTAATCATACCCCACTTTGCAAAAGATCCGATACGTTTGAAGCAAAATATATATATGTAATTTCTCCTAAACTTTAAATAAAACGCGCACCTTCATCACGGGTGCTAATTGAAATTATTGGTGTGACCCACTTCCATTTACTTTTCCTTTTTCAATTCTTCTTTTTGATTTTGTAGAATCGGTTTCACATTCACATGATATTTCGTTGTAATTACAACTTTCATATAAATATTTCGAGTGTAATGGGATGCGTCTCTCCCATTACACCACCCACTTGTGATGCGTCCTCAACTCGAAAAAGCCCAAGTTTGTCGTAAACATGACCAATTACTTTCTTCTTTGTTGTGTGTGAGTGTGTCTTATTTAATTGTTTTTTGTGAAATATATGTGTTTAAGTAAGGTAATTTTGCTTCATGATTTTATCTATTTGTGTAATAATTTTTTACTTTTACACAATTTTACTTTTAATAATTCTTTATATAACTAAAGTTTGCCTCACAATATAAGGTTTTGTTAACCACAACTTTATGAGTGGTTGTTAAGCCTTAATTTGTATAAAATAGCATTTAATAAAGTCATTATTTTCATTTCGATAGCTTTTAAGTTTTTACTATTCTTTCAACTTTTTCCTTAAATAAAATGTCCCACTTCCATTCACTTTCCCTTGTCAATTATTCTTTTTGCTTTTCTACAATTAGTTTCACATTCACATGAAATTTCCAACTTCTATTTTAATATCTCATCCAAGAGTGTTAGGTAAACCTAGGGGTGTTCAAAAAATCCGAGAAACCGATGAACCGAGCCGAACCGCTCAATCCGAAACCGAAAAAACCCGAAACCGAAAAAACCGAAACCGAAAAAAACCGAAACCGAAAAAACCTGTTTCTCACTGTTCGGTTTTGGTTTTTATTTTTTGATATCCGCGGTTAACCGAACCGAACCGTGCTTAATACATGAAGGTTTTTTTTTAACTAAATTTTTAAATAATTGTACAAGTATTAATTATATTATTGCACTAATTTTATTTTACAACGCATATTTTGCTTATAATATTAACATTTCTAAACATTTATATGTGAAAGTTGATAAATGTGATCGTAATCTATAAACATCGAATAACTATTATTTTGTTAGTTGATTATGTGGATGTTTGAATGCAATTTTTTTAACGGGGTAATTTTTATATGACTATTACCTATTAAATGTCATTTAATTTTACTAAAATGACATTTTACGTTCTAGAACATGTTAATGTTTATACGGTTAAACTTGATTAAACGTCTAAAATGGTTAACCGTGACCCGAACCGCGGGTAACCGCTCATTTAGGGTACCCGCTTATCCGGTTACCCGCCTAGTACGGTTCGGTATCGGGTAGTAAAATTAATTTCCCGCCCCGCGATGGATAGTTTAAATCTTCCAACTAACCGAACCGAACCGCCCCGCGAACACCCTAGGTAAACCATATCTGTGTCTAGCCGAGCTTCCAGTTAATTTTAAAGGCATTTCTTTTGTTGAACATTTATTCTGTTGAAACAAATAAATCTTTCTCTACTTTCAAATCTTTCCTTATTCATCATTCCGTGCTTCCATTTCTAAATTAAATCTATCTCATTACACTACTACACAAACAGGTTTTTCCCACAGTAAAATCCGTGGGAAATTCCGTGGAAAAGGGCCCTTTTCCACCGATTTCACACGGAATTATTCCGTGTGAAAAAACCCCGTGGGTAAATAATTTCCCACTAATTTTCCCACGAGGCGTTGACTATTTCCCACTGATATTATTGTGGGTAATCCGTGGGTTTAGTTTCCCACAGATTTCTCACGAGATTTCCCACAGTTTTTAGTAGTCATTTTTCACATATATCCGTGGTTTTTTTGCCACAGATTTCCAACAATTTTCACACTACAATTTTATCACAGATTTCCCAAAAAAAATAAATTTTCCCCAAACAATATTGTGGTAATAATCTGCCAGTAACAATTGACAGAAAATTTTCGTCGGTAATTTTATTGACGCCTTTTACTAAAGAATTAACATATTAGTGATACTTCGCTGTCAACAAGCACAAAGAGCAATTAAAGAAGCTAAATTAATTTATTTAACGAATTCTTAAAATCCACATATTTATACCTGAAGTTACAAGTTCAACATAAGAACATGTCAAAGGATAATACTCGATATCCGATTACAAATACCAAAAGATCCTATGTTAACTATGGGAGGGGGTGTGCTGGTCTTCGAAGCATTGTTGTGTTTTGGAACTTCTTAAGTGTCTCTATCCATTTACAACGATCCTTGTCTTGTTGGTCCTCAAATTCAGTCCTTACAAAGAGTTCATGACGAACTTGCTCTTCTTTGTGTTGCTCCAATTTTTCATCCAACCAAAGCACCTAATTTTTAAATACCTCAAAACGTTATACATTCAATGTAACAAATCAAAAAATATAAAAGGTCACAAGTATTATGATAACTACAACAGGTACAAAAACAAACTTAGCCACATATGCCTGGTATAAGCAATGTTATACATTCGCTGTAACAAATCAAACAAGAAGAATGTGCATCTAAATCCTTACCTACATGTACAACATCATACATACATAGACATGATAGCAATATGCACCAAGTAGAGTTAAGAGTTGCTTACAACAACATATAAAATGAATAATCAAAGGCATAGAAAATTACAACATGAATACATACATAAGTAGTAAACATTATGGGTGTCTTCTTTGAGATATATATGGTGATCACAAAAGTTGAGCTAGACAAAATCAAGCATAACTTGCAAGTCTAACTTGCACTAAACTATATTCAAATATAGCCAATTTCAACTCAACAAAATCAAGCATAATCAACCCATTTCAACTCAAACAAACAACCCATTTTATTATAGTCTAACATATACGATCGGTTTCAACCCAAACGGCTAATTTTAACTAGCACTTATAATATATAATAAAGACTAATATAAACACATTTGCACTAGTGTGCTACACGAACGTTTTTTAACAAGTACCTCTGTTCCCAAAGTTCTCTTCATCTTCACTACAAAATAAATGAAACAAATACATTAGTTACCAGTCTAAATAATCGCATATCCAAAAGGCTATACAAAACAACAATACCCAATCTTGTATGAACATATCCAAAAAGGCTATAAGTGCATCAAATCAATAGCCTAAATAAAAGAAACTTGATCCGTATCGATCTTTGTCCTTTAATTCTAAAATATCAAAAGATTATTGCGTCAAGCTTGTCCAAACAAACACAAAAATTCGATTCATATATTGCTATTACTTTTATACTTAATAGGTGCACTTTGAACAGATGTGTGAACCACTTCCTGACATAAAATTTCATAATTCCCAAATTCAGAAAACTAAAAAATTTTCAGCCTTAAAAGCACTTACTCTCATACAATTTCATATAAACAATCAAATCATGTTATTTCAGCTCTTATTCTAAAACTCGGCAAACTATGCACATTTAAAGCTTAACAAACCAATCTATCACAATCTCAATTACAAATACCTTTGATACTGTAAATTAAACATGAATGAACATTTATTACATGTTATTAACATGTAAAGAACTTCAAATACCTTGATACTATGGATACATGAACTTTAAATTGGTTTCCATGGTCCGACCGAAGACTGTTGGATGTGACTTGTGATGATTTGTTGACGGCAGAGATAAAGATGTGTAGAAAATTAGTTTGGGGAGAAAGTATTATGAAGAAGAGGATGTTAGATCTGAGATAAGAGATAAAGATGAGTGGAGGGATAGTTTGGTTTTAGGGAAAAACTTAGCGGGCTAATGAAAAGTTGAAAGGGAAATTTCAATTTTGGGCAAAAGTTAGTGCGGGATTTGAAAAAAAATCTTACAAATACATTTAACAAATGAAATAGTTAGTCTTTTTTGTTTTAATAAAAACAATGAATCCTAAAATAGTTAGCGTAAGGTGCGGCGGGTGCGAATAACTATTATTGGTGTGGCATATGAGCATTATTCAATGACATCATTATAACTAATTATTTTCTTCAGCTATAACTGTTATAGGCGCAAGTAGGTCTTATTACACACCAACAAAAATACACCACTCACTCATAAACAAAATTAAAATAAAATAGGGGAAAGTAGAACGGGTCTCGTTGATCGACCCACGAGGGACCCAATGATGTTGGTATGGTGTGTGATGTAGTGCGATTCTGACATCACCGTAGGTGTCAAAACACCCAACAACGGGTTGCATCGTGCCCTCTTAGTGTCATGTAAACGTGATTAATGGATGGTTGTGTTTACTTGTATTAGACACTTATTAGCATATTTAAAATAAATAAGTTTATTGTATTGTTTCAAAAAATTTATAAGCTTAGGCTTATAAATACGGCTATGACTAAGCGATCTCTTTGTACGTGTTCATTTGTTCATAAAAGTGAGATTATATGTCTTAACAAATCATGGCACAAAATGATAATAAACGAGCTAAAGTGAAAAAACAAACATAAATGTAATGGAATTTGTTTTAGTTATGGATGTGGTTGCGTTTGGTTCAGATGAAACAAGCTAAGTTATTCATAAACCTACACATACACATGTGATACTCACATAAATAGTTACATTGATAAACAAATACATATAATATGAAACTACAAACACATATAAAGACATACTAAGTAAAGCGCGAATGTGTAAGTATACATAAACATAAAGACGACATTTTTTGTGGGAAATTTGTGGGTATTTACACACATATTTCCCACAAAATTATCAAATCCGTAGGTAATCTGTGGGAAATTACCGACGAACTTAACAAAAACATAATCGTTTTCTTTTAATTTTTTGATATAGTTACACGTTCACGAATATGCATATCCGTAGACGTACATACAAAACATTTATAGATACAATGAAGGTTATAAATGGACATACGAAACATATACGTGTAGGTATCCATGCATATACAATACACTAAAATTAATAGTTACATTAATAAACAAACACATATGAAGTGTGAATTAACTTACACCACATATATACAAATGTTCATTATATGCAATGGTTCTTGTGGCACGTGTTTACATAAATACGCATTAGATATACACACACATTTGTAATACCTACACAAATAATTACATCAATGAAAAAGCACATATAGTATGAAGTTACAAACATATATGAAGACATACATAGTAATGTGGGAAATTATATCGTAAAAGAAACACAAAAACAGTATATTTGTGGGAAATCGGTGGGTAAACTACCCACGAATTTCACACGGATTTATAAAATCAGTGGGTAATCCGTTGGAAAATTTTGTAAACAATATTAAGCGGTAAAACAGTAGCTAATCGGTGGGAAATTTGCGACACATTTCTCACAAAAAACTTGGTCAACAAATTGGTGTATAACCCGTAGCTAATCCGTGGGAAAATTGCAACCGATTTCCCACAGAAAATTGGTCAAGCAATTGGTGTGTAAATTGTCGCTTATCCGTGGGAAATTTCCCACGACTTTTTTCCTGTGGGAAAATTCGGTGGGAAAAGACAGTTTTTGTAGTAGTGTTAGTATTTGATCAACATATTAGAATGGCATCTTCCATGAAAGAGTTTGAACATCTTGAAATTCAACTCAAAGAGATCAAATTAGCCACCAATAATTTCGATGAAAAAAATGTTATCGGACATGGTGGTTTTGGTAAGGTCTATAAGGGGGAATTGTCTCACTATCACTCCGAGGGGAATAGCATGGTTGCTTTAAAGCGTCTCGATCGTAGACATGGTCAAGGAGACGCCGAGTTTTATAAAGAAGTCAGAATGCTTTCGAGTTACAGACATGAAAATATCATCTCCCTCCTGGGGTTCAGCCGCGGACGGGATGAGATGATACTTGTTTATGAATATGCATCTCGTGGAAGTCTTGATGGTTATCTAAAAGATGTCAACCTCACATGGACACAAAGATTGAAGATATGCCTTGATTCTGCCAAAGGACTAAGCTACCTCCATGATCCCAGAGAGACATACCAAAGACTAATCCATTGTGATATTAAAAGTGCGAACATTCTGCTCGATGAGAATTTCAATGCTAAAGTTGCTGATTTTGGGCTGTCAAAAATAGGCCCTGCTAATCAGCAAAATTCAGTTCTTGTCACCGATATCTTGGGTACCCATGGATACTGTGATCCTGTGTTTATGGAGACGTACACCCTCACTAAAGAGTCAGACGTATACTCTTTTGGGGTAGTGTTATTCGAAGTCTTGTGTGGGAGTCTATGCTTTGCACTTAACAATGGTCAACGTACTGTTTACGTTCCTTTTTGGAAAAAAAAGTACAAAGAAAATAAATTAAATGACATCATTCTTAAGGATCTGAAGCAGCAGATGGACACGAGTTCGTTGAAAACATTTGCAGGCATTGCATATCTGTGTTTGGAAAGATCACGTGAAGAACGGCCTGTGATGTCTCTTGTTGTGAAAAAACTTGAGAAATCACTTAGATTGCAAGAGCTTTATGATTTCAAATTAAGACGGTCTGAAGAGATACTCAATACCGTAAATCCTCCTATGAGATACAGATCTATCAAGGAATTTAAGGCGATACTCTCTAAAGGGTTCATATTTATTCGGGGAAAAAAGGTAATTATCTGATCTGCTTTGGGTTAGTTGTCAAGAAGTTTAGAATGCTAAACTGTGACCTATAAAAAAAATTAGACTAATTCTAGATTTTCCCATCAATGATACCAAATAGAGTAATTAGAGTTTGCATGCTATATATTTTGAATTACAATGCAATGTTTTTTTAAGGTCTATCTTTTCAAGAACAAAAAATGTGATTTTTTTAACACGTGTCGGGTAGGGTAATGGGTCAAAATGTGTAACTTTTTTATACTGGTCAAGTTGGGTTAACCCACCAACACATCTCTAAACTTCCTTTATTTTTATTTGCGCTATATAAATTGTTGTTCCCGTTTGCTTAGTTATTAACTATTAAGAAGTTTAACAATTAAGCAATATGTCTACTGAGATTAGTTTACAATTAAACAATTTATATATATAACACAATAAAATAATTTTCAACGTTTAACTCTTTGTTGTATATATCAAAGAATTATACTCAAATATTTGCCTAATAACACTTCATATTGAATGACAATGTATGTTTCGTGATCTCCTCACTACACTCAAACACAAATCAAAGTTAGCGTTTGAGTAAGAACTATGATAACCAGATTCAAAGGTCTGAGACTTAGTTCTATTTGGAGAAATATGTGGTCTTCAAAGTGTTAATAACTTTTAATACAAGAGATACATATTCCTACTTTACATCATATATTTATGGGAAAATGGTCAAAAAAAGCATCCAACTTATCACTTTTTCCTTTTGTAGGCATCAAACTTTTAATTTTCCTATTGTAGCATCCAACTTTCTTAATTTTCCTATTGTAGGCCTGTAGTGTAAAAAAGTGAGGTGACAATAGAAAAATTAAGGATGTTGGATGCCTACGAATATAAAGATTAAGGAAGTTTGATGCATGCCATAGGATGGTTTAGAAAGTTGGATGCTACAATAGGAAAATTAAGAAAGTTGGATGCTACAATAGGAAAATTAAAAGTTTGAAACCTACAAAAGAAAAAAATGGCAAGTTGGATGCCTTTTTAGACCATTTTCCTTTTATTTATAGGTAAAGGCAATATGGATACCCATAGGGTAAAAGGTACGCGTCAATATTTGATAGGCAAAAGTATACTTGTATTTTACTTCTATTCCTAGTATGCTACCTGGCATACTCTAAGGAACAGTGTTGACAACTTATTGTACCTATTTACCAACTATAGTATATCTTGACTTTTGGTAGGTACTTTACACTTATCTTCCCAAGACGTTTCCCGCCTATATGTCAGTTTGTTGAGAGAGAGTCAGTGAGTTATTGTCATCACTCACTGACTCTATCATCGTGATCTTGGTTCTTGTCTTCACTCTCTGAGATGAGCCTCAGGTTGTGTCAGATGTTTTCCCTTTTTTTTTGTAAACTCAAAAATGTATCTAGTAAGATGCAATCATTTATATAGTTTAATGTAGAAATGAGTGAGCTTGTGTGTTTGTATGTAAAAGAAGGGATGCAATTAGTTTGCCCTCTAATGTGCTTGTGGTTCTTGCTTTTTATATCGTGGTCCATGACAATTTACACCATCACTTTATAGCAATTCGGTGGGGAAGGCATTTTGAGCCAAATTTTTATGTTTCTAAATACACACCTGAAAGTGACCATGGAGAAAGGAATAGCGTGATGCTTAACGGTCAGACGACACAATCATCAGATAATACTAATCGGCAGAACTTTGCTTCCGGGTGTGTTAGGTTGTATAAATATATTTAAACGTGTACTCCGTAATATATATGTTAGTTGTTACAGCAATTTCGTTACTCTAGCATTTAATGCCAAGTACTTTACTGATGTTTCATTTTTTTCAGTCACAACACGGATCAAGTTTATGACTCTAATAGGGCAAATAGTAGATTTGAAGACCACGCCAATGACAATTACTTTCAACCATCCCGATGAATGACGGCGTTGATTCTTATGCTTTGAAAGGTAACAAATATATTTGTTGCAAGTTATTGGTCCTATAAAAGTTGTTTTATATAGAAATGTAGAAGGTAATTTACAACCCTTGCTATTCCCCTTGTTATAAATTCAAACTAGAGGAGACAGTTGACCCATTTTGATCTATAAATAGGTCGATGTGGGTTATGTTTATCTCTAATGTGTCAAATGGGTTAAGCTATAGGTGTATTTTCCACTAATTTCAATTAATTTCTTTTGTATGTTCATTGACAGCTAAAAATGACCATTTTTTTTATCTGAAACCATTTTGAGATGTCACCAAACCCACCTATTTGGCCACACTTATTTCTAAAAGTAGTATCAAACTATTTATAGATAATTCTTGAAGTTGTGGGTAAGGTTTTGGAGTTGATTATGACGGATGGACCTTGTCGGCTTACACCTCAATGTTGATAAAATCAAGTTTTTGGCCACAAGAGGACCCCGAAGCGGTATGACGGTGTTTTTCCCCAATATTTCTCGCCCTCACATGGTGTTAAATTATTGGGTGGACTGTTAGTGTGGATTTTGAGTTTGGTAGTAAGTTGGTCACAAAAGGGTTGCCAAAACTATTGAACTTATGGAGGCGGTTGCCAAACTCAATGACCCTCAATGCGAGTTGTTGCTACTCCGCATACATGCCGGTATTTCTAAGTTATATTTTCTATGCGCACATGTTCTCCTCGGGTCTTTGAGTGTGCTCGGGTTTCTTTTGATGCGCACCGTTCCTCCTTGGGCGCATTGTCCTTTATACAGGCCGGTTTTGGTGATTGGTGGAGACTCGCCACCCTACCCTTTGCTTTTGGGGGCTTGGTTTATATTCTGCGGTGGCGTCTTGAATTATGCCTTCCTTGCTTCTAGGCGCTATCCGCTAGCTTACGGTCTAAGCTTCTCCTTAGCTCGGTATTGTAGCTTCTGGTCCCTCTTTGATGATGCTCTACGTACTTTTAATGTGAATATGGATATTAACCTTTTGAGTAACCCTAGCGAGGTCACGCCCCAAACTTATGAAGAAATTGGCGGATATATATTTCGATCGGGTTACCCAAACTGTTGAGTCTACATTCCATCTTTCTCCCCGACAGATGGCGTTATGGAGTTCACTAAAGGAGGATCATACTTCGGATTGGCTTAAAGTGGCTCTGATATCTGGACTGGGACAAACTATGAATGCCAGGGCTTATCGTTGTGTGCTATGCTATCGGTTGGGTGTTCCTCTTTTCACTATTCTGGTACCGTGTTCAGCTTGTTCTAAGGTATTTTCTAGAGATATTTATGGGGATCTTGCTGTTTCATGTGCGGGTATTGTTGGCATTAAACATCGGCATAACCTTGTGCGTGATGTTCTTGTTGATATATGCTCCCGGTCCGGAATTTCTGCGCGTAAGGAGGTGGATATTGGGCTTTCTGGAGATCGGGACAGATCCTTGCGACCGACTGATATATTACTTTACTCGTGGGATAATGGGTGTGATGTATGTGTTGATCTTACGGGATCGTCGCCCTTGACGCAATATGGGATGACTGATTTTATGCCAGGGCGTGCGATCATTGATGCTGCACACCGTAAACGTGTCAAGTACGATACGAAATGTGCGGATATTGGATATGGGTTCCTCCCCTTTTCTTTTTCTTCTTTTGGAGAACTTGAGAAGGATGCAGTTACCTTACTTAAGTGTATTCGACGATTCTCTATGACTCAAGACAGTGGAGCGCGTGCAGCAGTTTATACTTTTAATAGGATTGGTTTTGCCATTGCTAGAGGTGTGGGGGCCCAGTTGGTTTCTCGGCTTCCCACTAATTTTTTGTAATCCTATGAGTTTTTAATAAAAAGGTTGTTTTTATAATATAAAAAAAATAAAATAATTTGTAGGGTTGCGTTTGATTCTCTCAAACGGTGTTTAAGATTGCATTTGCTGCTGTGTTTGGTTTTTATCGAAACCGACCCTCGAAACTGCTACGAGTTTTTAAATTTTTTCCTTCGCTTTGGTTGTGGCTGCTTTGCTTCTTCCAAACGTGGTGGGGTTAGTTGTGATTATTTCTATGAGTGTTTCTATATTGCTTTTAACAACATGATGGTGAGTTTTCTTGGGATTATTTCTATCTGATTACTACGTGGTGATCTTGGTACTTGGTTTGGTTGGTAATGGTGCTTGGTTTTGTGGTGCTATAGTTGTTACTGTTGCAGGATCCTTTGCTAGTGCTAACTTTCACTTGCATGGTTGCTTCTGTTGGTATTTTTTGTTTATCCTTTTTGTTGGTTCCTTACTTGAGGTTTGGTGCATTGGTTGCTTGGTATTGGTTTTGTTGCTTTGTTGCTATGCCGGCTGTAAGATTTCACTGCCCCTTTGTGGGTCTTAGTGGATGTCGGGACGGCGGTGGTAATGGGCTTACTAAAACATCTTTGATCACACATTTACGTGACCGACACTTTAGCGGTGAGGCTCTTGCTACCACTAAGCAGTCTCTTTTGTCGGATTTGGCTATTTTGAAAGGACCAAGGTTACTCTTAAGCGTCACGGGGTTGTGGTTATGTGGTGGTTGTTTCAAACACATACTTTCCGGATTAAATGTCGTCATGGTGCAGTGCGATTTTGTGTCTCCTCCCGATTGTGGTGATGGTGTTGTTCGATTTGTGTTATATGATCTCACCAAACCACGTGTTCCTTCCGTGTAGCCATTGTTGAGGATTCGGTTTTGGATGTGCTTGGTGGTTTTGATTTACCCTTCTTGACACCTTATTCTCTAAGGGATTGCGGATTGTCAAATCTATCCTCCCAAATGTCGTTTGGGTTCTCTCGCACTTTGAAAAGAGCTCTTGATAAAGTGATCTGCGCTGATGACATTTCTTGTTGGGTTGGTTTGTTTGTCACGCCTCTTTGTCTTCTTAAAACCTTTTGCCCGAGGAGTAGTCAAGAGGGTAGGTCGGTCTCTAAGCGCCAACGTCGGGAAGAGTATATTGTTAATGCTATTCATGCATGGGGCACCCCAGTGGCAGTTTGCGGAGTTGTGCGTGAGGTTTTAGTGAACCTTCTCCATTATGGTCCAAATCGATGATGGTAGCTTGGATTTGGGTGACCGCAATGTCAAGCAATGTAAGAGGAAGATTTGTGATGGTCATTATCTGACGGTCGAGTTCTTTCGTCTTCTGGTATTGCACCTTATGATGTTTCTACCCTTGAGGACTTAAAAGCTAAGCACCCCTTTCAGTCTGCTCCTCTTTTGCCTGATATACCCATTGATCATCATCACCTTACCGCATCTCCTTCTACGGTTCTTGACATGATCAAGAGTTTCCCTCGTGGCACTTCTTGTGGGCGGGATGGGTTGCGTGCCCAACACCTTTTGGATTGTTTAAATGGTGCTGCTTGTGGCTATTTCTGATGAGTTGGTCGCTTCTATTACCCAAGTGGTGAACCTTTTCCTTGCTGGTAAATGCCCAAGGGCGCTGGGTGAGTACATTGCTAGTGCTCCCGACACCTTTAGTCAAACCGGGAGGGGTATTCGCCTATTCTTTGTTGGGACTGTTTGGGCGTTTAGTTTCTAAGGTTTGTGCTTCTATGATTGGCCACTCTTGAGATAGTTATTTGGATGATTTGCAATTTGGTGTTGGTGTGTGCGGTAGAGGGAGGCTATTCTTCACTTTGTGAATCGGTTGGTTGAGGACCGGGGATGATCTTGGTCCATCTATGTTGTTGGTTGACTTTAAAACGCTTTCAACATGGTGGATCGGGTCATTATATTACGAG
Organism: Chrysanthemum lavandulifolium; assembly: GCA_022545495.1. Lineage (NCBI taxonomy): Eukaryota > Viridiplantae > Streptophyta > Magnoliopsida > Asterales > Asteraceae > Chrysanthemum > Chrysanthemum lavandulifolium. The sequence goes on from CM040240.1 coordinate 298,136,938, forward strand.
AGGTTCGGCTTCATTTCCGGCTATTTCACGGTGGGTTGAATTACATTACTCTATTCCCGCTAGATTATATTATGGTGAGCACACTCTTTGGTCTCATCAAGGTGTGCAACAAGGTGATCCGCTTGGGCCTCTTCTTTTTGCTTTAGTGTTACATCCATTGGCATGTAAGATTAGAGATTCTTTTGACCTTTCCTTTCAAGCTTGGTATCTGGATGATGGCACTATTATTGGTGATACCTTGGTTGTGGGTAAGGTTTTGGAGTTGATTATGGCGGATGGACCTTGTCGTGGCCTACACCTCAATGTTGATAAAGCGAAGTTTTTGGCCACAGAGGACCCCGAAGCAGTGCGTCGGTGTTTTCCCCAATATTTCCGCCCTCACTTGGTGTTAAATTATTGGGTGGACACGTTAGTGTGGATTTTGAGTTTTGTAGTAAGTTGGTCACGAAAAGGGTTGCTAAAACTATTGAACTTATGGAGGCGGTTGCAAACTCAATGACCCTCAATGCGAGTTGTTGCTTCTCCGTACATGTCTTGGTATTTCTAAGTTATATTTTTCTATGCGCATGTTCTCCTCGGGTCTTTGAGTGTGCTCGGGTTTCTTTTGATGCAGCACTTCATTCTTCCTTGGACCGTATTGTCACCGCTACGGGCCGGTTTTGGTGATTGGCAATGGAGACTCGCCACCTTACCCTTTGCTTTTGGGGGCTTGGTTTATATTTGCGGTGATGTTTTGAACTATGCTTTTCTTGCTTGAGACTTCAATCGCTAGTCTGCAGACTAAGCTCCTCCATAGTCTTTGGTATTGTGACTCTGGTCCCTCCTTTGATAATTCTCTATGTAATTTTAATGCTAATATGGATATTGACCTTTTGAGTAACCCTAGCGAGGTCGCGCCCCAAACTTATGAAGAAATTGGCGGATATATACTTGATCGGGTTACCCAAACTCTGAATCTCGTTCCATCTATCCCTCGACGGTGGCGCTATGGAGCTCACTAAAGAGGATCATACTTGATTGGCTTAGGGTGGCTCTATATCCGGATTGGGACAAACTATGAATGCCGGACTTATCGTTGTGTCTTTGTGTTATCATTGGGTGTTCCCCTTTTCCTTCGCTCGTACCGTGCTCGGCATGTTCTAGGGTTTTCACCGGAGATATTTATGGGGATCATGCGGTTTCATGTGCGGGTATTGTTGGCATTAAACATCGGCATAACATTGTACGTGATGTTCTTGTTGATATATGCTCTAAGTCCGGATTTACATTCGTAAGGAGGTGGATATTGGGCTTCATGGAGATATGGACGGACCCTTGCGACCGGTGATATATTGCTTTATTCTTGGGATGGCGGGCGTGATGTTGCGTTGATCTTCTTGGTTCGTCTCCTTTGGCGCAATCGGGGTTGCTTGATTTTGTGTCGGGCGTGCGGTTAGTGAGGTGCACGACGTAAGCGTGTCAAGTATGAGGCTAAATGCGCAGATATCGGATACGGGTTCCTCCCCTTTCTTTTCTTCTTTGGAGAACTTGAGAAAGAGGCGGTAACCTTACTAAAGCGTATTAGGCGTTTCTCCTTGACTCAAGACATTGGGGCTTTTCTTTGGGTCATATTTTTAATCGTATTAGTTTCGCTATTGCTAGAGGTGGGGCCCAGTTGGTTTCTCGGCTTCCCACTAATTTCTTGTAAATCTTTTAAGTTTTTAATAAAGTGATGTTATAATTAATAATAATAATAATAATAATAATAATAATAATAATAATAATAATAATAATAATAATAATAATAATAATAATAATAATAAAAAAAGTAAAGTATAAAAGTAAATTGCAAAATACATCCCTCTTATATATAAAAGATTAAACTTCAAAATACATCCCTTATATGAGTAAAAAGAGAAAAACAGGATGTAATATGGCTAACGAAGGATGTAACTAGCCAATAGTTTCTGACATGGATGTAAGGTCTCAAAAACTGTAAACCACAGGGATGTATTTTGCAGTTTACTCTTTGAAAAATGTAAGCGCTACAATTATAAGAAATAGAAATATCGCTACTAAGTTGTGTATATTTGTAAAAATATTACATGTCCAAAAATCTATTTCTTTAACTATTGTATCTTCATTCCACCACGTCTACACGTCCATTCGTTTTAAAGTTCTTGACGTGCTATGTTTGAACCTTTTTTGCAAGCACCTAAAAAAATGAGAAATTAGATGACTGCCAATATTAGTTACTGAATCTATTGTTTTTCCTTTCTAGCGTTTTTACTGTTCGATGTTGTTTTCAAGATTCTAACATTTTAGACAACACTAATTTCTCAATTTTAATGTAAAAGCTGCGTTTACTTTTTAAAAGTAGATCCACCTATATAAACTTTTTTATAAACATTAAGCCCAATAGTCCATTTTCTAAAATTTAAGCATAATTCAAAATTCAGATTCAAAAGTCTAAAATATTTCATTATAAACCTTAAACATTTTATTTTTATACACCTCTAGTCCCTTCCTCCATATATAAACCCATTTTACTCTTATTAAAATAATTTCCTACACATAAAAACACACACTCCCTCTCTCTTCTCTCTACCGTCGTCGGCCACCCTCTTCTCCGGCAACCACCGCCGTCGTCCGGCCACCATCATTGCCGGAAAATTTTCCGACGAAATATTTTTCTTGCCAATTCGATAGATCGGTTAACCTACATTAATTTGGAGATTTTGAGCCCCGGCTCCCACCAGCGCCAACCACGCGCCACCACCGCTTGTCACCACCATCTCATCACATCACCACCTCAAAGCGATAATCGACCCTCGTGGTCATTTCTATACAATGCGCTACTGTGAGAACCCTCGCGTGGTACATCTTGAATATAAAGATTCGGTGCACGGGTTGTTTTGAGGTGAAGTATCACCACGGCCACCACCGTCGTCTTCCCCATTCTCTTATTTTTTTTCATCTCGTTGTGGTAAGTGGTCGCGTGACCGTCTCGTATTTATGTTTCATTTAAAAACCGATGAGTACGTTTGATTCATGGTTTTCGTGGATGTAAATTCGGATAAAACATTTTGAAATGATTCGTGTGACAATTTAATGAAATAATGTGTTAACGCTTGTATAAATTTCTTTTTGTGGAAATAAATTCGGATTAAATCATGTTCTTGACCTTTCGTGTGGTAATCATTTATTCGGTGTGTGTTGGTCGAGTGGTGTGAGTTTTGTCTCGGTCGACTTTCGGAACCCATATGAGTCTTGTGAATTTCAGAGTATTTGGTTGCAAGTTTAATTTAGTATTAGTAATGTTACATAAAGGGTGGCTTTGTTGATTGTGTTGTCGGAGGAGGAAGTGGTGGCGGCGGAAGTGTTGGTAGCTGAGGTTGTGAATACGTAGAGATATGATTTAGGTTTTGAAAGAGAAGGGGCTTGTATTCTCTTTTATATCCTTTATGTGGGAGTTACAGAATGAGGGAGTAAATGGGCTGTTTCGCAATGAGAGTAAATGTGAGAGTAAATAGGCTGTTTCAGAATGAGGTAGTAGTAGCTGAATTTTTAAGCCAATTCTTTTCATAATAAGCAAGTAAAAAAGTCTGAATTTTTAAGCCTTCTAATTTTAGAAGGCCTAAATGCATTATAAGGTAGTATAGATAGGGCTTTAGGGTTGTAATTTCATTATGTTGTATCTGATAATTTATTTTATTATCAGTGATGTGTTACATCTAGTTTTAATCTTATAAAATCCGACTTAACGTAATAGACTAACACTTACGGGCAGTGTACCGAATCAATTGTAGCTAGTTTGGTAAGTATGGGTCGTTCGCAAGGAGTAGTTAAACCTAAACGCTAACCGAACGGATTTTCTATAGTTTTAAGAAGGGTTTTCAATCTAAGAGATTGACTCGAATTTTAAGATAATAAAAGTAAATTAAACTACGATTGTGGTCGAATACCTAGTGTGGAAAAGAATGAATTATCTTGTCAGATCTATAGAATACTTGTGTCCGTTACAAGTAAAAGGGATAACAATGCCTATAATTCCATAATTGCCTTTGTCATAACTAAGACGAAGTAGTCCCATTCTAGACTAAATATTTCCATCATACTCATGTGTCTCATTCTCTCCAATTTCATTCACGGGTAGGACAATCATCTTGATATTCAACATTTTATATTTTCTACAGTATACATCTTGTATATACTGCAACAGCTAGAATTAATCTTCTTAGAATGTCTATAAGAATCAAGTTCACTCTTGCACAAAGAACAGGCCATAGTTTTTACTGGATATACCACTTTATCAAATATTTGGATTTGAGCCAAAGTCTTTACATACTTACGCCATCTGACAGTGGACCAAATGCTTTAATAAGACAAAAACACTAAAAAACACTACTTCCTAAACATTTCATGTAATGTCGAAACCTAGTGAATATGACAACATGAAGAACCAAAACATGTCAAGTTAATAAGACCAGTTACTTCCTAAACTTTAAAAGGATCTTATTTTACTTATTATCCAAAAACATAATAACTTAAAGTACATGATATATACAGTTTTAGACTCGATAGTAGATCACTATAACATTGAAGGCAAAATGTGTAGCTCAAAATTTCTTAGAAAAAGGTTCACGGATTTTATCGAACAGTTTGTAGGTATTATTATGCACTTCAATAAACTCCTTTTTTTTACTCACATTTTAACTTGACTGTTTTTACAGATAATGTCTTCGCTTAGCACAAAATTTGCTCACCTCAGAGTTCCCCTAAAAAATATCCTATCTGCCACTAACAACTTCGCTGAAGAAAATGTCATTGGAGAAAGTTGATTCAAAGCGATGCTCGGAGGCTAAATAAAAACTTGGAGGATGGTGAACAATGGTTTTGGACGGAGATTTCAATGCTTTCTACTCTCAAGCAAAACAATCTGATGACGAATAATGTAGACATATCTTCCTATTCGTTTATAACATATATTGATTATATTAAGCTCAAGCTTTCTTTTTCTTCTTTCACAAAAATCTATTCTATCTTAAATCATCTATTAACATAACTAAAATTCCAAAAACTATTATATGCTTGTACTGAAGTTTTAAAAATTTGAGGCCCCTAAAAAATGGAGGCCCTGTGCGGTTGCCCTTCCCGCACATGCTCAAATCCGGGCCTGAGCTATGGTAAGTTAGAGTGTCGAACAGAGGGAACGATGTGTAAAATTCAACTGGTTAACTAAAATACTAAATGAATCTAAGAGTAAACTACATTGTTCGTCCTTGTGGTTTGCGTTAACCGACGAGTTTCGTCATTTGACCATAAGGACGAACGGTATATTTTACTCTTAATCTACTGAAAGCAAGTAAAAGGGGGCGTTTTAGTTCCAAGCGAACATTTGTAGGCTATCAATTAAACGAAAACATTAAAGAAATAGAAAATTATGAAAAACTACAATTTTTAGGTCGAAAACAAATCTATACTACATATAAAAGATACAACACTCTCTCTCCTCAAACTTAATTTTAAGTTTTACAACTCTACATGCTTATTGTACAAAACTTTATAACACTAAATACAACACTTAATTTTAAGTAATACTTGTAATAAAGTATTATGTACAATTATCTTTTGCACAATTACATACGTAAGTTAACCGGTCAATAAATACAATAAATGCAGTTATTAAAAAAAAGGAAAAAATCTCAAAATAGACCGGCCTCCCTGCAGCATATCACTTTATACCCACTAAACTTTCAAAAGTCTAAAATAGATCGGGCGACTGGCCATCTTGCGCAAGCCCAACCATAATTCAACAAGTGTCCAATTAGTCATAATTGAAATGACTAAATTACCCCTCAAAACCAAGAAAATCACAAACCCGAAAGAAATCCCAACAGATCTAGAAAAGCAAAATCGAAAATATGACTACTATCAACACAATCCTAATAACAAACTATCAACACTAGAGATGAAAACAACATAAAGAACAAAGTTTGTAAGGATAGATAACTTTATATTATGTTATAGGAATTCAAGAGAGCATATGCTACAAAGAATAATGAGGAAAACCTCATGCTATTAGTAGATGCTTGTATTAATGCAGAAAGAATTGAGGATGTCCGAAAAGGAATAGAACTTATTGAAGGAGTCCCGATTGAGGCTGGGCCAAGGAAAGAGTTTTTGTTTGCTTTAGCATGCGGCCAACTCAGATGCGGAGAATACGAGAAAGCCCTTGCGACTATTGACCAATGCTTAGGATTTTGTTTTTAATTATCAAAGTATATCAGTGTGTAAACTATCGTTTTGAAATTTGGTGTGTTTAATTTATTTTTTCTGTCATTTTCTTACCTTTAGATTGTGAGGGTTTTGGAAAGTGATAGCTCTCTGAGAGATAATTACAATTGCTTTGGCTGCTCGAGTGAGTCGCATGAACCGACTGATATATGGTGCCCTCAGCGCGCTGTTGGGCTTGTTACTGGAGGTGCTGCTTGGTTTTGGTGTTCACCAAAACTGAAAATGTTGACGTCTGAGGTAAGAAATTTGAAATTGCATGACTAGAAGAATAAAAGATTAAGATTATAAATTTATAATCACATCTTAGGTTGTCCTTGGGTTTTCCACTTCACGCTAAATATTTCATTTTATGTTGCTACTCTTAATTAATGTTGCTAACAAGTCAAATAGTTTTTCCCATTTCAAGCAAATTTATTTTCCTAGTCTTATTATGGAAAAAAAAAAATCAAATCTACTTTATGTGGCAAAATATATTTATTCAACAATGAGCAATTAGCGAAATCAAGCCATTTTTTTACCTAGTTGCCTTATAAGAACAACTCTAATCATCAATAATCATTCAACAATCAACAACAAGTAGAATCATCACGTTTCTAGACGTCTAGATTCAAGCAGTGTCAAAAAGACTTGGTAGAATCAAAGAGTTCAAATAAGGAGTTTGTTTATACCAATTCGAATACCTAGTGTGGATAAGAATGAAATATCTTGTCAGATCTATAGAATACTTACTTGTGTCCGTTACAAGTAAAAGGGATAACAATGGCTATAATTCCATAATTGCCTTTGTCATAACCAAGACGAAGTAGTCCCATCCTAGAATAAATATTTCCATCATACTCATGTGTCTCATTCTCTCCAATTTCATTCATGAGTCGGACAATCATCTTGATATTCAACATTTTATATTTTCTATAGTATACATCTTGTATATACTGCAACAACTATAATTAATTTTCTCAGAATGTCTATAAGAATCAAGTTCACTCTTGCACAAAGAACAAGCCATAGTTTTTACTGGATACCACTTTATCAAATCTTTGGATTTGAGTCAAAGTCTGTACATAGTTACGCCATACTTACGCCATCTGACAGTGGACCAAATGCTTTAATAAGACAAAAACACTAAAAAACACTACTTCCCAAACTTTTCATGTAATGTCGAAACCTAGTGAATATGGCAACATGAAGAACCAAAACATGTCAAGTTAATAAGACCATGTACTTCCTAAACTTTAAAAGGATCTTATTTTACTTATTATCCAAAAACATAATAACTATAAAGTACATGATATATACAATTTTAGACTCGATAGTAGATCACTATAACATTGAAGGCAAAATGTGTAGCTCAACATTTCTTAGAAAAAGGTTCACGGATTTTATCGAACAGTTTGTAGGTATTATTATGCAGTTCAATAAAATCCCTTTTTTTACTCACATTTTAACTTGACTGTTTTACAGATAATGTCTTCGCCCAGTACAGAATTTGCTCACCTCAGAGTTCCCCTAAAAAATGTCCTATCTGCCACTAACAACTTCGCTCAAGAAAATGTCATTGGAGAAAGTTGATTCAAAGCGATGCTCGGAGGCTAAATAAAAACTTGGAGGGTTGTGATCAATGGTTTTGGACGGAGATTTCCATGCTTTCTACTCTCAAGCATAAAAATCTGATGACGAATAATGTAGACATATCTTCCTATTCATTTATAACATATATTGATTATATTAAGTTTTTTTTTTCTTCATATCTTGGCTGTGATAGTATTGTTTCTCTTCGTAAACTAATAATATTGCTTTTCTTCGTAAACTAGGTTTGATAAATTTTTTTCCTTCTAAAACGACATGTTTGACTCGACACAACTTGATCTAAGACTATTTGGACATCTACCTATTTGACCTGAATTTTTCCTTTGCCCGTTTTGATTATGTCGTTCGGCCCCGAGCTTTTTTGAACCCATTACCGAACGAATTATTATTATTTTGCAACATCCTATCCTAGGAATTGATTATCAGACTCGATTAAGAATGGTTATCGGCTAAGGAAAAAGGACTGCAAAAACTTGTAATGTGTCAATTGTGCACATAATATCTCCCCAATGAATTGAAACGTCTTGTTTCAAACTTTTTTTTGAACGGCAAATTTTATTAGAAACACTCTAGCAAGGAGCTAGAAAAACGATATTACATAGGAATTGTACAAGCTTTTATTGGATCAAAAATCCAATCAATCCAATTGGGATTGAATTTCCTATTCCTATGAAGAAACCATGAGTGAGAAAGAATTTTAATTTCCTCAATGAGAGTATCTTTTCTTGGGGGTTTCACATCAAAACAAACCCGGTTGCGATAGTGCCATATAATCCAAAATGTTGTTTGGACTACCCCGTCAAAAGCAGTCTTGGAGGGAAAGCTAAGGTTTGCCGAGTCCTCCCAAGAGATTAGGTCGTGCAAAGTATTTGGGAAATTGGGTAAAAGCCACCAAGTCTTCACCATGGACCAAAGATTCGCAGCTAAAGTGCAATCCACGAAAAAATGTTGTGTGTCTTGTAGCCCATTATCACAAATCGGACAACGAGTCGAATCAAGATCAATACCACGTGCGTCAAGGTTGCATCTAGTAGGAAGGCGATCGTTGGCTAAGCGCCACGAGTGGATGTTAACTTTGATAGGAATTGAATTATTCCATCTAATCACATCATTTTCTGAAACTAGAAGGAAGTTGTCGATTGATTTTCTCATGTAGCGAACCTGGTAAATGTTGGAGGGATCTAATAAGCAATTCCAAGTATCAGGGGTTGTCGAAGGGGTGAAATCACGAATGAGGTCCACCAAAGAATTAAATTGCACCATTTCTGGACCGTTTCTTAGTTGGCGCCTCCAAGCCCATATTATTGAAGAAGGCTCAATGCATCTTTCACTAACTTTACACGACTTTGAGGTTTCCATTGAATATAGCCTTGGGTAAATTAATTTAAATTTGTTCATCCCATACCAATTGTCTTCCCAAAAAGCAACAGTAGAACCATCCCTAACCTTCTTTGTGAAAATTGATCGAAGATCAATATTCATGCAAGAAAGGTTATTGTATAGACCAATTATATATTTACCTGGGCTTGGAGCAAGTCTAGAAAAATTGGGATCAGTAGTACCAAGACAACCATTATCCCCATGGATATATATGATTATTAATTTCCAAAGCGAGTTTGTTTCCGTATAGAACCGCCACCACCATTTAGTGAGCAAGGCAAGATTTGAGGCTCGTAAACTCCCAATACCTAGACCACCACAACTAGTTGAAGAACAAACTTTTTTCCAAGCAATCCATGACATTTTATTTGATTCCAATGAACCGCCCCAAAAGAAGTTTCTTCTAAGCTTCTCAAGGTAATTTAAAACACATTTAGGGGCTTTAAATAACGAAAAGAAGTACGTACCAAGAGCTCCTAGGACTGATTTGAAGAGGGTTAATCTTCCACCATAAGAGAGAGTTTTAGCTTTCCAAGTGGTTAACTTTTTGTGAAACTTTTCAATTATTGGACCCCAATTACTACGAATATTCAAATTTGCACCTAAAGGAAGCCCAAGATAAGTACAAGGAAGAGAAGATGGTTGAAGCTTTAGAACTGAGGCAAAGTTTATAACAGCTTCATTGTTAACCCCCACACCAAAAACCTTGCTTTTTGAGAAGTTGACCTTTAACACCGTAGCCATGTGAAAGCATCTAAGAATTCGACAAAGATTTTTTGCGTTCTCAAGAGACCATTTTCCTATAATTAGAGCATCATCCGCGTATTGTAGATGTGAAACATCGACCAAATTACTCCCCACTTTAATACCTTCAAAAATATTTCTCGACTTAGCTTCTTGTAAGGATATGTGTAGAGCTTCAACCGCAATAATGAATAAAAATGGAGATAATGGATCGCCTTGACGTAAGCCTTTTTGAATCTTGAATTCTTTTGTGGGTGAACCATTAACAAGAACCGAACCATATGCCGAATTGAGGCATCCACTAATCCATTTCCTTCATTTTTCACTAAAACCCATTTGTTCCATTGTATGATCAAGAAAGTTCCAATCAAGAGAATCGAACGCCTTTTCGAAGTCTACTTTGAGTATGAAAAGACATTCTTTTTTCTTTTTGGCCCAAGAGATTATTTCATTGACCATAAGTGGACCATCGATGATTTGTCTTCCTTTAATATAAGCCGTTTGCACTTCACTAACCACCGAATAAACAACCTGCCCAAGTCTATTCGCAAGGATTTTTGCAATAACCTTATATTGACAACCAATTAGGCTAATAGGTCTATAATCCGTAATGCAAATAGGATCTTGTATTTTGGGAACAAGAGAAATGAAAGAAGAGTTGCAACCTTTAGGAATGTGTCCGTCCACTTCGAATCGTTTTACCATTGAAATGAAGTCCTTTCCAATTGTATCCCAATAATTCTTAATGAATTTAAATGTGAACCCATCGGGTCCAGGTGCTTTGCCACCACCACAGTCCCAAACCGCGTTTTTAATTACAACAAAAGAGAATGGCGCGTCGAGAACAGAGACTTCAAATTCGGATAAGGTTTTGAAAAGGCTACTGGTATAGCGGGGACGATTCTCTGATAGATTTTGGAATTTAATCTTGTGAAAGTCAAAAATGTGTTTAATGACAAGTGAAGGCTCTGTGGCCCAAGAACCATTGATGGAAATACCTTTGATTCTAGTATGAGAGAATTTATCATTAACCATTCCATGAAAGAACTTTGAATTTTCGTCACCCTCAACAGCCCACTTAACCTTTGCTTTCCGAACAAGGTCTAATCTGTGAATATGCTCCAATTCATCAATCTTTTTTAAAGCAGATAACCGAGAATCAATGTCTTGGATATTGAACCCCAAAGTCTCTGCCTTAAGCTCAAAAGATGCTACCATATCCTTAAGTTCACGCCTGACTTTTTCATTTTTAGGACCCACTATGCAACGCCAACTTTTTAAGTGTTGTTCCAAAAGTTGGAGTTTATTTTTCAAATATATTGCTGGATGTAATAAAGTCTGGGTAGTGGGTTCATTTTCGCTAGACCAAGCATGGGAAACAACATATGGCAGATCTTCACTTAGGAGCCACGAATTAAAAAATTTAAAGGGTATGGGACCGTAATCCAAGTGATGGGTTTTAAGAATGAGGGCACAATGGTCTGATAATTCACGTTGGAGGGTGAATAGTTGTGCATTTGGCCAAGTGGAGGTGAAATGGTGAGAAACAAGGATGCGGTCGATTTTGCTCAATTTAGTGCAAAATTTGTTTATCCGAGTGAACTTTCTACCTCCCATCGGGAGATCGATGAGGCCCGTGTTGTTGATGAATTCATTGAATCTTGATGCCCATGTCTTCCTAAACACAGAGCCTAGTCTTTCCGAAGAGTTTCTAACCTCATTAAAGTCTCCCAGCACAATGTACATCCCGTTAAAGTTGAGAATTAGCTCGGAAAGGCGATTCCAAAGTGAAAGTTTTTTATTCCGGTCTTGTGGGGCGTAAACTACAATCATTAGACAGACAAACCAAAGCTTAGGCCATTTTCCGACAACAGCGAGAAACCCATCTTCTCCATTGATGACACATATTTTATGAGATGTCGAGTCATCCCAAATGGCTATAATACCCCCCGAGCAGCCATCCGATTTTTTAACAGCATAGTCACAGTTTTCTTTTCCCCATAAAGAGTTTATGAACATTTGGTCATCTTTATCCGTTTTTGATTCCTGAATGCCTATAAAATTTAGGTGATTCTCGTTGCATAACCTCCGAACCCATTTTTTCTTAGGAGCGGTTCAGACTCCATTGGCATTTATAGAGGCTATAATCATTGGTTCACTGTTTCTTCCCCAATAATGGCTTCTACATCAAGTTCTTTGCCATCCATGTGATAACCGATAATCGAACCGATAGCCATGGTTCTTTCAACCTCGTCTTCAGGTGTGTTGGTTGTAAGGGGGACAGTTTTTGTTAATCTTTTGTGTCAAACTAGGTAACCACTATTTATATTATACTCCAACTCTATCTACAGACGAAAAATTATAGACTAATCTTAATGGATCATTCTTGAGTCTTTGCTATACATCCTAGAGAGTTTTCATATCTTCTTCCATATTTCAAGTTTTATGGAGTCTTATAGATTGGTGTATAGAGTTATAATCCCAATAAACTTTGTGAATGACCCTTTATCGTGGGTGGCTCTTGACAACCCAATTATAGCAAAACGTTAGTGTCAATACCTCAAAGTTATACTTAATTATGTATAGCTCAAAGTTTTACCTAAACATGTATACTCCCTCCGTTACAATTGCTGTATTTACTACAACTTTCAATTGTCAAAAGTCACAAAAAAACAATCTCACCATTTGGCTAGTAATTAATGATTTATCTAGTTTTGTAAATAGTAATTTTGATTATGGATAATATCGTCAATCCCTACAAAGAAATGTAAAACGTTGTTGTGACTTGTGAGATATCTTAAAAGAATAAAACAATTAACAATAAAAATCGTCGGTATCCTATAAAAAGTCTCTAATTACATCAATTTTTAAAAAGTAAAACGTTGTTGCGTTATGCGATACCTGAAACAAAGGGGAGACAAAATCACATATTGATTATTTTGTATTCGTTTTATAAAAAAGATTTATGTGATAAATAAAATGCAAAGTGTTCTTTTTGTTGAACAATACAATATTAATCAATCTTTTTGTTTATCATATATGTATTTTTTTCATCAAATTTTTTCCCACTAAAAAGCAACGTTTAAGTTTCTTTGGAAGTTCGATGGTTTTAGTTAATTATAGATTTGAAAATTTTTGTTGAACAAAAAGATTGTCATAGTAAAATGATGAACATAGAAGAATTGAACAACATGTATTTTTCGATGTTCTTGACAGTCGGAAGTATGTGACTTTTTATTTATATTTCTTTCAATTCAATATAAAAGGCTTTTGCGAAGTATGAACTAGTTTGTTATTATTCTTGCGTTATGCACTCCTAGGTTGAACCAATTCCTATGTTCATTCAAGCCCACCATGCATGTGTTGGAGTCGTAGGCATGTACTTTGGGGAGACACAACGTAGATGGTCTAACATGCACTATAGTTTTTCATCTGTACAGATAATGTAATAGTTAAGGTCCCATGATGTCAACCAACGCAATGAATCATAGATATGTCATAAGGCTAGATACATGTTCAAATGCATTTAATTTTGTCTCACTCATTTGTTACCATCATGTTGAAACATAAGGATATGGTGCTCGCAATTCGACTTTCATGTCTGGAGAGGTATATACCCAATTTACTCTCTAGCTAATTGAGAGGTTAATAATGGTATCTGTTAGCTAGGGTGTTGTATGGACCTGAGTTAAACAACCTATATGCTACATTGGGGTACATGTTGACGGGTAAAGGTGTAATGGGTCACAACGGAATAAACATAAGTGCGGAAGCAAAACCTTCGTTTGTATGAGGAAGTAAATAAATAAGGCACACTAATCACAACTTCTAAACAGCCCCTAACAAACTAAATCAGCCCCAAATCAGCAGGTAATAAAAGTAAACAACCACACAACAAGAACACCAAGCTTTTAGCGTGGAAAACCCCAAAATGGGTAAAAATCACGGGACACCTAGTGCCGCTTAAATCCACTACCACCAATAATAGAGCAATACAATCAGACCTTCGCTAGATACTAGAGGCATACAACAATTATCATACACTTGGAATAAAGCATCAAGATGTATGGAAACGAACTAAAGACAAAAGAGGAACAACATCACCGAAAATCGATGCAATCTGCGGGCAAGAGCAGGACTTCGGGCCTCAAACTCAGATTCCCAATGGTCAAAACCTTCCTTTATATGTAAGGAAGCTACAGCCCGAAAATCGTTACGATCCAACGGTTCAAACTCCGGCGATCTTCAGTTATGTGGGCTGCAATACAGAAAAACAAAAACTGCTCTGTACTCTCTTTTTGATCTCTCTCTATCTCTATTATTGTTATTATCGGTTGTAGTGGCTATATAACATTAGTACATTTGTTCTCCAAGTCAACAAATAACATTGACTACATATATGGGCTTATTTGGTGGGCTTTCCTCATGGGCCAAGGAAACAAATACCCAACAAATCTCCCCCTTTCCTGCCTATGAGGAAGAGTTCGCCATCCCGACGATCGAGCAATAAATCTTGAGCTTCTCCCTTGCTAACGGCTTGGTCAACATATCGGAACCATTATCATCGGTATGAACTTTATTAAGTTCAAACATACCATCTTCAATAGCATCTCTAATCCAATGATACCTCACATCAATATGTTTTGTTCACTTATGAAACATAGAATTCTTCACAAGGTGAATAGCACTTTGATTGTCACAAAGAACCGCATAACGTTGTTGCCTGAAACCAAGTTCTTGCAAAAACCTTTTCAACCGCAATAGTTCTTTGCACACTTCTATTGCTGCCACATACTCAGCCTCTGTTGTAGACAAGGCCACGCACTTATGTAATCTAGATTGCCATGAAACAGCTCCCACTGCAAAGGTCATCAAATATCCAGAAGTGGATTTCATGTTGTCCTTATTTCCCGCCATATCTGAGTCTGTGTAACCAACAAGCACGGGTTTTCCATTTCCAAATGTGATACCCAATTTGGAAGTACCTCGCAGATATCTAAATATCCATTTAACAACTTCCCAATGATTCTTACCAGGATTTGATAGGAACCGACTGACAACACCAACTGCATGAGCTATATTCGGCCTTGTACACACCATAGCATACATCAAGCTACCAACCGCTGAGGCATATGGAACTTTATTCATCTTTTCAATACTCTTTTTGGAAGAAGGGCAATCTTTATCAGTTAGCTTAAAGTTGGTAGTAAGAGGGAAACTAACCACTTTAGCTTTATCCATGCTGAACCTGCACAAGACCTTTTCAATGTATTGCTCTTGTGATATATGCATCTTCTTAGCACCTCTATCATGGAGAATCCGAATGCCAAGGATCTGTTTTGCTGGCCCCAAGTCTTTCATAGCAAAAGACTTGCTCAAATCTCGCTTCAGTTGGGCAATTCTTCCAACGTTCTAGCCAACAATCAGCATATCATCAACATATAGCAACAAGATGATGAAGTCATCATCACCAAACCTCTGATAGAAAACACAATGATCTGAAGAAGTCTTTAGGTAACCTTGCTTCCCTATGACCGATTCAAATTTCTTGTACCACTGTCTCAGTGCTTGCTTCAACCCGTACAAACTTTTCTAAAGTCTACACACGTATTCTTCTTTCCCCTTAACCTGAAAGCCTTCAGGTTGCTCCATATTGATTTCTTTATCCAGATCACCATGAAGGAAAGCTGTCTTGACATCCATTTGCTCCACCTCAAGATCGAGGCTAGCCGCCAAACCAAGAACAACTCGAATAGATCCCATCTTCACAACCGGAGAGAAAATCTCATCAAAATCAATACCTCTTTTCTGACTGTAACCTTTAACCACCAATCTGGCCTTGTATCTCGGTCTAGAAGTATGCTCTTCAGTCTTCAACTTGAAAACCCACTTGTTTTTCAAAGCTCTCTTGCCCTTAGGCAACTTTACCAACTCAAAAGTAGCATTCTTATGCAAGGAATTCATCTCATCTTGCATGGCTTCAAACCATTCCTTTTTGTGTTCATCTTCCATAGCTTCTTTATAACACTCGGGCTCTCCCCCATCAGTAAGTAAAACATACTCATGTGCAGAATAGCGTGTGGAAGGATGATGATCTCTAGTAGACCGCCTAAGCGGAATGAATGGTGGCATATTAGGTATTGGTAACTCAGGATGAACGTCTTCATCTAAGTTTGGTTGCTCTTGATCATCAACATCATCAGCACCCTGTTCTTCTACATGTTCTTCATCATTCTGAATATCATCTCCAAACTGTGGGTCAGCATGTTTATGAGGGACTGGATCCAAGTCAATGAGATCATCATTATGTTGAGGAATTGTTTTCTTCTCAGCATTCTCAACATCTTTCAAAGTCTGATCTTCTTCAAACTCTACATCTCGGCTGTGAACAAGTTTCTTTTCAACCGGATCGTACAATCTATACCCAAATTCATGTTGACCATACTTGAGGAACACACATGGCTTAGACTTCACATCAAGCTTTGATCTTTCATCTTTGGGAATATGCACGAAGCCTTGCATCCAAAAACTCGTAAATGACGGTATGAAACATCTTTGCCGCCCAAACCCCATCGGGAACATCAAAGCATAAAGGAACACAAGGGGTTAGATTAATAACATGTACCGCAGATTCAAAGCCTCACCCCAAAAAAGCGAGCAACCCCACTGTGAAAGCAAGCATCGACTCTTTCAACCAAAGTTCTATTCATCCGCTCTGCTAAGCCATTCAACTGCGGTGTCTTCGTGGAGTCTTTTGATCTTGAATTCCATGCTCTCTACAATAAGCATCAAAGGGCCAATGTATTCACCTCCATTGTCGGTTCGAATACATTTAAGTTTCTTCCCGTCCGCTCTCAACTAAAGCATGAAACCGCTAAACACATCCAATACTTGATCTTTGGTCTTCAAGGTATATACTCAAACCTTTATTGAGTGATCATCGATTAAAGTGACAAAATAAGAACACCCACCAAGTTTTTAGTCTTCATGGGACCACAAACATCGAATGTACCGGATCAAGTATGTTCTCCATTACGAAGAAGGACGACTTTTAAAAGCAAGTCTAGTTTGCTTTCACCAAACAGTGAGAACACTTCTTCAAGTTGATATCATGCACACCGGATAACACATTCTTCTTAGAAAGAATAGACATCCCCGTTTCACTGATGTGACCAAGTCTTTTATGCCATAACTCGGTCATATCATCATTGTCTACAGCATTGACAATGCTCTTGGATATCTTCGGATGTGTCACGTATAAATTGGATTCCCTTTTTCCTCTTGCCACGATCAAGGATCCGAGAGTTACTTTCCACAAACCATTACTAGAACTACTATGGTAGCCATCTTCATCAAGAAGACATGTTGAGATAATATTGAGTCTCATATCTGGGACATGTTTTACATTACGCAAAACCAATTCCATCCCCGTGTCAAACTTCAAACAAATATCTCCAATACCAGCAATCCTAGATAACCCAGTATTACCCATCCTAACAACACCGAATTCACCTGGTGTGTAAGACGAATAATAATCTTTTCGTGTTGCAAAATGACATGTAGCACCACTGTCAAGAATCCAACTCGAATCATCATTAGCAAGGTTGACCATATCATAATCATAACAAACAAAGAACTCATCTGTGGTGGTATTTACTTCAGTATTGTCATCACCATCATCATCTTTCTTGTGTTTGTTCTTCTGGTTGTTGTAGTTCTTCTTCTTGTTCTCCTTTTTCAACTTTCTGCAAAAATTCATCGTGTGCCCCTTTTTATGGCAATGATAACATTCAACATCAGCAAATCTTCCTTTGTTGGAACTACTACGATGATTACTTCTGTTACTCGGACCTCTGCTTTGACTTCTCCCCCGCCTTTCTGTGACCAAGACATCCATCGTGAAGAAGAACCTTGTGACTTTCTTCTCATTTCTTCATTCGAATCGCCTTTAGCCAATTCCATGGTGATAACACCATCTCAGTGCGAGTTGGACAAGGATGTCCTAAAGTCTCCCAAGTATCCGGTAAAGTACCAAGAAGCCACAAGCCTTGAATCTCATCTTCAAACTTGATACCCATACCGCAAGTGATTTATAATACCGAAAAACATTTAAGTGATCGATAATAGGAGACCCATCATGATACTTTAATCTCATCATTTGCTTGATTAAGAACAATGGTTGTTTCAGGTTTTCGAGCATATAACTGTTCAAGTTTGTTCCAAAGAGTACGAGCATGTGTCTCCTCACAAATATGGTTCAAAACATTATCATCAATGTAACACCCCCAATTTCGTGATACGCAGAGGAATTCAAACTGGGTGTTACTTCATGGCACAACAATATAATAATAGAAAACGATCTCTAAAGGAGTCGTTTGAAAAGATATATCATTCGATTTATATAAATATCGAGTTTACAAAAATGAGGTCCCAGTTGGTTCCATTGTTTACGAAATATATTAAATAGGTTTTCGAATGATAATAAAATTTATAGCCTTCTTGAGATCCTTGCTCTTCCGTGCGCCCGGCATTATGGACACGAAATACATGCTTAAAGCTGTCAACACAAAGGTTGAGTGAAATTCATAGAGTTTGTTAAATGGTTGAACACATTATGTTGGTAGTGTGAGTTAATTAGACTCACACCAATGGTTTGAAAACAAAGCAGATATTATTGCACTAAGCTCATGATACCGAAAGCGTTAACGACTTGTCAATAGAAATTGATATAATAGTTTGCGGTCATTGGTCAAACAGTTGCCTAATAGGTAATTTGCCAATTAACCTATGGTTCTTCAAATAGAGTGCGTTTGTTTACCGGACTTGGTCAAACAAGCGGATTAATCAATCCCGATAGATCTATCCACATTATTCGCGTTCACCGCAAGTGATTAATGGTTCATGATAATAGGGACTTAAGTTGGCAATAGTGGTACTTAGTGCACATAATACATTGAGATAAGCATACAGTTTCAAAGCAATGTGTTCGGTTTAAAAATAAAGCATGTATCTCCCCAAGGGTTTGTAAAACAATTAAGTAATAGAAAGTGGGGCTATGAACTCACAGTGTCGATAAAAGTTTAGAGTAATTATAAAAGTAAATGAAAATAGTTGAGCATGTATCTCCCCAAAGAGTTTGTAAAACAAGTATTAAAAGAGTAGGGGCTATGACTCACCTCAGAGTAAATGATATCAAATGTATAATGAGAATGACGGATATGCTGTGAGAACTTCTACGAGCAACCTAAAATAGAATGTTGCGACTTAGGTTTGGAATAATGTTTAGGAAAACATAAACCATCCTATATATATTCCTATGTTGATCATGATGTAGTCAATTTTCATTTGATGTTTATAGAAAGATCTTTAATATGTGAAACGTATTTAGTTTATAGATATCGTACTACCGTTCGGGCCATCATAATTCGTGAGGTCATGCGATGGCGTTCGAGAGCTAGGACACTTTAATTGTAAATCCAACAACTCGTCGATCGTTTACTCAAATGAAACCCTCACATGAAGCTCCCTACTATTGTAGCACTTAGTAAATACAACATATGTTTTGAGTGAAAATTGTTATAACATAAAGTTTATCATGTTTTAATAACTATCTAGTTTTTACAAGTTCTCGTCGTTTCAAACAAGCCTCGAGGCTTTAGCCATGGCCTTGTCGTGACTTTGGTCTTGACTTCCATGGTCTTGAGACTTAGCTTTGGCCTTAGCCGTAGCCGTGGTCTTGGCTAATGGCCATTAGGCCTCTTGGTTTGCTTTTAGTTGTGACAAAAGTATAGTTATGAGACTATATTTCGGCGGTTCTGTTTTGAAAGATTTTGGCCTATTTAAGCGTTTTCAAGGTCCGAGCTTCTTTGTTATTGAAGGAAAACGTCGTTCCGGACAACTTTCGTGTTTTAACTTTTTTATGATTCGGACCATAAGTATGACTTTCAAAATGGCAGAACCAAACAGTCCCCAAATGGCAGTTTTGGCGTTTAGGTTTCGCTAACTTCTTTTGCCTATAACTTTTGACTCGTTTGTCCGTTTTGGGTGATTCAAGTTGCTATGTTTACCTTTTTATCTTGTCTACCATATTATGCAAGTTACATAGTCCATATGTTACTGATTTTAATAGTCTCACATGTATAGGATATGACTAGTTTTCTAGTTTGTTACTTTTATGACAATATGTAAATTAAAACAAGTGATTGAGTATATGTACATCATGAATCAACATAGTAACTATATATATAGCATGAAATAGTTAAGATTATGAGTAATAAAGATGAGATGATGGTGGTGATAAGTTGCTTACAACTTTTGGCTTTCAAAATAGAAAGGAGTAACTTAGTAAGGATAGGACTGTGATTGATCGGGTAAGACTTTGTATTGAGCTAGCTTTCCACACCTTGGCACCCTTTCAAACTTGAAGAGTTGGTGATGAAATACTAAGTGACTTGAGTGGATTTAAACTCAAGAGGATCACTTAAACTTGCTAGAGATTTGATGAAGTAGCTTGATCTTTGGAACTTCCTTGCATAAACTTGGAGTTTATAGATCAAATGATGGAAGATGTGAGTGGTTTAGGGTATGAACGACCAAAATCAGTTTGTGAATGAGTTTATGATGTATTTCACTTCCTATTTATAGGAGGGTAAGTTTGGTTAACCATATATTGGGTTAATTATTAACCATGGTTAAGTTAGGACACTTGTAATGATCTAAAGGAACCATGGTTAGGATTTTGACACCAAGATGATGACTAACCCCATATGGGCTGTCACAAAGTGGTGAGTAGGCTTAGATGATAAGTCTTGATCTTATCTTGGGTTTAGAGTAAGTTTTGGTTCCGTTAAATGCCAACCGTAAGTCGTTAAGCCATAAACGAAACCGGTATCGTAAAAATCTGAAACTTGTAGGAATGATGAGACTCATCATTATACTCCATCTAAAAATATAAAATGAGTGATAAGTCTCATTGGGTGCAAAACGCCGCTTAAAGTCGAAATACGGTCAAAAACGCTGTAATTGCAGTTTATCGGAAAAGAACGAAATTTCGGAAACGACCGTGAATTTATTTAGAGTAGACTAAAATTAGTCTAAAAGTGATATGAGATGTCAAAATTTGGTTTTCATCATATGCTGGATAACTTAATGATTATTTACGAAGTTTAAAAGTTCTGCGATTTATGCGAAATGTATAACGTACAAGGTTAATTCCTTTATGGTCAAGGAGGAGGGAATATGTTTGACTTTTCCAAAATGTAAAAGTGTCAAAACATATTAGAAACACAAGGAGAATCGTTAAGTCCGGATGTAAGTAGAATTGTTTAAAACATAAGTTTAGTTTTGTTCATTGTTGGGCTTATTTGCTAATATTAAAATAATAATTCTTAAAATTCTCAAATTAATCATGAAGGATCTAAAATTTATCGATGCGAGGAAAATTATCGTGGTTGATTTTCGTTAAGCGTGATGTTTAAACGGTGGACCGTCTAAAACGAAACTTTAAAACGATGTTTACTTAATAATTTTTGCGAAAATGATCTAACGATGGTCGAACTCTCGGTTATTACTAAAATAATTTATCTTACGAGAATGTGGATTAAAAATTTTACGAGATGAATAGTGAATTTGAATAGTAAAAGTGAATAGTAAATTTCGAAAATAAAAAGTAACTTAAAAATGCGGGTGGTTCTGATCTCACCCTTAATGGGAATTCCGTCCGAATTCGGGTGTGTTACCCGATGTTGAATTTTCTAGGAAATGTGGATGTATGCTTGAATTCTAATCTTTGTGTTTTCAAGTTTCGGTCATAGGATGTATTATGTACCATGTGGCTTAAAGTTGATCACTTAAAGGGTTTTGTTAAAATCTTATAGAGTCCAATATACCTAAAGGCTTTTCCCGATTCTTAAAATGAATCATATCTTATTGTATCGAGGCTATCAATAAAACCTTAATTTCTAACATGGAGTTTTTGGTGATAGTGTGTGGCATGGAGCCTAATTTATGTTTGCATGGTTTCCTTAGTTGTTTCGTGGGTGATCTCTGAACACCTTAGTCCAGCAAATGGTTGACTAACACTTTCGTCTATATAGTGCCTCAAAATGGAATAGTTTTGTTGTTGTTAGGGTAACTGTTGTTAATCAAAGGTGTAAGATATTGTTGATGTGAAATGGTTTATAATAATGTGAAAATTGTCGCTGTAGGAAAGTCTTGTTAGTGGCAAGTGGTTATTCAAACCATTTCCAAAGTTGATCATGTCTTAGGTGGTTTCGGGATGAAAGATATATTGTATAGTTTTTATGTCTACTAGTGTTTGAAAGAAACGTGATACTGTGAAGTTTTACATACTGAATTTCAATGGGGTTCAGAAAATGATGTGATATATTGACGATTTGAAGAGTGTAGTGTATGTTTACCGTTATTCTTAGGTAGAGATGTCAAGTTTGTTTTAAAATCAAAAGTGAATTTTAAAGGAATATAGCGGAATGATAGCCTTGAAACCTAATCAGGCTAGTACCTCTAAGAAATGACGAGAAGATTTGATGACTATCCCAAGATAGTAGTTCGGATTATCTCATGTATGAAAATTTCAAGAATGAAATTAGGTAGTATAAATGAGATGTTAAGATTTTGTTGAGTGGTAAGACACTATCGCGTCTCTAGATCTTTTCTGGTGGTAAATCGAGTTTAAGTAGGAAATTAACCTGAATATAACCCTTGTATAACTATTCTCAGTGTTTGAAAATTTTAAGTTGAACATAGTTAATCAGACTATGATCCATTATCCCAGGGTTAAATATAGGTGATTAGGCTATATTTAGCCGAGGTTCGATAAAATTTTCAAATACCTAAATTAGGTATACTTGTGATATGTTCATAGCTTTTGAGAAATTGTCCACTAAGCAAAGGTGATATCAAACCATCCAGTTGCAAGTCCTGGCCATAAAAGACTTGTAACCTATGTTTTCACATTCCATTGCATAGAAGATAATATGGGTAGATACGTGTGGAAAGGAAATTTTAAGTAATTCTAAAATAGTCCATACTTGGCTAGAATCACGGACCTTTAACAATGAAGGTTTCGAAGAGAACTTTGATGAATGTAGAAAGTTCTTCGAACTTCACTTTTGTAGATGATGAGTCGGTTTATCTTTTAGAAATCCCATTTCTTGTATTTCCATTATGGAAATTGATAGACCGTGATGGTTTCATGCAAAAGCGATATCATATAATGTTTAGAAGATAATTTTAGAGACTATTGTATAACAATATCTGAGGAGTAGTTGAGACCATTGTGCAACTCACAATGTCTGAGAAATAGTTGAGACCATTGTGTAACTCACAATGTCTAGGAAATAATAGAGACCATTGTGTAACTCACAATGTCTAAGAAATGATGGAGAGACCATTGTGTAACCCACAATGTCTTGAGAAATGATAGAGAGATCATTGTGTAACCCACAATGTCTTGAGAAATGATGAAGAGACCATTGTGTAACCCACAATGTCTTGAGAAATAAATGAGACCACTTGTAGTATTTACGATTGTCCGAGAATGTAATAGAGACCATCGTATCTCACGGTGTCTTGAAAATGAATGAGACCATTGTATCTCACAATGTCCGAAGTAGGAAAGACCATTGTAGTCAGTTACAATGTCTTGGATAAAGTTTCGTAATCCTAAAAAGCACGAGTAGATGCATGATTGGGAGATTAGGAAAATATGATTGTTCCGTAATGCCTTAGAATAGGCATACGCAGATATGTTGAGTACTTTGTTTATGATTGAAATTATGTCAAGTGTATATATCAATATACTAGTATGTTTGTATAGCTTAAAATGTTTAAAAGTCACATAATCGTCTGGAGGATGGAAGGCACGGAGAACGGAAGGCTATAAAATGTTTTGTTTGTAAAAGTAGTTATAGTTTAAGTCTCAATTAGACCCGTTTCTCTATAATCTGTCTCTCGATACCAATCTGTAACACCCCAATTTCGTGATACGCAGTGAATTCAAACTGGGTGTTACTTCATGGCACAACAATCATAATAATAGAAAACGATCTCTAAAGGAGTCGTTTGAAAAGATATATCATTCGATTTATATAAATATCGAGTTTACAAAAATGAGGTCCCAGATTGGTTCCATTGTTTACGAAATATATTAAATAGGTTTTCGAATGATAATAAAATTTATAGCCTTCTTGATATCCTTGCTCTTCCGTGCGACTTCCGACATTATGGACTGAAATACATGCTTAAAACTGTCAACACAAAGGTTGAGTGAAATTCATAGAGTTTGTTAAATGGTTGAACACATTATGTTGGTAGTGTAAGTTAATTAGACTCACACCAATGGTTTGAAAACAAAACAGATATTATTGCACTAAGCTCATGATACCGAAAACGTTAACAGCTTGTCAATAGAAATTGATATAATAGTTTGCCAGGTCATTGGTCAAACAGTTGCCCTAATAGGTAATTTGCCAATTAACCTATGGCTCTTCAAATAGAGTGCGTTTGTTTACCGGACTTGGTCAAACAAACGGGATTCGTCAATCCCGATAGATCTATCCACATTATTCGCGTTCACCCGCAAGTGATTAATGGTTCATGATAATAGGGACTTAAGTTGGCAATAGTGGTACTTAGTGCACATAATACATTCGAGATAAGCATCTGGTTTCAAAGCAATGTGTTCGGTTTAAAAATAAAGCATGTATCTCCCCAAGGGTTTGTAAAACAATTAAGTAATAGAAAGTGGGGCTATGAACTCACCAGTAATCAAGAAAGTTTAGAGTAATTATAAAAGTAAATGAAAATAGTTGAGCATGTATCTCCCCCAAAGAGTTTGTAAAACAAGTATTAAAAGAGTAGGGGCTATGACTCACCTCAGAGTAAATGATATCAAATGTATAATGAGAATGACGGATATGCTGTGAGAACTTCTACGAGCAACCTAAAATAGAATGTTGCGACTTAGGTTTGGAATAATGTTTAGGAAAATATAAACCATCCTATATATATTCCTATGTTGATCATGATGTAGTCAATTTTCATTTGATGTTTATAGAAAGATCTTTAATATGTGAAAACGTATTTAGTTTATAGATATCGTATCACCGCTCGGGCCATCATAATTCGAGGTCATGCAAGAACGCTCGAGGAGCTAGGACACTTTAATTCGTAAATCCAAGAACTCGTCGACACGTTTTACTCAAATGAAACCCTCACATGAAGCTCCCTACTATTGTAGCACTTAGTAAATACAACATATGTTTTGAGTGAAAATTGTTATAACATAAAGTTTATCATGTTTTAATAACTATCTAGTTTTTACAAGTTCTCGTCGTTTCAAACAAGCCTCGAGGCTTTAGCCATGGCCTTGTCGTGACTTTGGTCTTGACTTCCATGGTCTTGAGACTTAGCTTTGGCCTTAGCCGTAGCCGTGGTCTTGGCTAATGGCCATTAGGCCTCTTGGTTTGCTTTTAGTTGTGACAAAAGTATAGTTATGAGACTATATTTACGGCAGTTTCTGTTTTTGAAAGATTTTGGCCTATTTAAGCGTTTTCAAGGTCCGAGCTTTGTTATTGAAGGAAAACGTCGTTCCGGACAACTTTCGTGTTTTAACTTTTTATGATTCGGACCATAAGTATGACTTTCAAAATGGCAGAACCAAACAGTCCCCAAATGGCGTTTTGGCGTTTAGGTTTCGCTAACTTTTCGCCTATAACTTTTGACTCGTTTGTCCGTTTTGGGTGATTCAAGTTGCTATGTTTACCTTTTATCTTGTCTACCATATTATGCAAGTTACATAGTCCATATGTTACTGATTTTAATAGTCTCACATGTATAGGATATGACTAGTTTTCTAGTTTGTTACTTTTATGACAATATGTAAATTAAAACAAGTGATTGAGTATATGTACATCATGAATCAACATAGTAACTATATATATAGCATGAAATAGTTAAGATTATGAGTAATAAAGATGAGATGATGGTGGTGATAAGTTGCTTACAACTTTTGGCTTTCAAAATAGAAAGGAGTAACTTAGTAAGGATAGGACTGTGATTGATCGGGTAAGACTTTGTATTGAGCTAGCTTTCCACACCTTGGCACCCTTTCAAACTTGAAGAGTTGGTGATGAAATACTAAGTGACTTGAGTGGATTTAAACTCAAGAGGATCACTTAAACTTGCTAGAGATTTGATGAAGTAGCTTGATCTTTGAACTTCCTTGCATAAACTTGGAGTTTATAGATCAAATGATGGAAGATGTGAGTGGTTTAGGTATGAACGACCAAAATCAGTTTGTGAATGAGTTTATGATGTATTTCACTTCCTATTTATAGGAGGTAAGTTTGGTTAACCATATATTGGGTTAATTATTAACCATGGTTAAGTTAGGACACTTGTAATGATCTAAAGGAACCATGGTTAGGATTTTGACACCAAGATGATGACTAACCCCATATGGGCTGTCACAAAGTGGTGAGTAGGCTTAGATGATAAGTCTTGATCTTATCTTGGGTTTAGAGTAAGTTTTGGTTCCGTTAAATGCCAACCGTAAGTCGTTAAGCCATAAAACGTAAAACCGGGTATCGTAAAAATACGAAACTTGTAGGAATGATGAGACTCATCATTATACTCCATCTAAAAATATAAAATGAGTGATAAGTCTCATTGGGTGCAAAACGCCGCTTAAAGTCGGAAATACGGTCAAAACGCGTAATTGCAGTTTATCGGAAAAGAACGAAATTTCGTGGAAACGACCGTGAATTTATTTAGAGTCGACTAAAATTAGTCTAAAAGTGATATGAGATGTCAAAATTTGGTTTTCATCATACGCGGGATAACTTAATGATTATTTACGAAGTTTAAAAGTTACGCGATTTATGCGAAATGTATAACGTACAAGGTTAATTCCTTTATGGTCAAAGGAGGAGGAAATATGTTTGACTTTTCCAAAATGTAAAAGTGTCAAAACATATTAGAAACACAAGGCAGGAATCGTTAAGTCCGGATGTAAGTAGAATTGTTTAAAACATAAGTTTAGTTTTGTTCAATACCGGGCTTATTTGCTAATATTAAAATAATAATTCTTAAAAATTCTCAAATTAATCATGAAGGATCTAAAATTTATCGATGCGAGGAAAATTATCGGGGTTGATTTTCGTTTAGCGTGATGTTTAAACGGTGGACCGTCTAAAACGAAACTTTAAAACGATGTTTACTTAATAATTTTTAAAATGATCTAACGATGGTCGAACTCTCGTGTTATTACTAAAATAATTTATCTTACGAGAATGTGGATTAAAATTTTACGAGATGAATAGTGAATTTGAATAGTAAAAGTGAATAGTAAATTCTCGAAAATAAAAAGTAACTTAAAATGCGGTGGTTACAATCAACCCATTGCCTAATATACCAAGAAACCTGTCTATGCAAAATAGTCCATTCGCAGACTGTTTTGTTTTCGTGTTTCTCGATGAAAATACAGGCAAGTAGTAGTCTTTAACATAAAGGAGATCCTCCATTTTTCCTTTCCAAACATGATAATTAGAACCATTCAAACTAACCATCCTACTTGTATTAGTTTCCATCGTTCAAACAAGTTAAGTCCCCAAACCAAGAACCTGGCTCTGATACCAATTTGACGGGTAAAGGTGTAATGGGTCACAACGGAATAAACACAAGTGTAGAAGCAAAAACCTTCGTTTGACAACACCTACCCAAACCCGTATGAACCTATGAGGAAGTAAACAAATAAGGCACACTAATAACAACTTCTAAACAGCCCCTAACAAACTAAATCAGCCCCAAATCAGCAGGTAATAAAAGTAAACAACCACACAACAAGAACACCAAGCTTTTAGCGTGGAAAACCCCAAAACGGGTAAAAACTACAGGACACCTAGTGCCACTTAAATCCACTACCACCAATAATAGAGCAATACAATCAGACCTTCTCTAGATACTAGAGGCATACAGCAATTATCATACACTTGGAATAAAGCATCAAGATGTATGGAAACGAACTAAAGACAAAAGAGGAACAACATCACCAGAAAATCTGATGCAATCTGCCTGGGCAAGAAACAGGACTTCCAGGCTTCAATCTCAGATTCCCAATGGTCAAAACCTTCCTTTATATGTAAGGAAGCTACAGCTCGAAAATCGTTACGATCCAACGGTTTAAACTCCGGCAATCTTCAGTTATGTGGGCTGCAGTACAGAAAAACGAAAACTGCTCTTTACTCTCTTTTTGATATCTCTCTATCTCTATTATTGTTGTTATCAGTTGTAGTGGCTGTTTAACATTAGTACATTTGTTCTCCAAGTCAAAAACTAACATTGACTACATATATGGGCTTATTTGGTGGGCTTTCCTCATGGGCCAAGGAAACAAATACCCAACACATGTTTGAATTTGCCACAAGTTAAGCTGATCTATGCCATGCCTAACAAATGTTAGATAAGATGCGTAGCACAACTAACAGCATCATTCTGTTCGTTAATGGGCTGTAAGTTCCTGTTTTCTTTTCATCTTTTCTTTTATTGGTTATGTGATGGTAGGAGCCGCAACACCATTTTGCCATTTGCCTTTCTACGTTTCAGTTTACTTGTTGATTATCATCTAAGTTGTTTAGATAATAATAACAATTATAATGTTATGCAAAATATTTATGGGATTAATAGAAGTAGTGACAGCATTGTGAGCTTTATTTTAACGCTTCATTAAGTAAAACATAACTCTGTTTCGCTATGTATTTGCATATATGAAGTTTTGTTGGGATTTCCTATTTCGCACCCGGAGGCTTCATAGGTATAGCAAGTACATGGGTACTGTAGATTACACCCTTAATCTTAAATATTGCAACGCGTTAAGTATCAACTTTCTAATGTCAAATAAAATTACATCCTAACCACCCCTCGGTCATTATTTGATAAGATTACGTTATCTTGAGTGCATACACATGCATCACCAAACACGCAAAGACCGACTTGATTATTGGCTAGAAAATTTTGTTTAAGGTTACATATAACAACTCATCACTATTTGTTTAGTCCTTAACACCTGTCACAAAGAATTTTTTATGCTATGAGATACACACACAAAAAAAAAATATATCTTTGAGTTGACTTTGGGCATATAAGATCTCAGCATTAATACGTGTATACAAACAATATCATGAATACTAATTGTTTAGTCCTTAACATTGGGCTTAGCTAAAACTATTTTTATGCAATCATGTGATGAAAGCATCTACACTGACCCCCACTTCCGGTCCTAACTTTATCAGCTAAAAAAGCATTGCCTTTCATGAGACTTCATTCAGATCTAACATTTGTCTCCCAATGTGAATGACCCGATATAATATTGTAGTGTAAATAATAATACTGCCATCTGAAGACTAATAATTATTAGAATGGATTCCCATCTACTTTGAATGAATATTGGATACGTATTTTATTTATTTATTTATTTTGGTTCTATTGGTTTGAATGGTTTAAATATATTTTTCAGCAAAAGATGACGGGTTGAATAGGTCTAAGGGGTCGAAAGCTGCATTTAGCCAAAAGGAGCGGGTGAAATGTACCTAACATATCGAAAGCTATATGGCCAAAATGGTATTGTTAATACATGCACCCTCATAATTTTCTTTATTTAAGAAAACATAGTATAATTGTGATCAAACATTTTTATACCCTTATTTAACACGACGTTAAGTTTTTAAATGATTTGAAAAATATATGTAACGGGTCAACCCGATCCATTATGAACCATTAACAAACCTACCCATTTTTATTTTCAATTACTTGGTTTCTAGCGCAACCAAGTAGTTTAATTAGTTAACTTTTCAAAAGCATTTAGTCTAGCCAATACAGCTTTCAATATTTGCCTTAGGTTTTAACTCTCTGTATTATTTGTGTCCCCTACTTGATTTCTGATTATGTTCGATGTTGTTTCAGTAGTGATAAATATGATGTTGTTTTACAGACTCAGAATTGTTTCTATTATTACATATTAAATATTGATCGGATAAATAGGAAGCATTGGGACCGCTTTATCTTTTGATTTTTAGTATGTCAAGTAAATCACAATGCTTGCTCGGTGCATCTAAAAAATTTCACTGAGACTTCATTGCTTGGATGCTTCATATCTGATCTAATCATCATCTCCCAACGTTGACTATTCAATGTGTAAACTTTAACAAATCTCTATGAATTGAAACATCATTATGCAATTACGTAACAGATTGTTAGTGTACATGGGCATACTATCCAACCTCGTCCCATACAATCACGGTATAATAGCTGGGATAACCAAATGTTTATTATTTAAGTGATATATACAGAGAGGATTGACTTGGCATATCAGACCCACTACCAGACATGTTATAACGTGCAACACCTTCTATGCATTTTAGTTAGTGAATTTTAATATGTGATTAATTAAGGTTAGTGTAATCAAAGTCATGGGAATTAAATTAAAGTGTTTTGTAAGCCTATATAAAGGCATTCCTTTCATTGAACTAATCACAGCAAATAAATCTTTCTCTAGTTTTGGTCCTTCTTTCTCAACAGTTTGAGATATCTCCCGTTATTATTTGATCAACTAACAATGGCATCCTTTATGACTGAGTTCAAACATCTTGAAATCCAACTGGGAGATATCTTATCAGCCACCCAAAACTTTCATGAAAGCAAGGTTATCGGAGTTGGCGGTTTTGGAAAAGTGTATGCAGGAGAATTGTCTCTCTCTCAATCAGGAGAGAAAAGGCTGGTTGCTATTAAGCGCCTTGATCGTAGATACGGACAAGGCGACCCTGAGTTTTTCAAAGAAATCAGAATGCTTTCATGTTACAGGCATGAAAACCTGATATCTCTCCTGGGATTTTGCAAACAAGGGGGTGAGATGATCCTCATTTACGAGTATGCATCCCTTGGAAGTCTCGATCGCTATCTGAGTTCCACCGATCTCACTTGGACGCAGCGTCTCAGGATATGCATTGACGCTGCAAAGGGACTAAGCTTCCTGCATGATCCAAACGGGACACAGCAAAGGGTACTGCACTGTCACATTAAAAGTGCTAACATCCTACTCGATAAGAATATGACTGCCAAGGTTTCTGACTTTGGGCTTTCAAAGATGGGTCCTGCTAATCAGCAGTACTCGCTTCTTATCACTGGCGCCTTGGGTACCCCTGGATACTGTGATCCTGTCTTTTTGGAGACGTACTCCCTAACGAAAGAGTCGGATGTGTACTCTTTTGGAGTTGTCTTATTTGAAGTGTTGTGTGGTAGACATTGTGTTGAAAATAGCAATGGTCAATTAAAGGTTTATGTGCCTTTCTGGAGAAAAAGCTACGAAGAGAATAAGTTAGATGAGATTATCTTGCAAGATCTCAGGCAACAAATGGACCCGAGTTCATTGAAAACATTTTCAGACATTGCGGTTCAGTGTTTACGAAAAGCGCGTGAAGAACGGCCAACAATGTCTCGTGTTGTGGAAGAACTGGAGATTGCACTTGAATCACAGGAATTTCCTGATCTGAGACTCGAACTGCTAGCTAGGTATGAAGAGATACTTAAGGCTGTGGATCCGCTCCAAACATACGTATACAGAACTGGAAACCAACTCAAACAGCTTCTCTCCAAAGGCTTAGTCGTTAATGAGGGCAAAACGGTAATTAATTATATTACGATTTAAAGAATGTTAGCCTTTTTGAGGAAATTGACTTCACTAATACCCCAACCCCCTAATATATAAGGCTATGTGAAAATGGGTTTTTTCGAGATAGTGTATTAAACAAGTTTTTTCAAGATTCTGTTAAATACGAAATTAGTTTACAGCATGAGGTTTTTAATGTGGTAACTAATATACAAAAGTATTTGACAAAATTAGTTAGAGATAGCTCAAAATTTGTGAATTATATTCAAAGACATAAACATAAAATTTTGTTAGGTATGTGAATAGTATGAAAAAGGATTTACTCAAAATTAGTTGGAGGACACTACCCCTCTATTCAAAAACAATTTTGCTGAAATCAAAGAAAACGGAAATTGCACTTTTCAAAAAAAATCCTTAACAAAACTCAAAAGTTATAATGTTTAACTTAACACAAAATTACAAAACACATTTTTGTATGTCATTTCACTTGTAATCTAAAACCCTTATGTAATGTAGAAAACACAAAAGGGAAGTTGTGGAATAAAATATCGCGGATTTTTTCTTTTAAAAAAAAAAAGTTTTGCATTTTCTATGAACAAAAATATGATGAATAAAAAATTTCATCACAAAATTCTTAATATCATATATTTTTTCCAGCGATTCTTTATGGTTTTTTCTCCCATTAGTTGTGAAAAAAATCGGATTTTTTGAAAAGCGTTTCTTTATTTATTGATATCACGTGTCGCCCCCGTCTTATTTTTTGGACTTTTTATGGATTAATAACTTTTCATAGGATCGTAACTTATATTGTAGCTGGTTTTGTCAATTTTTCTAAAGAAAAAAAAAAGAAGAAAAAATAAATTAAAATTATATTCAGAGGCAAAATTGCCATCGAGGACAAAGACTCACCTACAATACTTGGGCAAAAATCCCACAGCTCAAATCTTCATACTATAAAGTGTTAACGCCTTTCATTCCTGTAACTAATTTCGAACATATTTGATTGGACTTGTAGTGGTTTTGCATAAATGAAAAGGGACAACACATTGAGAGGATTTACATCCAAGCCTGTTTGAACCCAGATGAAAATTCACAACATCGGTTTGAAGACATTGTTAATTCAAGGTCAATTATCATATCTTTTTTGTTTGTCACATTGATTGAATGTTGAAGGGGCTTTGTTTCTTCTATTAATCCATATTTCTTTTCTTCAAGCAGATTTCCAGGGGGACTATGCTACGAATATTGTAGTGAATTCAAAGCACATGTGAGATGTCAACATTTGACGCCGCAAATCTCATACACGCTCAACCTTGTCTTTCGAAATAAATATAAGTCAAATATCGGTAGATATTTCATAAGATACAGATTAGATGGGGAGGATGAGACGAAAGTCTTCATAATTTACCCTAATACACATATGAGAGAAGATGGATGGTTCGTTGCTCCTTTATATCACTTTACAAGCCGACACACAACTCTAGATCTTGAATTTATGTTTGAAAAACGTGGCAGCGATTTACAACTCGCAGGCATCGAGTTCCAACCGTCAGTAGAAAAAGTGAGTGGTTTATTACTTTAC
The DNA here is from genome assembly GCA_022545495.1 of Chrysanthemum lavandulifolium. Classification (NCBI taxonomy): domain Eukaryota; kingdom Viridiplantae; phylum Streptophyta; class Magnoliopsida; order Asterales; family Asteraceae; genus Chrysanthemum; species Chrysanthemum lavandulifolium. The sequence goes on from CM040240.1 coordinate 298,170,189, forward strand.
TGTCAATGTTCTTTATTATTGATGGCTCCACTATTTTTAAAGCTTCTTTAGAAAATGTAAGGCTCGATCAATCACTTGCTTGAATATGTCATATATAGGTGGAACTTCAAGTGTTTGAAGAGTACCAAGACATAGTCGAGGTTGCCTCACAATCTTTGTTATACACATCTCTTGATGAACTTAAACAGATTCTCTCCAAAGGAGTCCACCTTAATGGATACAAAACGGTATTCAAATGGCTATGTCTACTTATAAGCCCCACGGTTCCCACCACTTATTTTATTTTAATAAAATTAATACGAGCACAACTAATTCCCAACTTACTAATTATACAGTGGTTTTCGCTTAATAAGAAAGGAGAACATTGTCACATGATATCCATGAAAGACTGTTTGATTCCAAATGAAGATTCCACTCCTCGATACGTGTCTCATTTCAGGTCAAGGTAACTTCTCCTCCTCTGACTCATCACTATTATTCAAAAGTATATATCAATTAATGGATCATGCATTCTTTGCTTCTTCTTCTTCTTCATGCAGATTTCCAGCTGGCCTTTATCAAACAAACGATAAAGGATTCAAAATACATGTGAAGGCTCAATTACTGTCCCCAAAAGTCACATACACTGTGAACCTTGTATACAACAATTCCTCATATGCTGGATACGTAGACCTCAAGTACAGATTAAGAGGGGAGACAACAACTTACACTGTGTACCTCGCAAAGTGGAAAGATAATGAACTTTTGCGTATGGCTGAATTGTATCAATTCACTAGCGATGGGAGTATTTTTGATCTTGAAATTATTTTTGAAAATTCTGGAACCAATATAGACGGAGTAGAAGGCATAATGTTTCAGCCCCTAGAAATAGTAAGATGATAAATACTCGTTTAATCATCTTAGTCAATTTTAGTTATCATTTGGTTATTCTTACGAAACAGGTAAACAACTAATATGATCATTTGAATTAACAGTGGCAAAAAGGTTGGTCTGGTGATAGGTTGAAATTGGTTTGGGTCAAAATGGGCCAATTTTTGTTCTAAGTCCGACGTACAGGTTGAAAAATGAACTGCGAATAGAATTTTAGATTTCCCTAAAACTGATAAATAGTCAAAGGAGATCGATACAAATTTTATAGAAGCTATGAATCACATTTTTTATAGTCAAAACTGGTAAGCTAATTACTTTGTAAAAATAGGTGGAAGATCAAGTATCAAAGGATGACAAGGTGGAGAATACCCAAACCATATCAGATTTAGAATCAGACACTTATTGGGAACAAACGTTTCTGAATGATTATGAAGAAATACTCAATTTGTCAAAAGATTGTCTGGTGTGGACAACGAAGAAGGAACTCTACTCAATTCTCATAAGAGGGTTCCTGATCAACAATGGTCAAGAGGTATATTTTATAGGAATATAAGACTGCTGACATTATTGCGAACCTATTTTAAATGTAATATTCCTACACTTACATATCTATATGGATTGATAGTGGTTCACTATTGATAAACATGGGAAGAAATGTCCAATGCTATCTGCAAGAGCCACTTGGGTAATAGATGATAAAAACACAGCTTGCGAGTCTTCACACGAATCAAGGTTCTTTCTCTATCATTTCTAGCCAGTTTTCTTGTAATAGCTATTTTACAACTACCTACGAATACAGACACTTTATGAAGAACTTAAATATATTGATGAATCTTACTTTTGCACTCAACTGAGATATTATAAACTCTGGGGGAAATATTAAAATGCTAGTTTGGTAGTGCTTATTACTTAAGTGAGCGACAAGGATAACTCCGATCCCACGGTAACCCATATATGATTAGAATAATAATGAAAGCTATATAGTTATTAGAAATCCATTCTACACATCCATCTTCACGATTTAAACCATCACTACGCTGTAATGATAAAATTTTTCACTGGCTTCAAATAAGACTGCTCTATTGATCCTTGTTTCCTCTATAATATTCATTCCCACATTCCACACCTTTGCTACATGGAGGGCCACCTCAATTGGCTTCACTCAAAAACTCAGTAGCATTTTTTTTCATCTCTGAAATTTTGTAATCTCTCTTATGAAGTATACAACAGCAGCAAGTACGAGTCTTCTAAGGTTGCTCCATATGCCATTTTTACATGATCAAGGAGCAAAATCCTGAATAATTTTTTGCCAATCATTAGCCACACCATTCACACCGGTCACTGTTTGCAACTTGACCTGTATATTCTGTGCAAAAGGGCAGTTGAAAAAAACATCGAGAATGTGCTTTAGTTATTAATATAATGGGCATACCATTACTTATTCATAGGAGATTAGTATGTCTAGTATTACACTGAGTACCATACCAACGAAAACCACTGCACTTTTGGAGTATGAGTTCTTATAGCTTCCCATACATGTTTATCAGGAAAGAAGGCTTCTTTACCTTTTTAGTTTTTCCATACCACTACATCTTTTCCCAAAGGATTAGTGTAGGCTCTGAGATGCTTTTGTAACTTGAGGATACATAGTATGCCACTCCGGAGGCTACTTTCATCTTCCATCTTTGATTATACCTGCATACAAGCCACATTGAATTGGATTACCCATTCCTAATTTATGGACAATATGAGACTTCATTCACCTTCAACAAATTCTTTCATTCCCAGTTTTCTAAATTCTGGTGTTGAACTTCCCAAACACTTCTGCCTTTTAACTCCATTGTGTGACTATTACATTAAAATCTCTTTTATAACTATTCTAGGAAGCATGAATACATAAGCAATCAATTCTGAAAAGCCTTGAAAGAAAGAGCCCTAAACATCAGATGTTGTACCCCGACGATATGCCAAAGCATTGCCTGACTTTTCTTTGGTGTGAGATGGCATGTAAATTTTCCATTGACCAGTATAGCTCTCTTCAGTTATCAATGTTTAATGTTGGCCTGTCGTTCAGTTTAGCCATAGCGAATGAGAAATCCCTTAAAGAGCCTTTTATTTCATAGAAAATATTAGTAAATCCACCCGTTAACAATAAACAACTTAGAACATTAGTTGGCTTCGACTACTTGGATGCCTTAAAAACTTTCTGAATCAATTACATATTACATGAGTTTCTTGTTTCTGCAGATTTGGAGAAGTCCTTGTAATAACTTTTGGTGACAAATTTGAACTTGTGAATGAAATAAAACCCGAATTGCTATCACCTTATACGACCTATGCAAGTTACTTTGTCTACAAATTAACACTACACGAATCTACTTTTGAGTATCCTCTTAAAGTGAGCTATAAAGAGGATTATTACTTTCTTCAGTATACATATATCTATTTAGTAAGCCCTCCAAACACCCCAGTCATTGGACAAAAGTTTGATGAAAACTTATACAACCCACTAAACAGACACAAACTAAGTGCTCTTCCAAGACAGAGGAGCGATGGCTGGATGGAAGTAAAACTATGGGATTTTAGAACCTTGGGTACTCCCAATCAAACAATGCATCTAAAGTTAGAGCATCCAACTAAGAATGATCTTTGTGGGCTTATCATACATGGGGTTGAGCTTAGACCCATATAGATTCTCTTCTTTTAGTGATGATGAGGGTATATGCAAGATTCAAGTACATGTAAACCCATATGTTAGTTTGTTTTCATTGCTGGTTAAAAATATAATTTTAATTTGATTGTTTCAATTTTTATTTTGTAATCAAGACTCCTTTTCCGCAACTAAGGGAGGGAATTTATTCATTGATAATATAGTTTGCGTTATTAATTAATATGTCGATTCGTGGGAGATATTGCTAAAACAGAATTCCAGTTTCTGCGAAATGGCAACCGGGTCAAGTCCCCGGTCAGGTGAAAACGATGATTGCTTTGACTCTTTTAAAATGATATTTTCAAATGTTTTTTAGATTGTCAGGATTGGCACCTCTAAAACAATAGAGATTACATCCTAGATCTGGAAATGATAAATTTGACTTACAATTGCATGTGTTTACGGCTGTAACATAAGGGTAGGGAGTTCACAATTCGGTTTATTACTATCACCAGAAAACAAATAGCCATACTGATATCAAGTCTTACTCATTTATTACTATCACTATGTTGTAACATAAGGGTAGGGAGTTCACAATTCGGTTTTATTCTGAAAATCAAACGGATTTAGAGCCAAACCTATTTCTGAAAACGGTTTTTGGAACAATAAATGAAGTAAGGTGTTCGATAAAATGATCAAGTGAAATTTGACTTTCATGTCTGAACAGGTAATTACTCTTTAATTGAGAATACAGTTTGTTAATAATGGTATCCATTAGGGTGTTGTATGGACAAGAGTTAAATGACATATATGCTATGTTGGTATCTTGTCACAGGCTTTGGTTGAAGCCAATTGCATTCCAAGAGATGTTTAATATTTGCCATATATAACTGAGTATAACGTTTGGTTTTGTAATGTTTCTAAATGAGTAAAAAGCAATGAAACAGTAATAATAAAAAGGACTTGTTATTACATTGAAATAATCCTAGAGTTTATATACTATGTGAAACGACACAACCTTTCAAGGTTAACCATTGTGTCGATTCACAAAGTAACCGTTTATAACTGTCAACCATAACTGTCAACTAATTAAACTAAATTGTTTTAAAGGGCTGTTTGGATTAACAGTTTTGACCCAAACGTTTCATAGCCCTTTTGACCCATAGTGACCTATACATACATAAAACAAATAAATTGTCTATCAAATGCATTATAAGCATTAACTAGGTTCACATTCTCCCTCCTAATGCTTTAATGCCAAATTCCACTTGCTTCCTGGTTCCATCTTCAAGTAATGATTTCAAAATCATCACTGCTGCTTGCATCCATTCCTTCAACTGCATATGCATACTTGCTTCCATTTTTGGCATCTTCCATGAATGTATCTCCTTTAGCAGTCTTGCTCCTTTTCTTTGGAGTTTCTTCTTGCATTTCTGGTACTATAGCATCAACCTGTGCATCAACCTGTGGTCCCTGAATGTCTGCAGCACCTCTACCATTCACTGCCACATCATCTGGTTCTCCTTGCACCCTCTTTGCCTCTTCATAGTATACTTAAACCATGCCAATGTATTCTTTATACACCTCTTTCACTGCCTCATGATGTTCATATGCCAATCCTAGTATTTTTGCAACTTGATGCCAATTTCCATTGAATGTAACATTCATATACCCACTCAGTGCATCAACAAATTTATATAAGGCTAATAAGTCAACCTTAATTGGCCCTATAGATGGTGGTAATTCTCCTAATTCTTGTTGCCTTAGAAATCCTATGTAGAACGAGTCTAGCAACTTCATGAATTTTCCCTTTAACACTTCCCAGTTTCCATATACTAATTTATCCGATTTCAATAAGTCTAGAAATGCAATAAATCTTTCAAAAGTGTTTACCTTCATTAAGTACAAAGTCCCATTCATGCTTAGATATTCATTATCTACATAATCATGATCACTTTTACCGTCCATTTTCAATTCTTCCATGCCTTTGATTAGAGAGCATCCTTCATCAAGATCCAAAGATCTAAAATACCCATCCAAGAATCTGTTATGACTGTCTTTGATGCTTTCTTCATCTTCTTCTTCCATGGTGTTGTCATGTTCGAATTCTTCTTTCATGTTATTGAACATGTACCCAATCTTGCATCTATTGCCTTCATAACTTACCATGAATCCCTGGTTTTCCAATTGATCTAAACTAGGAATGTTCAATGTAACTTCTGGTGTGAAAGTTACATTTGGTATCACCAATCTCCCTTCTTTTGTCTCCACATATGCCTCTCCTATGCCATATGAAACAATGAACTTTTTTTCCCTCTCTTCTGTCTCCTCAACTTTGAATCTTTGTATCATTTTCTTGAACAAGTGCTTCATAGGACACACGTGCTTCTTGTATGTAGTGCTGACATACCATATGTCATCCCAGTTCTTCAAATCAGAGCCTTCCACCATGTAATCTGATGTTACATTCACAGTTTCTGGTTCATACTTGAATGGTTCGTTGGCTTCTGGGTTTGCAATGTTCATTATGTTTGATTCCATGTTTTCTGTGTCACACATCTTCTTCTCCTTTCTACGCTTCCAGTAAACGTGCCCTCTTTTCTTGCAAATGTAGCAACGTGCGCGCTTGTCTTTTCTGGACAACCCACTTGGTTCTCCAATTTGTTTGTAACTGCTTCCCACTGGGTGTTTTGTTTTCGAGGAATTGAATTGCACAAGTTCTTCCATTTTCTTCTTAAGCAGTTGTTTTCCCTCAGGGGATATGTGTTTCTTGTGTTTAGGCCACTTCGGGGTATTGGGTTGGGCTTCCCTTTGTAGATACCGAGTGTAGAGAGGTGCTTTGTTTTTTCTTTGCAATTGCTTCCCCCAAGGATCAGAACATGCGCTCTGATATCATTGTTGGTATCTTGTTACAGGCTTTGGTTGAAGCCAATTGCATTCCAAGAGATGTTTAATATTTGCCATATATAACTGAGTATAACGTTTGGTTTCGTAATGTTTCTAAATGAGTAAAAAAGCAATGAAACAGTAATAATAAAAAGGACTTGTTATTACATTGAAATAATCCTAGAGTTTATATACTATGTGAAACGACACAACCTTCCAAGGTTAACCATAGCTATGGTAAGTTAGAGTGTTGAACAGAGGGAACGATGTGTAATTCAACTGGTTAACTAAAATACTAAATTAATCTAAGAGTAAACTACACTATTCGTCCTTGTAGTTTGTGTTGACCGACGAGTTTCGTCATTTGACCATAAGGACGAACGGTGTATTTTACTCTTAATCTAATGAAAGCAAATAAAAAGGGGCGTTTTAGTTCCGAGCAAACATTTGTAGACTATTAATTAAACGAAAACATTAAAGAAATAGAAAATTATGAAAAACTACGATTTTTAGGTCGAAAACAAATCTACACTATATATATAAGATACAACACTCTCTCTCCTCAAACTTAATTTTAAGTTTTACAACTTTACAAGCTTATTGTACAAAACTTTATAACACTAAATACAACACTTAATTTTAAGTAATACTTGTTATAAAGTATTATCTACAATTATCTTTTGCACAATTACATACATAAATTAACCGGTCAATAAATACAATAAATGTAGTTATTAAAAAAAAGGAAAAATTCTTAAAATAGTTCGGTCGCCCTACGGCATATCACTTTATACCCGCTAAACTTTCAAAAGTCTAAAATAGATCGGGCGACTGAGCATCTTGCACAAGCCCAACCATAATTCAACAAGTGTCCAATTAGTCAAAATTGAAATGACCAAATTACCCTTAAAACCAAGAAAATCACAAACCCAAAAGAAATCCCAATAGATCTAGAAAAGCAAAATTGAAAATATGACTATTATCAAACACTATCCCAATAACAAACTATCAACACTAGAGATGAAAACAACGTAAAGAACAAAGTTTGTAAGGATATAAAACTTTCCATTATGTTATAGGAATTCAAGAGAGCATATGCTACAAAGAGTAATGAGGAAAACCTCGTGCTATTAGTAGATGCTTGTATTAATGCAGAAATAATTGAGGATGTCCGAAAGGGAATAGAACTTATTGAAGGAGTCCCGATTGAGGCTGGGCGAAAGAAAGAGCTTTTGTTTGCTTTAGCATGCGGCCGACTCAGATGCGGAGAATACGAGAACGCCCTTGGTGTGTTTAATTTCTTTTTTCTGTCATTGTATTACCTTTAGATTGACATAGGGTTTTGGAAAGCTGTAGCTCTCCGAGAGATAATTACAATTGCTTTGGCTGCTCGAGTGAGTCGCATGAACTGACTGATATATACGGTGCCTTCAGCGAGCTGTTTGGGTTGTTACTGGAGGTGCTGCTTGGTTTTGGTCTTCACCAAAACTGAAAATGTTGACGTCTGAGGTGAGAATTTGAAATTGCATGACTAGAAGCATAAAAGATTAAGATTATAAATTTATAATCACATCTTAGGTTGTCAATGGGTTTCCACTTCACACTAAATATTTCATTTTATGTTGCTACTCTTAATTATTGTTGCTAACAAGTCAAATAGTTTTGCCCATTTCAAGCAAATTTATTTTCTAGTCTTATTCGGGAAAAAAATCAAATCTACTTTATGTGGCAAATATATTTATTCAACAATGAGCAATCAGCGAAATCAAGCAATTTTTTACCTAGTTACCTTATAAGAACAACTCTATTCATCAATAATCATTCAACAATCAACAACAAGCAGAATCATCACATTTCTAGACGTCTAGATTCAAGCAGTGTCAAAAATGGCAGAATTAAAGAGTTCAAATAAGTAGTTTGTTTATACCAATTCGAATACTTAGTGTGGATAAGGACTGAAATATCTTGTCAATTCTATAGAATACTTACTTGTGTCCGTCACAAGTAAAAGGGATAGCAATGCCTATAATTCCATAATTGCCTTTGTCATAACCAAGACGAAGTAGTCCCATCCTAGACTAAATATTTCCATCATACTCATGTGTCTCATTCTCTCCAATTTCATTCATGGGTAGGACAATCATCTTGATATTCAACATTTTATATTTTCTATAGATGTATAATGCAGCAGCTAGAATTAATCTTCTTTGAATGTCTATAAGAATCAAGTTCACTCTTGCACAAAGAACAGGCCATAGTTTTTACAGGATACCACTTTATCAAATCTTTGGATTTGAGTCAAAGTCTGTACATACTTACGCCATCTGACAGAGGACCAAATGCTTTAACAAGACAAAAACACTAAAAAAACACTACTTCCCAAACTTTTCATTTAATGTCGAAACCTAGTGAATATGACAACATGAAGAACTAAAACATGTCAATTTAATAAGACCATGTACTTCCTAAACTTTAAAAGGATCTTATTTTACTTATTATCCAAAAACATAATAACGATAAAGTACATGATATATATACAGTTTTAGACTCGATAGTAGATCACTAAAACATTGAAGGCAAAATGTGTAGCTCAACATTTCTTAGAAAAACGTTCACGGATTTTATCGAATAGTGTGTAGGTATTATTATGCACTTCAATAAACTCCTTATTTTAACTCACATTTTAACTTGACTGTTTTACAGATAATGTCTTCGCCCAGCACAGAATTTGCTCACCTCAGAGTTCCCCTAAAAAAATCCTATCTGCCACTAACAACTTCGCTGAAGAAAATTTCATTGGAGAAAGTTGATTCAAAGCGATGCTCGGAGGCTAAATAAAAACTTGGAGGATGGTGAACAATGGTTTTGGACGGAGATTTCCATGCTTTCTACTCTCAAGCATAAAAATCTGACGACGAATAATGTAGACATATCTTCCTTTTCGTTTATAACATATATCGACTATATTAAGGTTATTTTTTTTATTTATTTTTTTTTTCATATCTTAACTGTGATAGTATTGTTTCTCTTTGTAAACTAATAATATTGCTTTTCTTCGTAAACTAAGTTTTATAATTTTGTTTCCTTCTAAAACGACATGTTTGACTCGACACAACTTGATCTAAGACTATTTGGAAAATTTTCCTTTCCCCATTTTGATTCTGTCATTCGGCCCGGAGCTTTTTTTGAACCCATTACCCGAACGGATTATTTTGCAACCTTTAATCCTATCCTAGGAATTGATTATCAAACTCGAATAAGAATGGTTACTGGCTAAGGAAATAGGACTGCAAAAACTTGTAATGTGGCACATGTCATAATATCTCCCCAATGAATTCAAATGTCTTGTGTCAAACTAGGTAACCAGCTAACCACTATTTATATTATACTCCAACTCTATCTACAGATGAAAAATTATAGATTAACCCTAAATGGATCATTCTTGAGTCTTTGCTATACATCTTTTATATATAGGAGTTTCTAGAGAGTTTTCAGATCTTCTTCCATATTTCAAGTTTTATGGAGTCTTATAGATTGGTGTATAGAGTTATAATCCCAATAAACTTTGTGAATGACCCTTTATCGTGGGTGGATCTTGACAACCAAATTATAGCAAAACGCGCGTTAGTGTTAATAGCTCAAAGTTTTACCTAATTATGCATAGCTCAAAGTCTTAATTAAACATGTATACGCCCTCCATTTACAATTGTTGTATTTACTACAACTTCCGATTTTGTCAAAAGTCACAAAAAGACGATCTCTACCATTTGGCTAGTAATTAATGATTTATCTAGTTTTGTAAATAGTAATTTTGATTATGGGTAATATCGTCCATATATACATTTCTTTAATAGTAAAACGTTATTGTGAGATATCTAAAATCTGTGAAACAATTAATAATAAAAATGGTTGGTATCGTATAAAAGGGATAATTCCATATTTACCCAATCTAAACATGAAAATGTCATATATACTCAAAATACAACTTTTAATGCATTCAAAAGTTGTATTTTAGGTATATATGACATTTTCATGTTTAAGTTGGGTAAATATGAATTGCCCCCTATAAAAAGTCTCTAATTTGTTGATACTTGAAAAAAGTAAAACGTTATTGTGAGATATCTTCAATTTTTGAAAAAGTAAAACGTTGTTGCGTTATGCGATACGTGAAAAAACGGGAGACAAAATCATATATTGATTGTTTTGTATTCATTTTACAAAAAAGATTTATATGATAAATAAAATACAAAGTGTTTTTTTGTTGAACAATACAATATTAATTAGTCAATCTTTTAGTTCATCATATATATATTTTTCATCAATTTCTTCTTCACTAAAAAATAACGTTTAAGTTTCTTTGGAAGTTCGATGGTATTAGTTAATTATGGATTTGTAAAAATTAACTGAACAAAAAGATTGTCATAATATGATGTAACGATGAACTTGCCCTTGATCTTCAAGAAAAAGATTGGTAATGGGGAGTCTACACTTTTTGGTTGGATAATTGGTTGGGTGGTCCTACTCTAAAAGAAACTTTCCCTCGCATTTTTCGGTTAGACAATCAACCGAATTGCTTGGTTAGTGATCGGGTTCCTGATACTACTAATGGACCAAGCGATGCAAATACTTTAAGCCCCAACACCCCTGTCCATTCCAGCAACATTTTACCCCCTAATCTTCACTTTACTTGGGCATGGACAAGGCCTATTAGATCCAATATTGAGCAAGCTGAGATTGTGGATATTTCAAACATGTTGTCTAATTTGGTTCTTTCGCCCTGCTGTGACATTTGGGAGTGTATTATTGATGATACAAGAAGCTTTTCGGTCAAAGGTATGAGGACTCACATTAATAATACTACTATTTCTTTGGATCAAAATCATCCTAGATGGAAAAAGTTAGTTCCTATCAAAGTCAATACAGCTTCTTGGAGGATCGCCAAAGGGAGACTCTCCACAAAAATCAACCTTGACTTGAGAGGTATTGACCTTCACTCGGTTCGTTGCCGTCTTTGTGATGGAGATTTAGAGACAAAAGAACACCTATTCATTCACTGCCGCATTGCAAAACAAGTTTGGTTAGACGTCTTAAGATGGTGGAATCTATCCAATGCTAACTTCTCAACCATCAATGAATTGTTCTCCCTTGCTGATCATGTTCATCTCACACCCAACCTGATAGGCTGTTTTAATGCAGTGATTCACACAACCCTTTGGTTCATTTGGCGTGCAAGAAATGAATTGGTCTTTGCTTCCAAGCTTCCGAAGAAGGATTTAATCCTCAACGACATCAAACACTACTCTCACATTTGGATTACTAGCAGACTTGAGAATTGTTCCCTTAATTGGATAGAGTGGTTTTGCAATCCTTGTAACACTCTTTTCTCCACTTTGTAACTATGTTTTTCTAGCTCCTTGCTAGCTTTTTAATCAATTGCTGTTCGAAAAAAATGATGTAACGATGAAACATAGAAGAATTGAACAACATGTACTTTTGGATGTTCTTGACATTTGTGACAGTCGAAAGTATGTGAGAACTAGTTTGGTTATTATTCTTGCGTTATGCACTATCAAGTTTTCCTAGGTTGAGCCAATTCTTATGTTCTTTCAAGCCCAACCATGCATGTGAATGGAGTCGTAGGCATTTACTTTGGGGAGACACAACGTAGATGGTCTAACATGCACTATAGTTTTTCATCTGTACAGATAATGTAATAGTTAAGGTCCCATGATGTCAACCAACGCAATGAATCATAGATCTGGTCATAAGGCTAGATACATGCTCAAATACATTTAATTCTGTCTTACTCATTTGTTACTATCACTATGTTGTAACATAAGGATACGGTGTTCGCAAATTGGTTTTATTCCGAAATCAAACGGATTTTGAGCCGAACCTATTTCTGAAAACAGTTTTTGGAACAATAAATGAAGTAAGGTGTTCGATAAAATGCTAAAGTGAAATTCGACTTTCATGTCTGGAGATGTATATACCCAATTTACTCTCTAGCTAATTGAGAGGTTAATAATGGTATCCATTAGCTAGGGTGTTGTATGGACCAGAGCTAAATGACCTATATGCTACATTGGGGTACATGTTTGAATTTGCTACAAGTTAAGCTGATCTATGCCATGCCTAACAAATGTTAGATAAGATGCGTAGCACAACTAACAGCATCATTCTGTTCGTTAATGGGCTGTAAGTTCCTGTTCTCTTTTCTTCTTCTTTTTATTGGTTATGTGATGGTAGGAGCCGCAACACCTTTTTGCAATTTGCCTTTCTACGTTTCAGTTTCCTTGTTGATTATCATCTAAGTTGTTTAGATAATAATAATTATAATGTTATCGTCAATATTTATGGGATTAACAGGAAGTAGTGACAGCTTTGTGAGCTTTATTTTAATGCTTCATCAAGTAAAACATAACTCTGTTTCATTATGTATTCGCATAAATGAAAGTAAATCGTAAAAGTAAATCGTAACCACCCCTCGATTAATATTTCGTTATCTTGAGTCTGTACACATGCATCACCTAAAACACAAAGACCTGACTTCAATTATTGGCCAGAAAATTTTGTTTAAGGTTGCATGATAACAACTCATCACTATTTGTTTAGTCCTTAACAACTGTACACAAACAATTTTTTATGCTTCCATGTGATATACACACAAAGAAAACATATCTTTGGGTTGACTTTGGGCATTTAAGATCTCAACATTAATAAGTATAAACAAACAATATCATGTATTCTAATTGTTTATTTCTAACTCTCTATTATTTGTGTCCCCTACTTGATCTCTGAATCTCTGATTATGTTCGATGTTTCAGTAGTGATAAATATGATGTTGTTTTACAGACTCAAAACTGTTTCTGTACTTATGTATGTTATTATTACATTATTAAATACTGATCGGGTAAATAGGAAGCATTGGGACCGCTTTATCGTTTGATTTAGTATGTCAAGTAAAACACGATGCTTTCTCGGTGCATATAAAATATTTCACTGAGACTTCGTTGCTTGGATGCCTCATATCAGATCTAATCAGCATCTCCTAATGTTGACTATTCAACGTGTAAACTCTAACAAATCTCTATGAATTGAAACATCATTATCCAATTACGCAACAGATGGTTAGTGTAAGCATATCGTCCAACCTCGTCACATACAATTCACGGTGTAATAGCTGGGATTACCAAATGTTTATTAATTAAGTGATATATACAAAGAGGGTTGACTTGGCATATCAGACCCACTACCAGACATGATATAACGTGCAACACCTTCTGTCATTCCTTTCATTGAACTAATCACAACAAATAAATCTTTCTCTGCATCTAAATTGGTAATCATTCACGCAGTACTGATCGATCAACTCTCAAGCATCGAATAGTGATAAGATCCAAATACAGATAATCAAAGAACTTATGAAGATAAGAGAAGTTTTATTGATTGAACTGTGATTTTGGTAACTGAATTATGGTTGAGATTGTAACAGAATTGATAACAGAAATGTGAGGATTTGAGAGATAGAAATGAGAGAAGATAGAAGATGATAAGAATTGAGGTAATAAAAGAGGAATTGTATTATTTCATTGATTTCTAAATGAGAGTTACAACTTGGTATTTAAAGGGAAATGTAATGGCGGGAAAAGCTGTTAGTTAACAGCAGTGGTAATAAACATGTGTACCTCACATGACCAGCTAGGCTAATCATGTGCACCTCACATGTCACTAACTGTTTTAACTAACAACGAACATTCCTACTTTCAGCTTACAACAATCCATTCCCCTTAAAAGCATTCTTGTCCTCAAGAATCAGGGTCAAAACTTGGGTATTTGGCTTGAACCTCAGTAGCCACCTCCCAAGTTGCATCATCACTTGTCCCATTTGACCATTGGGTTAACCAGTATACCACAACTCTATTCCCCACCTTAGCAATCTTTCTGTCCAGAACCTTAACTGGTGATGCAGCAATTAACCCATCTGTTGAACAATCTGGTAATGAAACTGTAGTTGTGACCTGACCTTTGAAAGGTTTCAGTTGTGAGACATGAAAACATTGTGTATAGTGCATTAATGTGCAAAGAAAGCTCATATGCAACTGTCCCACATCTTCTTTGCACTTGAAATGGCCCATAATACTTTGGTGATAGCTTATGTTGCTTATGTAGCCTCAATGTCACTTGTCTGTGTGGCTGTAGCTTAAGTAATACCCAATCTCCAATTGCAAACTCCCTTTCAGACCTTCCTTTATCAGCATAAATTTTCATCCTGTGTTGAGCCTTTCCAAATGAAACTGAAGCACAGAGATAGCAGATTCCCTTGCCCTGAGTGATCTATCCACAGCCTCCACCTTGGAATCACCAGCCATATAAGACACATGAGTAGGAGGGCTTTGTCCATATACCACCTCAAAAGGAGTTGTGTTTATGGCTGTATGGTAGTTAGTATTATACCAGAACTCAGCTAAAGCTAACCAACTCACCCAATTCTTTGGTTGTTCACTGGTCATACATCTTAGATACCATCCCAAACATCTATTGACCATTTCTATTTGTCCATCTGTTTGTGGATGATAGGCTGTAGAAAGCTGTAAAGTAACTCCTAACTTCTTGAATAACTCCTTCCAAAAATTGCTGATAAAGACCCTATCTCTGTCACTTGTAATAGTCTTTGGTAACCCATGCAGTTTGTAGATTGTATCCAAGAAGAATTGAGCAATTTGTGCAGCTTTGAATGGGTGTGATAGAGGAATAAAATGCCCATACTTACTAAGTCTGTCCACAACTACCAAAATGATTGTTTTGCCTTGGGAGGAAGGAAGACCTTCAATGAAATCCATGGAGATATCAGTCCAAATCTTTGTGGGAATTGGGAGAGGTTGTAGCAGGCCAGGATATGGAGCTAGATCAGGCTTATGACATTGACAAATTGAGCAAATTCTCACATGTTCTTTGACTGAATTCTTCATTCCCTTCCAGTAGAACATGGATTTGAGTCTTTTATAAGTGGCTTCTACCCCTGAGTGACCACCCATGGGTTCATCATGATAGTACTTAAGCAACTCCTGTCTCAAAACTTTATCACAACCAATCACCAATTTACCATTCCTTCTCAACTGATTATCCTTCCACACAAACTTTGAGTTAACAACAGTGCCATTTTGCAACTTGGTAATGATCTGCTGAATACTTGGATCAGTCACCCAACTTGTCTCAACTCTTTGCAACAAATCATTGGAGATATCAGAAATGATCATAGTATTTAATGTTGGAATAGGTGATCTAGACAAGGCATCAGCTACCACATTATCACTTCCCTTTTTGTAGATTATCTCATAGTCATATCCCAATAACCTTGGTAACCACTTGATTTGAAAAGGAGTAGTTAATCTCTGCTCCATCAAATACTTAAGACTGAAGTGATCAGTCTTGATCTTAAAGTGTCTATCAAGCAAATAGCCTCTCCATTTTTCCAATGCATACACCACAGCCCACAATTCTTTTTCATAAGTAGACAGACCTTTGTGCCTAGGTGCTAAAGATCTACTTAAAAAAGCAATTGGATGTCCATTTTGTTGTAGGACTGCACCAATTCCTTCATCTGATGCATCAGTTTCTACTATAAACTCTTCATTAAAGTTGGGAAGAGCTAAAACAGGAGCACTGACCATAGCCACTTTCAACTTATCAAATGCTTTTTGGGCTGCTTCATTCCATCCAAAGGAGTTCTTTTTAAGTAATTCAGTTAGGGGCTTGCTTATTGCAGCATAGTTTTGAACAAATCTTCTATAATAACCTGTGAGACCAAGGAAACCTCTCAACTTCTTAATATTCACATGTGTAGGCCAGTCTTGTACTACTTGGATCTTAGCAGGTTCAGTAGACACTCCCATGCCAGAGATAACATCCTAAATACTCTACTTGAGTTGTTCCAAACACATACTTGCTAGCCTTAGCAAACAACTCATTTGTCTGCATTGTATGTAGGACCATATCCAAGTGATGCAAATGTTCTTCCATAGTCTTACTGAACACCAAAATATCATCAAAAAATACAAGCACAAATTTTCTAAGGTAAGCTGCAAATACCTCATTCATAAGAGCTTGAAAGGATGAGGGAGCATTTGTCAAACCAAAGGGCATAACAAGGAATTCATAATGTCCTTGGTGTGTTCTAAAAGCTGTTTTGTGTATGTCTTCCTCACACATCCTGATTTGGTGATAGCCTGACCTCAAGTCCAGCTTAGTAAACACTTTTGCTCCAAACAGCTCATCTATAAGCTCTTCAATAACAGGAATAGGGAATTTGTCTTTCACAGTTTGCTTATTCAGTTTCCTATAATCAACACACATTCTCCATGATCCATCTTTTTTCTTGACCATCACAATGGGTGATGAAAAAGGACTGTGACTACTTCTAATGACCCCACTTTCAAGTAATTCTTTAACCATTTCCTCAATAGCATCCTTCTGTGTAGGAGGGTGTCTATATGGTCTGATATTTATAGGTGGTGTGTTCTCTTTCAAGTGTATTTTATGGTCATGTGTTCTGTGTGGAGGTAAACTTTTTGGAATAGCAAATACATTTTCATATTTTTCCAATAACAACTTCAATTTAGGATTCACACCTTCAACATTTGAACTTCTGAACTGAGCTTGGATTCCATTTGTTGGGTACACACATACAGCCATTGAATACAATCCAGCATGACCACCATTTACTTCTCTGCTCATTTTCTTTCCCTCCATCCATTTGACCATAGGTTGGGAAGTTCCATTAATGATCACCCTTTTGCCTTTGTCCATAAACTGCATCCTTAGCTCCAAAAAATTGCACAAAACATTTCCCAATGTTGATAGCCACTGTACTCCTAAGACCATCTCACATCCACCCAAAGGAAGTAGCATGACATCAGTCTGAAAAGTCTTACCTTGCATCTGCCACACAAAACCTTTGCACTCTTGTCTACTAATAATGAAATTGCTACCAGGTATTGACACTTGTAAAGGATAGGTTTGTTTCAATTTACAACCCATTTGTTTAGCAGTATTACTATCCAAAAAATTGTGTGTGCTTCCACTATCTACCGGAATATTAAGAGGTTGACCATTGAATTGCCCAGTGACCCTCATGGTATGATAAGTGTTGATTCCATATAAAGCATTAAGAGATATTTGGGGTTGAATAGGAACTCCCTCTGACACTCATCTTGTACCTCATTCTCAACTGCAGCCTCAGTATCTAAATTTCCAAACTCCATTTCAGAATATTGTAAATGAGTCTCCTCTTCCAAATTCACCAAGTCATCCCTATCCACCATTATTTCTAAAGAAAACAACTGTCCACTACATTTATGACCAGACACATATTTGCTATCACAATAAAAACATTGATTCTTTGCCCTTTTCTCCTCCATTTCTTTCTGAGTCAATCTATAAGGCCTATTTCCCACATTTTTTTGCTACTGTTGCATTACTACCAATGACATTAGCAGACTTTTGTGGCATATATACATTCCTATTGGCATAATGACTAGTATTGGGCACATATTTTGAAACAGATGGTGTAGGTGGAGAATACCTTGGTTTGAGAGCAGCATTTGTGGCTTCTTGCAA